>OZ024870.1:65844311-66191048 GCA_964017185.1 Rugalucina vietnamica
GTAGAAGAGGAATTGTACTATCCGAGTAGCGAAAACAAAGGCGCTTGTCAGCTTCGCGGTTACCGCGAAGCTGATCTGCGCCTTTGTTTTCGCATATGCAGATTGTTGGTTTTTTCATGAGGCGGCTCAAATCACTGATTCTTGCAGCTGCAAGTCGACATAGAATTTTAGGAATTTTGGTCAAAACAGAAACAACATTAATTTTATAGAAAATCTAAATGAGAAAGTATGAAACAGTATTGCAAAATCTGTTGGTTGGCCATTGCCAGGTAATGTACATTCAATGGTCAAAAAGTTTCATATTGATGAATAGAATGCATCATTAGTTTTAGGGAGCGCGGTGGCGTAGTGGTAGAGCGTCGGACTCCGAATCGAGAGGTCCTGGTTTTGATCCCCACAAGCGGCACCGTGTTGTGTTATTGAGCAAGACACATTAACTCCCTACAGTACTGGTTAAACCCAGGAAGCGTTGGCTCCGTCTCAACATGACTGAAAAATTGTTGACTGAGACGTTAAGCCTCAAAACAAACAAACAAACAAACAATCATTAGTTTTCAGTGGTATTAGATGCATCCTTCCAATATCCTGGAAACCCGACACGTCTTTTTCCACTGGAACGGTGGACTCTCGGATCGGGATTATCCTGACGTCGCTGAACACTCATGATGGTAATATATCTGTCTAACCTTTACAGAGGCCCGAGATCCGATCCCTTCATATTCGCTCTGACATCAAGTACAGGTTCAGCACCACCCTGATCACGAGTCACGTTGTCAACTCTCACAACACCTCGGCCGATGCTCTCTTTGATGTTTTCTTGCCAGATGACGCCTTCATATCTAACTTCACCATGTAATTTAAAAGGCTAAGTCGTTTATATCTACAGAACTAGAGGTTTTCACAGGGAGCGCGACGGCTCGGGCCCCGAATCCTTGGTTCGATTCCAACTATACACTATACAGTGCTGTGTCCTCAGCACTTGTTAATATCCGGGAAGCAGTGTCTCCGTCCCGTCATGACTGAAAACATGTTGACTGGGACGTTAAAACCTCGTTATGATGCAATTAATCCGAAACAATTTTGTTTCGTAAGGTGTGCTGGGGAACAACTTGAGAAAAAAGTATAACATGAATATCATGTTATCATGGGGCATATTTTAATTCAGTATATTATAATTTGAAGGTCGAATAATTTAACTCGATACTAAAGAGCACTAAACAAGCAAACTGTTTTGCTAGATGATTCTAGAGGCTAAAAATACGCCCAATCGCTTCTCTGAAATAAACAATACTGTTTATTCAAAATCAATTGGTTAATGCATACAATTCATAATATATGGCACAGGATTTGATGAAAAGCTATGATATCTAGCATGAGAAAGTAAGTATTTTAGTCTTGAAAAATATTTTATGTTTTACAAAATTAGTTTAAAGTGATAAAATAGATAAAATAAATAAATAAATAAATAACACCTATGACATATGTCTAAAATATATTTATATATATTTTTGAATCTGTACCATAGGGAGATCGACGGAGTTATCTACCCGGGGAACGTCAAAGAAAAGGAACAGGCAAGGAAGCAGTATGAAAGAGCAAAGAAGAGAGGTCAAAGCGCTGGACTTATCAGTAAAAAGTAATTTTGTTTCTGCCATAATTATAATTTCTGTAATATTCGTAGTGATTCATTTATTAGCTCATTGAAATCAGGTGACCCTAAACATTGTGACTACATATAATTGTATGTTCGAATAAAACATATTCAACTATTGTTTCATGGTTCCGTATTTGTTGAGGAGCGCATTGGGCTATTGAAAGAGTACAGGCCTCGAGGTTATTAAACTTTTTTCATGCTCAACTCAGCTGAGATTAAAATTTATCCTGCTCATGAATGTTAAAATGCCAACAATTGTTGGCATTTTGACATTTATGAGCATGATAAATTACAAGTTTTTGCATTCTGAACCTTGGTGTTCCACTTATTTTGGCAAGTTCAACATTTATGAGCAGTTTAAATTTCAAGCTTAGCTGAGTTGAGCATGAAAAAAGTTTTATAACCTCGGGACCGGGACTCTGCAGCGAGAGATCCTGAGTTCGATATCTACATTGTACCTTCCTCCGCCAGGTATTGTCATTGATCATTAAACTAAGCAAAACACTGGTAAATAACCAGGAGGCGGTGGCTCCGTCCCGATCTCACTGAAAAATTATTGACCAGACAAAACCTTTACATGTTTGCAGACATCGAGAGGCAAACCGGTTTAAGGTGTCCATTACCATAGCGGCACAGGGCCAGGTGACCTTTAACCTCACATACCAGGAGCTTCTGAGGAGAGTAAAAGGTTTCTATGAGCTTACTGTCTATGTGAACCCTGGACAAGTCGTAGATCACATGGAGATAGAGGTCGCTGTCAGGGAATCAAGGGAGATTATCGAGGTTGATGCAATGACAAGAGTTGTCGAAAATGATGTATATACAGGTACGGACTCTTTATTTACGCGGCGATATTATATTTGATTTATAAACATGCACTGGATTTTAATTCCATGCCCAGTCAACTCAAGCGGTAGACAATGCAATACAAATAGGGTCAAGCGAAATATTCGTACATTGGTTGAACCACATACATTCGCATATGAGGCTTGGTTAAGGGGGTAGGCAATATCACATATCCCAAAATAAACCGTCCAATATATCCCATATCCCAAAATTAATTTAATTCGTATCCCAAAATAAATTCCAATATCCCATATCCCAAAATTCCTGAATATCCCATATCCCAAAATAAACAAAAACACAAATATCCCAGTATCACTTAAAAAAATAGGCCAATATTCCGTATCCCAAAATGCCCTATACAAGCCTCGCATATCCAGATTACCAGCTGATTACTATATATTATTAGCTCACCTGAGCCGAAGGCTCATAGGTGAGCTTATAGTATACCCATGCTCCGGCGTCCGTCCGTCGTCCGTCCGTCGTCGTCCACAATTTCAAAGATCTTCTTCTCTGAAACCGCTGGGCCGATTGTTCTCATATTACACATACACCATCTACAGGAAGGGGGAAAGAATAATTGTGTTTTTTGTTTTGATCGGATAAGGACTCTGGTTACTATGGTAACTTATACTTCCCATAGACTTATAATGGAAAAAAAAGTGAAAATTGCCAGTTTTTGCTGTCTTGTTGGAGATATTTGAATTTTGTTTTTGCAGAAATGTTTATTGAGTAGTCCTCTACGTTTCATGTGACTTTTGTCCTAATCCTTTATTTTGATTGGTTGCAGGGGCCCCATATAGGGCAAAATTTCGAAAAACATTCAAAAATCTTCTTCTCAGAAACTGTCAAGGGGATTAAGCCTGTACTTTGTATACATGTTCCTGACAGTGGCCTCTACATAATTTGTGTTTTTTATTCCAGGCGGATAAAAACTCTGGTTGCTATGGCAATTAAAGTTTCCATAGACTTATAATGGGAAAAGTGGAAATCGGCTATTTTTCCGCTAAAATTGCAGACACTTGAATTTTGTTTTTGCAGAAATGTTTATTGAGTAGTGTTTGACGTTTCTTGCAAGTTATGTCCTTATCCTTTATTTTGATTGGTTGCTGGGGCCCCATAAAGGGCAAAATTTTGAAGGAAAAAAAAAAAAAAAAAAAAAAAAAAAAAAAAAAAAAAAAAAAAAAAACATTCAAAAATCTTATCCTCAGAAACTGTCAAGTGGATGAATCCTGTACTTTGTATACATGTTCCTGACAGTAGCCTCTACATAATTTGTGTTTTTTATTTCAGTCGGATAAGAAGTCTGGTTGCTATGGTTTCCATAGACTTATAATGGGAAAAGTGGAAATTAGCTATTTTTTCTGGACCAATTGTAGGTATTTGAATTTTGTCTTTGCAGAAATATTTATTGAGTATATCTCTATGTTTCATTAGACTTTTTTCCTAATCCTTTATTTTGATTGGTTGCTGGGGCCACATAAAGGGTAAAATTTAAAAAAACATTTAAAAATCTTCTCCTCAGAAATTGTCTACGGCATGAAGCCTGTACTTTGTATATATGTTCCTGACATTAGTCTCTACATAATTTGTGTTTTTTTATTTCAGTCGGATAAGAAATCTGGTTGCTATGGCAACTTAAAGTTTCGATAGACTTAAAACGGGAAAAGTGGAAATTGGCTATTTTTTTCTGGTCCAATCGCAGATATTTGAATTCTATTTTTGCAGAAATGTTTATAGAGCAGTCCTCTACAGTTTGGTTGACTTTTGTCCTAATCCTTTATTTTGATTGGTTGGTGGGGCCCCATAAAGGGCAATTTTTTTAAATAAATATTTGGTTAATATAGCAGATCTCAGGTGAGCGTTTACAGGACCGTTGGTCCTCTGGTGATATGTATGTAGCTAGACTCTTGTCAACGCAATATGAGTTTGAGAAAACCAACAATTTGGGGGTTCGACCAGGTCTGACACAAACCGGGCTGTACAGCTACAGAAGCAGGCTAGAACCTTGAAATTTTGGAGTTGAGAAGAGGAGGAATTGTACTATCCATGTAGCGAAAACAAAGGCGCTGATCAGCTTCGCGGTTACCGCGAAGCTGATCTGCGTCTTTGTTTTCGCATATGCAGATTGTTGGTTTTCCCATGGGGTGGCTCATTTAATAGAATTGATGCAAGGAATGCGATTATTCGAATAATAATAATTTGATATAAAAGTATGCGAATATGTAATCATTAATATAATAATTCACTTAGGTCTGAGCCTGCCCAGGGAAAGTGGTTCAAATCAAACCATCCGTACATACGGCTGATTGGTTGTTCAATTCTGTGTTAATAGCATACGTGTATATTTAAACCGGTTGTGATGTTTTGGGTCAAATAGCGATGTGCTACTTGAATATTAAGTACAAAAAGGTACCAGTAGGCAATGATCAGGAAATAGTGCAATCAGAAAGAAATTCCCACTCCATAAACCGAGTGGTGGGAAAAAACTAAAAAGACACTTAGGTACTTATACAAGGAAAACATATAGTAAGCTGAGTGAGCAGCTATTCCCCAATAGGCGGCCACTCAGTTACCTGAACTGAACTAAAATATGAAAACGTACATAAGGCTCAAACAGTACAAAACCGACTCCAAAACACAAAACATTAAGAACCACAGCAGAAGCATCGCCTTGGAACGATCAGTAATATTAAATTACTGGGGGGGTGGGGCTTAAACCGGTTTTACAGGGCCCTAACCCCACCCTCATCTTCCGCAGTGGTTCACAACATTTAGTTAGTTGTTCGGTCCTCGTGGTTATATTGTTACATTACATTATATTGAGTTATTATACATTATATTGAGTTTAATATCTCTCTCAAATAGACTATACAGATGGCGGTATGGCCATCATCACCCAGCCAGATTCCAACACAGCTTTCATCAAATATTTCCCCAGCGCCGAGGAACAGCGCCAGTACTCCGACGAAGGACTGAGAGGCCAGTTTGTTGTACGGTATGACATAGACCGGGAACTGGATGCTGGAGACGTTCTGGTAATGGGCTATGTTGTTTCTATATTTAAGCCGCCTCGTGGGAAAACCAACAATGTGGTTTTCGAACAGGTCTGACACAAACCGGCCTGCGCAGTAACAGAAAAGAGCTAGAAGCTTGAAATTTTGGATTTAAGTAGAAGAGGAATTGTACTATCCGTGTAGCGAAAACAAAGGCGCTGATCAGCTTCGCGGTTACCGCGAAGCTGATCTGCGCCTTTGTTTTCGCCCATGCAGATTGTTTGTTTTCCCACGGGGCGGCTCATTTTGTATTTTTGTTTTCTATTCTTCCATGTTGTTAATGCTATATGTCCTTTTTGTACAGTTTCAACCTTTCTGAACAATAATAGCGAAAGAGGACCAAGCCGTAATAGTAGCGCCTCCAAAACATAATCAAATGATATTTTAGTGAAATTACATACGTAATCAGTTAAAAAAAATCAACATGTATCCTAAATGGACCTGGACCTGGATTGCAATATAAAGCCAGAGGACCAATGGTCCTGTAAACGCTCACCTGAGATCTGCTTCATATTTGAACATATTTGAATATTATGGTATTTAACCCCAGTGCAGGGGCAGATGAAGCCCTTAGGCCATTTTCTTTTTTCAGAATAATCAATATTCTGTCCATTTGCCAATTTCCTGCTGATTTTCCCCTTCAAATAACATTTTAAAAGCATTATCTGCCCATGGGGTCCATTTTTTTTTTCAGAATCATTAAATTTCAGTCCTACTGCCCATTTCCTGCAAGACTTTCACTTAAAATGACATTTTAAAAGTTTTCCCCATTCAAATGCATTGACGGCCTATGTTGACCTTGCCATAAAATAGGTCAAGATCACAACAGGGTCATGTTTTATATAATACATTGTAGTACTCGAGTCATCCATATTTCATGCAAAGTTTCGTTGAAATTGGTTCACCGGTTCTGGAGAAGAAGATATTTTAAGGGTTTTTACGGGCATGGCGGCTATCTTGGTCATGTGACCTGGATTATTTATATACACATTGGTTCCCACTTCCTATAGATGCTTCATATAAAATTTGGCTTTGATTGGCCAAGTGGTTTCAGAGAAAAAAATGTTTGAAAAGTGTGTATGGACGACAGACAGGCCAAGGTCAAGAGATGACCTTGACCTAAATTAATCATATACCTTCATCTAATCTATTAGTTGTTTGCATCTACCACTTTTCAGATCTCAGGCTGCAACAGTTTTCAAAAAATAGCTAATTTCCACTTTCCCCATTATAAGTCTATGGAAACTTAAAGTTACCATAGCAACCAAAGTTCTTATCCAACTGGAATAAAAACACAAATTATGTAGAGGCTACTGTCAGGAACATGTATACAAAGTACAGGATTCATCCACTTGACAGTTTCTGAGAAGAAGATTTTTGAATGTTTTTTTTTTCTTCAAAATTTTGCCCTTTATGGGGCCCCAGCAACCAATCAAAGTAAAGGATTAGGACAAAACTCGCAAGAAACGTCAAACACTACTCAATAAACATTTCTGCAAAAACAAAATTCAAATGTCTGCAATTTTAGCGGACAAAATAGCCGATTTCCACTTTTCCCATTAAAACTCTATGGAAACTTTAAGTTGCCATAGCAACCAGAGTTCTTATCCGCCTGGAATAAAAAACACAAATTATGTAGAGGCCACTGTCAGGAACATGTATACAAAGTATAGGCTTCATCCCCTTGACAGTTTCTGAGAAGAAGATTTTTGAATGTTTTTCGAAATTTTGCCCTATATGGGGCCCTTGCAACCAATCAAAATAAAGGATTAGGACAAAAGTCACATGAAACGTAGAGGACTACTCAATAAACATTTCTGCAAAAACAAAATTCAAATATCTCCAACAAGACAGCAAAAACTGGCAATTTTCACTTTTTTCCATTATAAGTCTATGGGAAGCATAAGTTACCATAGTAACCAGAGTCCTTATCCGATCAAAACAAAAAACACAATTATTCTTTCCCCCTACCTGTAGATGGTGTATGTGTAATATGAGAACAATCGGCCAAGCGGTTTCAGAGAAGAAGATCTTTGAAATTGTGAACGACGACGGACGACGGACGGACGGACGGACGCCGGAGCATGGGTATACTATAAGCTCACCTATGAGCCTTCGGCTCAGGTGAGCTAAAAAGCAATCCATCAGGATAATATGTCCGTATATTGAATACCCCATTTAACCCCACTTTTATAATATAGTAAAACTGGGGTATGCAGGGGTATACCTATTTTTCATATTTTTGCTCCAAAACATAGATTGTGGGTACTCGTTAGAACCGCCTCGTACGCACAATCTATGTTTTAAGCAAAAATAATAAAAAATATCAAACTTTTTCTACTGAAAATTTTCATTTTTTTACAAATTTAAAAATCTCTGTATATTGCATGGGCAAGTTTTCGTTATGATTATATTTCAGGATGATGTGGGTTGTCACTAAAAACGCATAATTTTGCAGGTTGTCAATGGCTACTTTGTTCACTTTTTCGCGCCAAAAGTACAGGACCGTCTACCACGTGACGTCATATTTGTCATAGATGCCAGTGGGTCTATGTATGGGCGAAAAATGATGCAAGTCAAAGAAGCGTTACGGAAAATACTGGCGGATCTTTTGGAAGGTGATCACCCGTTGTTTTCTGGGCTTTGCGATGGTGCATCACAAACACCGTCAACCTAAAACACACTTTAAAATAAAAAGAATAACGCCATCGTCAACGTTTCCACACACACACACACACAAACACAAACACACACACACACACACACACACACACACACACACACACACATACACACACACACACACACACACATTGTTTTGCTCAGGAGGACTTTGTTTATGAAAATAATATTTTATAGGTGATTACTCAACTGTAAAATATGATTAAGTTTTCAGACATTGAATTGTACTTTCAATGGGTTTTGTTAGCTGACTTCCTACGATATTTTTCACGCAGTTTAACATTTTTGTGTGTGCAAAGTTTTATCAATATTCCAGGCGAGCGATTCAACATCATGACGTTCAGTTCTGGTGGAAATGACAGGATGTGGTTCAAGGACGACCTACAGTTTGTCACACCAGAAACCCTACAAGAGGCATTGGTGTTTGTCGAGTCTATAAATGCTAATGGAGGTTAGAACTGTTTAATAAAACTAGTAATGTAAGGTGTCCTGACAAATATGTTCCGTACCTTGTGTATCAATTGACATTGAATGGCACAATAAAATGAGCCGCGCCATGAGAATACCGGATTTTTGCCTATGCGAAAACAAAGACGCAGATCAGCTTCGCAGTAACTGCACAGCTGATCAGCGCCTTTGTGTTTGCTGCTCGGATAGTACAATTCTTCCTCTATCTCTACCCAAACTTTCAAGATTCTAACTTTTTTCTTAGACTGTACAGGCCGGTTTGTGCCAGACCTGGTGGGAAACCCGAAGACCGGTTTTCTCGCGTCGCGGCTCAAGATTCGCCCCAAGTTTATTTCTTAAATGGTATGCTCGCTTTATTTGTGAATTGCCTCTTCTCCGGTCTTAAACTTTGACCATTTAGTAGATCTTTGAATTGGTATGCGTTGTCATCTTGCAAGAAGTACTAAAGTGCAAACTTTAAATCAAAATAAAGAAATTCTTTGTACATGCACTATGAATTTAACCCATATTTGACGAATTAATTCTCCCATCATTATCAATTGGGTGAGTCCACTTTCATTTTTAGGGCCTTCAGGTGTGATTTTAAAATTTTATTCAAATTTTCGATGAAAATTCTCTAAGCAAACAGAATAGCCACAGATGGGAAGCCGCGTTCTGCGGCGTCCCATCTGGGGCTATTCTGTTTGCCTAAGTCCCATAAAAGGGACGCCAGGCTTAAATGAGTTAAGAGACGGAACCTTTCAACTTTTATAATGAACAATGTCTGATCATCCGAAATCTACATTCTATGTTATCTCAATTGTGATAGAATAGCTAAAACTTAAAACGAGCTTATATATATCGTCCCCAACCTGTTTTTTTTTTTTTTTTTTTTTTTTTTTTTTTTTTTTTTTTTTTTTTTATTATTTACTTATTTATTTTTAACTGTTTAATTGTGGGGCATAGGCAAACAGAATAGCCCCAGATGTGACGCCGCAGAACGCGGCGTCCAATTTGGGGCTATTCTGTTTGCACAGAGAAATTTCATCGAAGTAAAAATCACTCCTAACACCCCTAAAAATTAAAGTGGCCTCATCCAGTTGATAATGATGGGAGAATCCATTCGTCAAATATGTGTTAATTTACCAAGCAATTTTGACGCAGGAACTGATGTCCACTCAGCCCTGATGGATAGTATCAAGAAGTTGACAAGGAAACATGATTCCAAGAGATCACTGGCACTTCTTTTCCTCACGGACGGACAGGCGAACGTCGGTGCGTATGTCTACTTATTTCATTCATATTATATTTCTGCAAAGTCCAAATAAACGTAAGATTGTATTAATTTCATTCTTAAGTGTTTCCAAGCCTCCACTATTATAATATATATGTTTATAAAAAGAAGGAGGTCCTATAAGTTACAAGCTATGTCCGGTGGCTGTTATGTCAGGGTTGACTGTAATAAGTTTCTTTTCATGCAGGCGTATCCAATACCGACGACATCCTAGCCGCCGTAGGTCGAGAAAACGAAGTCGGAATACCGATGTTCTCTCTCGCATTTGGTCGAGACGCCGACTGGGAGCTAGTCCAGAAACTCTCCGATGAAAACGACGGATTTGCCCGGAAGATTTACGAAGATTCCGACGCTTCTCTGCAGATTTCCGGTTTCTATGACGAACTAGCCGTCACTTTACTCAAAGATGTCGAGATTAAGTACTTGGACGAGTCGGTCGACGAGGAATCACTGACACGGTCTGATTACAGAAATTATTATAAAGGTACTGTACGTGCTTTTAGTGGTGAGTAAAATAAGCTAAGAAACAAACTTAAAAAGCCGTGTTCATGTGCCAAATTAGATCTATCCTATTTGTCTCTCTGTATATATATTTTTGCATGCTGTGATATGTCTCTTTTAACTGTGATTCTTGTTATCTTATGTATACATGTACAGAATTTTAATATGTTTGTCGACAAAATAGCCCATGGCTAATGTTACTCTGTTGTAAATTTGAATGAAGTTTCTTGTATCTTGTATCTTGAATGTCCATGAAATTAAGTTTTAGTTTTAATAAGCAATAATTTAACGATTCTTGCATTCAATGGATTTTTCAGAAAGTTTTGTAGCATGTGACCTGAAACTTGGTAGATACGGATAACCTGTTGGGGGTAATAAAGTTACGTGAGTATAAAAGGTCAAGGTCATTTCTTGACCTTGGCCAAACACAATAATCCATTGGATGCAAGAATCGTTAAATTAGTGCGTAATTTCATTTCTTAAAGGTTCTGAGCTGGTTATAGCTGGCAAACTAGAGGACAACAAAACCCGACATCTTAACCTGGAAGTTCTAGGAAACAGTGTTGGTGGGAATCTTGTACTATCGACGTCAACTGACGACGTTGGTGACGGTTTTACTGAGGTCGAAGGACAGACAAAGATTGCTGATTTTGCAGAAATCACTGGTATGTTTTAATATAGCTCTCCCTGTTGTTTGATTCCATATTTCACTGGCAATGCTGATAAATAACGTTATCAACGGGCTAGTGTTGTGAATGTAGCCTACAATAATTTGACTCCTTAAATACGACGTACATTGATCGTACTTTCAGAATCCGATAGGTCAGGTGTAGATTTAACGTATTGCCTTTGATCAAACCCACAACACCAAGATACATCACAATGGGGAAAATTTGATATTTTTTAATATTTTCGCTCAAAACTTAGATTGTGGGTACTCTCAGGCGGTTCTAACGAGTACCTACACAAAAATAAGAAAAAATAGGTTTACCACTGTATACCCCAGTTTTGCTTCACGGACATGTTTTCCTGATGCAGATTGGAACGGCCAATTTCAAATGACCGGGGGGCCCAGTCCATTGGGGCTTAAA
Source organism: Rugalucina vietnamica (assembly GCA_964017185.1). Lineage (NCBI taxonomy): Eukaryota > Metazoa > Mollusca > Bivalvia > Lucinida > Lucinidae > Rugalucina > Rugalucina vietnamica. The sequence continues at coordinate 65,855,880 of OZ024870.1, forward strand.
GAAATAGATGGACTGCTTGTGCCTCCAGGCAAAGCTTCTACGTTAATGACTGACCATCTGATTACTTGTTCACCGCACAGGTCTGAGTCTGTCCAGGAAAAGTGGTTTAAGTCAAACCACCCATACATATCAGCTTTTGTGGCTTAGTTTTATGGTTATATTTTAAGCACTTGTTGGATGTCATGACGTCCTTAATTTTGGGTAAAAGTCCCATAAAACCCGATATGACCATGTCTGTTGTCTGGGACGTTAAGCATCAATTCAAAGAAACAAACAAACAAACAACGTCAAATGAACGAGGAACTCATATGTATGTTGCAGAGAAGACATGGGCCTATCTCACCATACGTCAGATGTTGGAAAAATACGAGCTCACAGACAATGTGACAGTGAAAGAAGAATTGAAAGAGCGTGCCCTGGAACTGTCTTTAAAGGTAAGATTCACGGACACGCCCATGCAATAAACAGAAATTTTAGAGCTGTAAAAATGACTTTTCATTGGACAAAATAGAAGGCATTTTCATCACAGGAACTTCCTAAATCACAAGTACAAGTACATGAAGTAATGAAGGCAATGTTACGACACATTGCTGACGACGCGAAAATCGTAAATCCTTATGGCTCTAGATGCACTTTAAAAGAATTACAATGGCTTACCAGCTTATAAGGTTTCATAACCTACTCATAACCTTATAATTAATTAAAAACTTACAAAACATGTAATTTGTTGTTACCGTAATGAATTCTTGATGCAGAGTTTTATCTTCTTGTATTACCGGATAATCAACGCCTCTGCTATTAATGCAAGTACAAAGCAAACCGTTTTCTGGTTTCGTGGAAACTTTCAGCAAGGCTGTTCTTTGAATTAACAACTAGCAGATGAATAAACAGCTAGCTGTTAATTCGCCATGTTCTTCGAATTAACAACTAACAGCTGAATAAACAGCTAGCTGTTAATTCGGGATGTTCTTTGAATTAACATCTAACAGCTGAATTAACAGCTAGCTGTGAATTCGACGTCTTCGAATAAACAACTAACAGCTGAATAAACAGCTAGCTGTTAATTCGCCATGTTCTTTGAATTAACAACTAACAGCTGAATAAACAGTTAGCTATGAATTCGACTTGTCTTTGAATTAACAACTAACAGCTGAATAAACAGCTAGCTGTTAATTCGCCATGTTCTTTGAGTTAACAACTAACAGCTGAATAAACAGCTAGCTGGGAATTCGACTTGTCTTCGAATTAACAACCAACAGCTGAATAAACAGCTAGCTGTGAATTCGACTTGTCTTCGAATTAACAACTAACAGCTGAATAAACAGCTAGCTGTTACTTTGCCATGTTCTTTGAATTAACAGCTAACAGCTGAATAAACAGTTAGCTGTGAATTCGACATGTTCTTTGAATTAGCAACTAACAGCTGAATAAACAGCTAGCTCAGTGTGAATTCGACTTGTCTTCGAATTAACAACTAACAGCTGAATAAACAGCTAGCTGTGAATTCGACTTGTCTTCGAATTAACAACTAACAGCTAAATAAGCAGCTAGCTGTGAATTCAACTTGTCTTCGAATTAACAACTAACAGCTGAATAAACAGCTAGCTGTGAATTCGCCATGTTCTTTGAATTAAAAACCAAAAGCTGAATGATTCGCCATGTTCTTTGAATTAACAACTAACAGCTGAATAAACAGCTTGCTGTGAATTCGACGTCTTCGAATAAACAACTAACAGCTGAATAAACAGCTAGCTGTGAATTCGCCATGTTCTTTGAATTAACAACTAACAGCTGAATAAACAGCTAGCTCATGCGCGGATCCAGAGGGGGGGACCGGGGGTCCGGACCCCCCCTGGAATTTGAAAATTTTACCTAAAAAAAGGTAATTTCGGGATTTTTTGGGGGTTGGACCCCCCTCATCTGTGACCAAAAATTACCATTTTCGTTGGACCCCCTCTCATGAAAATTTCTGGATCCGCGCATGTAGCTATGAATTCGACTTGTCTTTGAATTAACAACTAACAGCTGAATAAACAGCTAGCTGTTATTTCGCCATGTTCTTTGAATTAACAACTAACAGCTGAATAAACAGCTAGCTGTGAATTCGTCTTGTCTTCGAATTAACAACTAACAGCTGAATAAACAGCTAGCTGTGAATTCGACATGTTCTTTGAATTAGCAACTAACAGCTGAATAAACAGCTAGCTGTGAATTCGACTTGTCTTCGAATTAACAACTAACAGCTGAATAAACAGCTAGCTGTGAATTCGACTTGTCTTCGAATTAACAACTAACAGCTAAATAAGCTGTGAATTCGACTTGTCTTCGAATTAACAACTAACAGCTGAATAAACAGCTAGCTGTGAATTCGAAATGTTCTTTGAATTAGCAACTAACAGCTGTGAATTAGACTTGTCTTCGAATTAACAACTAACAGCTGAATAAACATCTAGCTGTAAAATCGCCATGTTCTTTGAATTTACAACTAACAGCTGAATAAACAGCTAGCTGTTAATTCGCCATGTTCTTTGAATTTACAACTAACAGCTGAATAAACAGCTAGCTGTTAATTCGCCATGTTCTTTTAATTAACAACCAACAGCTGAATAAACAGCTAGCTGGGAATTCGACTTGTCTTCGAATTAACAACCAACAGCTGAATAAACAGCTAGCTGTGAATTCGACTTGTCTTCGAATTAACAACTAACAGCTGACTAAATAGCTAGCTGTTACTTTGCCATGTTCTTTGAATTAACAGCTAACAGCTGAATAAACAGCTAGCTGTGAATTCGACATGTTCTTTGAATTAGCAACTAACAGCTAGCTCAGTGTGAATTCGACTTGTCTTCGAATTAACAACTAACAGCTGAATAAACAGCTAGCTGTGAATTCGACTTGTCTTCGAATTAACAACTAACAGCTAAATAAGCAGCTAGCTGTGAATTCAACTTGTCTTCGAATTAACAACTAACAGCTGAATAAACAGCTAGCTGTGAATTCGCCATGTTCTTTGAATTAAAAACCAAAAGCTGAATAATTCGCCATGTTCTTTGAATTAACAACTAACAGCTGAATAAACAGCTAGCTGTGAATTCGACGTCTTCGAATAAACAACTAACAGCTGAATAAACAGCTAGCTGTGAATTCGCCATGTTCTTTGAATTAACAACTAACAGCTGAATAAACAGCTAGCTATGAATTCGACTTGTCTTTGAATTAACAACTAACAGCTGAATAAACAGCTAGCTGTTATTTCGCCATGTTCTTTGAATTAACAACTAACAGCTGAATAAACAGCTAGCTGTGAATTCGTCTTGTCTTCGAATTAACAACTAACAGCTGAATAAACAGCTAGCTGTGAATTCGACATGTTCTTTGAATTAGCAACTAACAGCTGAATAAACAGCTAGCTGTGAATTCGACTTGTCTTCGAATTAACAACTAACAGCTGAATAAACAGCTAGCTGTGAATTCGACTTGTCTTCGAATTAACAACTAACAGCTAAATAAGCTGTGAATTCGACTTGTCTTCGAATTAACAACTAACAGCTGAATAAACAGCTAGCTGTGAATTCGAAATGCTCTTTGAATTAGCAACTAACAGCTGTGAATTAGACTTGTCTTCGAATTAACAACTAACAGCTGAATAAACATCTAGCTGTAAAATCGCCATGTTCTTTGAATTTACAACTAACAGCTGAATAAACAGCTAGCTGTTAATTCGCCATGTTCTTTGAATTTACAACTAACAGCTGAATAAACAGCTAGCTGTTAATTCGCCATGTTCTTTTAATTAACAACCAACAGCTGAATAAACAGCTAGCTGGGAATTCGACTTGTCTTCGAATTAACAACCAACAGCTGAATAAACAGCTAGCTGTGAATTCGACTTGTCTTCGAATTAACAACTAACAGCTCAATAAACAGCTAGCTGTTAATTCGCCATGTTCTTTGAATTTACAACCAACAGCTGAATAAACAGCTAGCTGTGAATTAGACTTGTCTTCGAATTAACAACTAACAGTTGAATAAACAGCTGTTTATAAGTTATGGCTGCCAGACTGTCATAACTTATAAACAGCTGAATTAACATCTAACAACTAACAGCCAACTTCACACATCTCAAATAACTTGAATTTATTTACCATGAAAAGGTACAAGTAGGCAAAGATCAGGAAAAGGCGCAATCAGAAAAAGATTCCCACTCCAAAAACCGAGGTGGGAAAAAACCAAACTAACAGTCAGGTACTTTATACCATGAAACATATCGTAAGCCGAATGAGCAGCTATTTTCCCAATAGGTGGCCACTCAGTTACCTTAACTTAACTAAAAATATGAAAACATACATAAGGCGCCAATAGCACAAAAAAAAATTTAAACACCAAGACATAAAACAAAAAGAACCACTACAGAAGTATCGACTTGCGCCAAGAGTATGCAAATGTGGGCGGAGATTTCTTTATACTTCATGCTATGGTTTTTACTAGATTCTAGCATCTGATTTATGTATATTGGCGTTTTGCGTGGTACGTCGTATAAGTCAAGTGCAGCCTCGCATACATCTCGCTTCCGGGAGGGTAGAATTACCTTTGTGTGTAAATTTCGGATTTAAGAAGAAGAGGGTTTGTACTAGTGTATCGAAACCAAATGCGCTGATCAGCTGTGTAGTTACTGCACAGCTGATCTGCGCTTTTGTTTTCGCGTCTATAGCGAAAAACCTCGTTTATTCATGACGACGCTCAAAAGGACTGATCAGCTCAAAAGATTATAAATAATATACCAGAGGACCATTGGTCCTGAGAACGCTCACCTGAGATTTGGATGACCTATGACCACAATGACATTGACCTTGAATACTAACAGAACTTCATTAACACTTTAAGTTGTCTGTATCTACATACTGTACCATATAATAGCCTGGGCCATTTATACAATTTTTGGTTCCCCCTTCCTAAGAATGATCCACATGAAGTTTGGCTATGATCGGTCAAGTGGTTTCTGAGAAATTTCTGTTTTAAATTTAAATGTAAATAACCTTTGGCCCTGGTCAAATAATGACCTTGACCTTGAATACTCACATAACATCACTTACTCAATAAGTTGTCTGTATCTACCTACTTCAGGTCACAGGCTACAAAACGTTTTGAAAATCATGTTTTCACTTTTGTCCATTAACAAAGCCTATGTGGCCAAATTTGATCAGCCGGAAAATAGGTCAAGGTCAACCCAAGGTCGCGATTTATAGCAAACACACATGTGTGTTTGCTTTAGGATAAACGTACGTCAGAAATTTAGAATAAAAAATCTACATACCTTACCGAACAAAACCGACGGTTAGGCGGCCATTAATGTTGGGCGCAGACATTTTTGTCGGCATGCGCAGACAATGTGTCGTTCAGATGTCGGGAAATTTGTACTTTCTTTTTTTCGGCTGAACATTTTTCTTTGTCAAACATATTTCCATATATCCTATTTCAGATCATATTTGTTTCCAAAATGTAAAAATAAAAGATAAATAATGCAGACGACGATGAAGATTGGTTTTTCGAAATTACACCGTTAAAATCCTCGTATTATAGCAAACCAGTCAACAAGGCAATAAACGCTCGAAAAAACAAGCGTCTGCGAGGTGTACCTAAAGCAGGTAACCGGCGAAATTATCGAGACGTTTCGAACAGACGGAAATTACGCCGTGAATAGCGTGCCTGGTTATCTTTGGGGGACAATATTTGAGGTTTGAAGGAACAGAAGGAAAACATTTAAGGGAGCTACCTACCTAGGTCTACCTAAAAACCTAACTAGGTCTACCTAACTACCAAGGTCTACCTGCCTACCAAGGTCTACCTACCTAACTAGGTCTACCAACCTAGGTCTACCTACATAGGTCTACTTTCCAAGGTCTACCTACCTAAGTCTACTAACCAAGGTTTATCTACCTGGGTCTACTTACCAAGGTTCCCTTTCCTAGGTTTACTTACCTATGTCTTAGTCTACCTATCTAGGTCTACCTTCCAAGGTCTACTTATCTAGGTCTACTTACCAAGGTCAAGTTACCAAGGTCTACATACCTAGGTCTACTTCCAATGTCTACATACCTAGGTCTACTTACCAAGGTTTATCTACCTAGGTCTACTTACCTTAGTCTATCGAACTAGGTCTACTTACCAAGGTCTCACTTCCGGGGTCTACTTACCAAGGTCTTCCTACAAGGTCTGTTTACCAAGGTCTACCTTCTATGGTCTACTTACCAAGTCTACTTACCAAGGTCTACCCACCTAGGTCTACTTACCAAAGTCTACCTACTAGGTCTATTAACCAATATCTACCTACCAAGGTCTACCTACCAAGGTCTACCTACCAAGGTCTACCTACCAAAACCTACATACTAAGTCTACTTCCAATGTCTACTAACCTATTTCTACCTACCAAGGTCTACCTATCTACGTCTACTTACCAAGGTTTACTTACCTAGGTCTACCTACCTAGGTCTACTTACCAAGGTATACATACCTATCTATGTCTACTTACCAAAGTCTACTTACCTAGGTCTACCTACCTAGGTCTACTTCCCAAGGTCTACCTACCTAGGTCTACTTACCGGGGTCTACCTACTATGTCTACTTACCAAGGTCTACGTCCGGGGTCTACTTACCTAGGTCTACTTACCTAAGTCTACGTACCAAGGTCTACTTACCAAGATCTACCTACCTAGGTTTACCTACAAGGTCTACTTACTCAAGTCTACTAAAATGGATAGCTGGATATACTTATTGACAAAAAAATCCCAGCATACGGTTTTCCGTGTGTGTTTGCAGATAAGGCAGCGTGCCTTTATTTCATATTACAAACTATGATAGGACAGAGTCCCCAATGCTTCATACCATGTTTCATTGAAATTGGTCTATCGGTATGTGGCATGGCAGCCATCTTGGTCATGTGACCTAGACCCTTTATACAAACGTTGGTTCCCCTCTTGGCCTTGAAGACTCACATAACTTAATCAACTCAATAAGTTGTCTTATCTACCTACTTTCAGGTCACAAGCTGTCAAACTAAATGGGAAAAATCACTTTTTTCCCTATTGAAAAGCATATGTGACCAATTTTGTCCAGGTCAACCCAATGTCATGATTTATACAAACAATGATGGGCCGGAATCCCTGATGCTACATAGCCAGTTTCGTTGAGAACGGTCAATCGGTTTCAAAGGAGAAGATATATGAAGGTGTTTATACTATAAATGGGCATGGCGGCCATCTTGGTCATGTGACCCGGTCCTTTTATACAAACTTTGTTTCCCTCTTCCTAGGGATGCTCCACGCGAAGTTTTGGTTTGATTGGCCCAGCGGATGTTTGAACATTGTGGACAACAACGACGACGACAACGGATGGCGGAGCATGTTTTACTATACGCTCACATTGTGAGCCTAACGGCTCAGGTGAGCTTATAAATTTCTAAATGTTCAGTGAGTCGTAATAATTTTGCCTTCGCTGCAATTTATCTTGATTTGTTTTCAGTACAACTTTGTAACTCCTCTGACTTCGATGGTTGTGACAAAGCCTGAAGCAAACGAACGAACGGACGAAGGTGAAGGTATATACAATCTATTATTAAAACAGTTCAATGTAATATATAGATTTTTCAGGATTATAGCTGTAAAACTTTTGAAACTATTTGAGCCTGTGCATGAGAAAACCAACAATTTGGGTTCCGACCAGGTCCGACAAAAACCGGCCTGTTCAGTCACAGAAGATGGTTAGAGGCTTGAAATTTTGTATTTAAGTAGGAGAGGGATTGTTCTATCCGTGTAGCGAAAACAAAGGCGCTGATCAGCTTCGCGGTTACCGCGAAGCTGATCTGCGGCTTTGTTTTCGCCTATGCAAATTGTTGGTTTTCTCATGCACAGGCTCATTTGATTTTTTCTTATGTTTTACTCAAAACGTAGATAGTGGGTACATGTTCGGACGGGTACCCACTAGATATCATTAAAATAATAAAAAAACGTATAATAATCCCTGTTACATCCCTGTTATTGATAAAAAAATTTGGCTAAGAGCGTATACATCAGGTCTCTGGAAATATGACAAAACTCCACGTGTGCCAAGTAAACTAGAAAACATCACCATGCTTGTCCGACAAGGCTACTTTGATCAAGAGCAAATGTGATTAACTGTTTACAATTCTTCTTTGATATTTACAGGATCTAGAGATGGTGGCAGTAGCGTGCGTAGCACTCCAGCTCCGAGACGAGGAGGGGGCTATGGTAGTGGCGTACGTAAGTTCGAGCTTTTATTGTCTCACTTCTACATTACGAAAACTTGACCATGCAATAAACAGAGATTTTTGAGCTTTAAAAATTGAAAATTTTCAGCCGAAAATTTTTGATATTTTTTCTTATTTTTGCTCAAAACATAGATTGTGGGTACACGTTAGAACCGCCTCATCGAGGCGGTTCTAACGAGTACCCACAATCTATCTTTTGGAGCAAAAATAATAAAAATAGGTATACCCCTGCATACCCCAGTTTTGCTATATAAAAGTGGGGTATAAGGGGGTATATATTACATGGACATGTTTTCCTGATGTACTCTATTTTCTATGGACCATACCAAATATCCAGACCAAATGTGTACAGCAAATGGACCAGTCCCGTCTTATAAAATGAAATAATCTAAATAATAACAAGTAAATACAAGCAAAGCACACAGAAAACATTAATAGTCTTGTAAATTTGCACATTAAACAATTAAATTTAACAATTATACCCACCAAAAAGCGTTTAAAAACATCTTCGATCCAAAATGGCGACTGACTCTATTACAGAACCGCATCCAAAAAATAGTCTTATAAGGGATTTTAAGCGAAAACTAAACTTCGTTCATACTTATGAAAATGACTGAACAATTTCTTGTAAACGACAATATACAATTTAAAGTGCGCATATGAAGACAATTATTACGTAACCAATTCTAAAGTGATTCCAATAGTGCTTATCTTTAACCCAGAGGATACAAGAGGGTCTGGATGGGGGGTCCTGGTATTCACTAATCGCTAAAAATTTAGCTATTTATTCACTGTCATTAAAATTTTGGCTTATTCATTAAAATTAGCTCGATTATTCATTAAAATATGATAATTACTAGTCACGCCTTCTTCACCTAGCTAATATCCATAAGCAAATAGGTGTTCCCCACCTAAGCCATCCCTTATCTCAAGCCACAAGGACTAGTTTTATAATATTAAATTGTAGACTGCTGAGTGCAACCTTGATATTAACATCTTGAGAGAAGCATATATGAGGGTCTGGATGGGGGGGTCCTGGTATTCACTAATCACTAAAAATTTAGCCACTGTCATTAAAATTTTGGCTTATTCATTAAAATTAGCTCGATTATTCATTAAAATGTGATAATTACTAGTCACGCCTTCTTCACCTAGCTAATATCCATAAGCAAATAGGTGTTCCCCACCTAAGCCATTCCTTATCTCAAGCCACAAGGACTAGTTTTATAATATTAAATTGTAGACTGCTGAGTGCAACCTTGATATTAACATCTTGAGAGAAGCATATATACTCTGCTAGACCACAAAGCCTTATATAAACTTTCCGAAATAGTATACCGATTGTTTTACCCTGAATCTTTCTCTTCAGTTATGAATAACAAAGTTAGTTAAGAAAAATTGTAACTTCAGGGGTAAAAGTTATAATAAAATGCTGTTGTTTAGTTAGTATGGAAGTACTATGCGATGCATGGATTTTGTGCTTGTGCCTGACTGTACAATACATTTTATTAATGTCTTAAATACCGAGCGAGCGAGGAAAAAAAATTATGTAGCGCCATATAGATAAATTGCCAGATAGATTTGCATTAGTGCTGCCTTGTTTCTGATTGCAAAAGACACTATAATTATGTTCTGTCATATAAAAAGCAAGATGATGTCCATCCATAGAAAAGATGTCAAAGATTATATCATTATATACTGAGAGGAATTAGAAACTTAAGTTTTCAACATTACTTATTATTTACATATTTTTGTACAAGTTTTAAATATAACCAATTGGTATAATCTGATTGTGACAAGTGTGTAATTTTGCTTCACATTTTACTTTTTAAAAATTACATTTCGTCAAATAGAATAGAGTTACGTAATTCAGACGTTTACACCATAATTCGCATGCAAGACCATGATTAGAGACGGGTTTGCTGGTGTAAGATAGTGAGCATAAGCGTATGTGATTTTGAATACCCTCAAAATATTGATATTTTGAGATTTTATCCTGAAAAAACGTAAAATTTAGTTTTTAACGTCAAACATGAAAGTGTATCTTCGACGTTTTCTAACGCTGGGAAAAGATTTTCATGATAGATGATTAAAGTTCATGTTTATGGTAACTCAAAATAAGCATTCGTCTTATCGACACTGAAATTCTAAATCTGTTTCCGGTGTTTTAACTGTTTAACTTTTTATTGAGAGCGTCACGTCAACGTCGGGAAATGAGGTCCCAATTTCTGCAAACAGACATTTCATTAGATAACAAATGATATACTCATTGATAAAAGGATTATTTGAATTATTTTCCTTTCATCGGAAAGCATGAATTGCCTTTATTTAAAACGTCAAAGTGACGTGACGCACAGCTTAGTGGACGTTTACGTTTATGAAAAACTGCTTGCAGTAGAAAAAATGATAACATATCACCACTTTTAAATTCAAATCCAAGAATATTTCTGTAAAAAAAAAGTCAAAAGAAGCAAAACAAATTGGCTACTTTAATGACGTCAGTTTAAAAACGCAGGAGGAATCTTTAGTGCGAATTTTCGACGCATGAGGTTATCTTTGGACATATTTCTTTCTAGTGCAGTGGACTGAGACAAATCATACAGATTTTAAGTTCATTGATACACCATACACCAAATCCTTAGATTTGATGAATAAACTTGAACAGTCTGATGTTGACCATTGCATCAAAACACTGGCCGTAAGCAGTCCCTTAAGTAAATTTCTTTATTTTTGACGCACCAATATTGTAGCAGAAACGCTACTCTATAGAAATTTTATAGCAAGAAATAAGACGTTTTTATCGGTTAAACTCAGGAACTTCCTAAAGACAAGACTTAAGTTTCTATTTCCTTTCAGTATAGGATTGGAACATACATAATAAGGACAAAGTGGGGTAATAGAATGAAAAGAAAATACATATACACAAGCAAACAAAACATAGAAATAGTATCTGGCTCAGTAAACATCCAGAATGATTTAATTAAATTTTTTTTCTGCCTTCAAATGACTCGTTTCTTTTTCAACTGGACCATGAGGTGAGCCCCTACATGCTTGGCTTCCAGACATATGGCTTTCTAAACATTCAAGGATTTCTGAAATATGAATACATTTGAACTAAATCGGGTCTGGGGGCGTCCAGATCCCAGAAAAAAATGAAATTCTGGAATGTCAGGGAGGTCATCTAAGACAATTGAACACAATTCCATAGCCAAATTTTAGCAAATTCATTATTCTTTAAAATGTTATTATTCACTATTCATTATATTACTCTGCTATTCATTAAAAAATTACATTTATTCATTATTTTTTAGGACCTCATTATTCCCTAATCATTAAATTTTTTGCTCTTTATTCACTCTCATTAAAAATTTTAGGCCATTATTCATTAATCATTATACCCCATCCAGACCCTCATACAAAATAAATGTTAAACCTAGCAGAATACTTTATATTAGTATACAATTTATTCTAAAGACTCACGCCCTAGAAAAACAGGCTGGAAGTATTTTAAACGCAACTCGAAACTGACATCTGGCTCACCGCTATAAAACAACTGGTAGCTTTTAAACGAGTTTGATCTTGTACGCCTTGTCATTTGGGATGTCCCATTGTGCTTTATTTTGAAAACGACACACTAAAGGCTACCACTAGTTTTCATCCAAGGTTTTCGAGGCCAGCTCCTTCAGGTCAAAAAAGTTAGCAGCTTGGCAGCATGGCAGGACGAAATTAGTAAGTTAGCAGGATGGCCGTACGGCTGGTTAAGTAAGTTAGCAGCATGGCAGTATGGCCGAAGGAAATGTCAATTAACCAGTGTGGTCGTACAAAAGACAAAAACGTAACATTAATAAAATAACTAAAATGCTCACAAATAATTGAAAAAATATATCTTATTTGCAAAATTAGTCCTGTTCGCAGGATGAATATCAGGACAGATGGGATTTCTGGAGAACCGTCCAATGTAGGAAAACGCTTTATATCTCTAAATACATGCGCTGGTAGGGCTAACTGTCGAGTAGTATAGCAGTATGGATTTTCATCGTCTTGGCGGAACGGTGTCGGCAAAAGGCAAATTTCATCCTGCTAGCAGCACGAAAATGACCAGCAGCATGGGGTTTCTGGAGAACCGTTCAATGTAGGAAAATGCTTTATATCTCTAAATGCATGCGCTGGTAGGGCTAACTGTCGAGTAGTATAGCAGTATGGATTTTCATCGTCTTGGCGGAACGGTATCGGCAAAAGGCAAATTTCGTCCTGCTAGCAGCATGAAAATGACCAGCAGCATGGGATTTCTGGAGAACCGTCCAATGTAGGAAAACGCTTTATATCTCTAAATGCATGCGCTGGTAGGGCTAACTGTCGAGTAGTATAGCAGTATGGATTTTCATCGTCTTGGCGGAACGGTATCGGCAAAAGGCAAATTTCGTCAGGCTAGCAGCATGAAAATGACCAGCAGCATGGGATTTCTGGAGAACCGTTCAATGTAGGAAAACGCTTTACATCTCTAAATACATGCGCTGGTAGGGCTAACTGTCGAGTAGTATAGCAGTATGGATTTTCAAAGTCTTGGCGGAACGGTGTCGGCAAAAGGCAAATTTCATCCTGCTAGCAGCATGAAAATGACCAGCAGCATGGGATTTCTGGAGAACCGTTCGATGTAGGAAAACGCTTTATATCTCTAAATGCATGCGCTGGTAGGGCTAACTGTCGAGTAGTATAGCAGTATGGATTTTCATCGTCTTGGCAGAACGGTGTCGGCAAAAGGCAAATTTCATCCTGCTAGCAGCACGAAAATGACCAGCAGCATGGGGTTTCTGGAGAACCGTTCAATGTAGGAAAACGCTATATATCTCTAAATGCATGCGCTGGTAGGGCTAACTGTCGAGTAGTATAGCAGTATGGATTTTCATCGTCTTGGCGGAACGGTATCGGCAAAAGGCAAATTTCGTCCTGCTAGCAGTATGAAAATGACCAGCAGCATGGGATTTCTGGAGAACCGTCCAATGTAGGAAAACGCTTTATATCTCTAAATGCATGCGCTGGTAGGGCTAACTGTCGAGTAGTATAGCAGTATGGATTTTCATCGTCTTGGTGGAACGGTATCGCAAAAGGCAAATTTCGTCCTGCTAGCAGCATGAAAATGACCAGCAGCATGGGATTTCTGGAGAATCGTTCAATGTAGGAAAACGCTTTATATCTCTAAATACATGCGCTGGTAGGGCTAACTGTCGAGTAGTATAGCAGTATGGATTTTCAAAGTCTTGGCGGAACGGTGTCGGCAAAAGGCAAATTTCATCCTGCTAGCAGTACGAAAATGACCAGCAGCATGGGATTTCTGGAGAACCGTTCAATGTAGGAAAACGCTTTATATCTCTAAATACATGCGCTGGTAGGGCTAACTGTCGAGTAGTATAGCAGTATGGATTTTCAAAGTCTTGGCGGAACGGTGTCGGCAAAAGGCAAATTTCATCCTGCTAGCAGCACGAAAATGACCAGCAGCATGGGATTTCTGGAGAACCGTTCGATGTAGGAAAACGCTTTATATCTCTAAATGCATGCGCTGGTAGGCCTAACTGTCGAGTAGTATAGCAGTATGGATTTTCATCGTCTTGGCAGAACGGTATCGGCAAAAGGCAAATTTCGTCCTGCTAGCAGCATGAAAATGACCAGCAGCATGGGATTTCTGGAGAACCGTCCAATGTAGGAAAACGCTTTATATCTCTAAATACATGCGCTGGTAGGGCTAACTGTCGAGTAGTATAGCAGTATGGATTTTCATCGTCTTGGCGGAACGGTGTCGGCAAAAGGCAAATTTCATCCTGCTAGCAGCACGAAAATGACCAGCAGCATGGGATTTCTGGAGAACCGTTCAATGTAGGAAAACGCTTTATATCTCTAAATGCATGCGTTGGTAGGGCTAACTGTCGAGTAGTATAGCAGTATGGATTTTCATCGTCTTGGCGGAACGGTATCGGCAAAAGGCAAATTTCGTCCTGCTAGCAGCATGAAAATGACCAGCAGCATGGGGTTTCTGGAGAACCGTCCAATGTAGGAAAACGCTTTATATCTCTAAATGCATGCGCTGGTAGGGCTAACTGTCGAGTAGTATAGCAGTATGGATTTTCATCGTCTTGGCGGAACGGTATCGGCAAAAGGCAAATTTCGTCCTGCTAGCAGCATGAAAATGACCAGCAGCATGGGATTTCTGGAGAACCGTTCAATGTAGGAAAACGCTTTATATCTCTGAATACATGCGCTGGTAGGGCTAACTGTCGAGTAGTATAGCAGTATGGATTTTCAAAGTCTTGGCGGAACGGTGTCGGCAAAAGGCAAATTTCATCCTGCTAGCAGCACGAAAATGACCAGCAGCATGGGATTTCTGGAGAACCGTTCGATGTAGGAAAACGCTTTATATCTCTAAATGCATGCGCTGGTAGGGCTAACTGTCGAGTAGTATAGCAGTATGGATTTTCATCGTCTTGGCAGAACGGTATCGGCAAAAGGCAAATTTCGTCCTGCTAGCAGCATGAAAATGACCAGCAGCATGGGATTTCTGGAGAACCGTCCAATGTAGGAAAACGCTTTATATCTCTAAATACATGCGCTGGTAGGGCTAACTGTCGAGTAGTATAGCAGTATGGATTTTCATCGTCTTGGCGGAACGGTGTCGACAAAAGGCAAATTTCATCCTGCTAGCAGCACGAAAATGACCAGCAGCATGGGATTTCTGAAGAACCGTTCAATGTAGGAAAACGCTTTATATCTCTAAATGCATGCGCTGGTAGGGCTAACTGTCGAGTAGTATAGCAGTATGGATTTTCATCGTCTTGGCGGAACGGTATCGGCAAAAGGCAAATTTCGTCCTGCTAGCAGCATGAAAATGACCAGCAGCATGGGATTTCTGGAGAACCGTTCAATGTAGGAAAACGCTTTATATCTCTAAATACATGCGCTGGTAGGGCTAACTGTCGTGTAGTATAGCAGTATGGAATTTTCAAAGTCTTGGCGGAACGGTGTCGGCAAAAGGCAAATTTCATCCTGCTAGCAGCACGAAAATAACCAGCAGCATGGTATTTCTGGAGAACCGTTCGATGTAGGAAAACGCTTTATATCTCTAAATGCATGCGCTGGTAGGGCTAACTGTCGAGTAGTATAGCAGTATGGATTTTCATCGTCTTGGCAGAACTGTATCGGCAAAAGGCAAATTTCGTCCTGCTAGCAGCATGAAAATGACCAGCAGCATGGGATTTCTGGAGAACCGTCCAATGTAGGAAAACGCTTTATATCTCTAAATACATGCGCTGGTAGGGCTAACTGTCGAGTTGTATAGCAGTATGGATTTTCATCGTCTTGGCGGAACGGTGTCGGCAAAAGGCAAATTTCATCCTGCTAGCAGCACGAAAATGACCAGCAGCATGGGATTTCTGGAGAACCGTTCAATGTAGGAAAACGCTTTATATCTCTAAATGCATGCGCTGGTAGGGCTAACTGTCGAGTAGTATAGCAGTATGGATTTTCATCGTCTTGGCGGAACGGTATCGGCAAAAGGCAAATTTCGTCCTGCTAGCAGCATGAAAATGACCAGCAGCATGGGATTTCTGGAGAACTGTCCAATGTAGGAAAACGCTTTATATCTCTAAATACATGCGCTGGTAGGGCTAACTGTCGAGTAGTATAGCAGTATGGATTTTCATCGTCATGGCGGAACGGTATCGGCAAAAGGCAAATTTCGTCCTGCTAGCAGCATGAAAATGACTAGCAGCATGGGATTTCTGGAGAACCGTTCAATGTAGGAAAACGCTTTATATCTCTAAATACATGCGCTGGTAGGGCTAACTGTCGAGTAGTATAGCAGTATGGATTTTCAAAGTCTTGGCGGAACGGTGTCGGCAAAAGGCAAATTTCATCCTGCTAGCAGCACGAAAATGACCAGCAGCATGGGATTTCTGGAGAACCGTTCGATGTAGGAAAACGCTTTATATCTCTAAATGCATGCGCTGGTAGGGCTAACTGTCGAGTAGTATAGCTGTATGGATTTTCATCGTCTTGGCAGAACGGTATCGGCAAAAGGCAAATTTCGTCCTGCTAGCAGCATGAAAATGACCAGCAGCATGGGATTTCTGGAGAACCGTCCAATGTAGGAAAACGCTTTATATCTCTAAATACATGCGCTGGTAGGGCTAACTGTCGAGTAGTATAGCAGTATGGATTTTCATCGTCTTGGCGGAACGGTGTCGGCAAAAGGCAAATTTCATCCTGCTAGCAGCACGAAAATGACCAGCAGCATGGGATTTCTGGAGAACCGTTCAATGTAGGAAAACGCTTTATATCTCTAAATGCATGCGCTGGTAGGGCTAACTGTCGAGTAGTATAGCAGTATGGATTTTCATCGTCTTGGCGGAACGGTATCGGCAAAAGGCAAATTTCGTCCTGCTAGCAGCATGAAAATGACCAGCAGCATGGGATTTCTGGAGAACCGTCCAATGTAGGAAAACGCTTTATATCTCTAAATGCATGCGCTGGTAGGGCTAACTGTCGAGTAGTATAGCAGTATGGATTTTCATCGTCTTGGCGGAACGGTATCGGCAAAAGGCAAATTTCGTCCTGCTAGCAGCATGAAAATGACCAGCAGCATGGGATTTCTGGAGAACCGTTCAATGTAGGAAAACGCTTTATATCTCTAAATACATGCGCTGGTAGGGCTAACTGTCGAGTAGTATAGCAGTATGGATTTTCAAAGTCTTGGCGGAACGGTGTCGGCAAAAGGCAAATTTCATCCTGCTAGCAGCACGAAAATGACCAGCAGCATGGGATTTCTGGAGAACCGTTCGATGTAGGAAAACGCTTTATATCTCTAAATGCATGCGCTGGTAGGGCTAACTGTCGAGTAGTATAGCAGTATGGATTTTCATCGTCTTGGCAGAACTGTATCGGCAAAAGGCAAATTTCGTCCTGCTAGCAGCATGAAAATGACCAGCAGCATGGGATTTCTGGAGAACCGTCCAATGTAGGAAAACGCTTTATATCTCTAAATACATGCGCTGGTAGGGCTAACTGTCGAGTAGTATAGCAGTATGGATTTTCATCGTCTTGGCGGAACGGTGTCGGCATCCCAAGAAAGCTCCATGAAAAGAGTGTATGTTCAAATATTATAAAATGTTTGTGGGACAGCATCAGATCGCATTTGGTAGAAAAATGTAAAACTCGTGAAACGGGGTCTCCGACGAAACAAAGTAGAGTTGCCCAGTGAATGTGTTTCGGTGGCTTGGTGTGGCCTCTGGTACAGCAGCATGGATTTTTGGAAACTTGGCAGAACAGCAGGGCTCGAAGCGTTTCTTTTGGCTAAAAGAAAATGCGAATACCACGCTCCAGCAGGATGAGATTAATACTGGAGAACCAAGTAGTTTTGGAAATCGCTGTATATCACTGGCTGTTTGCATTGGACAGATAAACAGACGAGTACCACAGCAGCATGGATCTTCTGAACGTTGCTTGGACAGTTTCCGTCCAAAAGTGGCATCGGACTGCTTTTGTTCAAAAAGTGCATAACTCGTGAAACGGGGTTTCCGACCAAACAAGCAGAGCTGAGAAACGGTTCTCAGCCCAATGAGTGTGTTTCTATGGCTTGGTGTGGTCTCTGGTACAGCAGCATGGATTTTCGGAAACTTGGCAGAACTGCGGGTTCGAAGGGTTTCTTTTGGCTACAAGTAAATGCAAATATCCCAGTCAGCATTGCAATAGGGGACCGCTGACGGCCCGCTAATATTTGCATAGCGGCCCGCTAACTAAATTCTGCAGTGGCCCACCGGTGGATGTGAAAAGTAAAAAATTGTCGGCCCGCTGTCGGAAAAACGCTATGTTGCCGCGATGTTGCCCCCATTGTACCGACATGCAAAATATTAAGAAATTAGAAGTTTATTAATATCAAAAAATATCACATAGTTTTGCATTTGGAATCTTCGAAAACGAAGAATCTGTGTGTTTTAGGGCATGAATTAAGACATGCCCATGAACACGCAAGATGTACTCAACACCAGAGGCGTTTTTATGAATTAATTACTTTTCCATATGTGTATATATATAATAAAAATTTATTTCGAAGATGAAGTGCCATGAGATTGACCGAAACAAGTAATACACTTAGAAAAGTTAAATAATTGATAGTCAGAATCACTCTCTGTTATGAATTATCATTTACATATTTATTTAAACACCTTTATTTAAGAACAATGTGTAAAATATCGATGTTATCGATTTTTGTTGTTTCCCTTTAATATAGTGGCAGCCGTTGGGCCGACTTGACGGGCCGACAGCGGGCCCTCTTGTGTTTTTGTTTGTTACATTTTGTGTTACGTTTGTGAAACACTCAATGATCCAGCACTCATTAAATAATTGAGTTATAGTTATATGAGGAAGCAAGGATTTATCGTTCAAGCATCAGCTTTTTGTAGGGCATTGTCCTATTTCGTGCCCCTGGCGGGCCGTCGTTGGGCCGATATGCCAAGATGTCGCTGACGGACCGCCAGCGGCCCGCTTTCTGCTCTAAGAGAATGTGAATTTCTTTCAGAGATCAAATAATTTTCTTTCTTTGCCATTTCTACCTAATGTAGAAATGCATTAATGTCAATTCCTGGCACTGAGATGTATTTTTGTCAGACAATTTGTAATTTCGGGCCCCTGACGGGCCGTCATGGGGCCGATATGCCGCGATGCCCACTTAATGCCGCTGACGGGCCGATATATGCATGCTGGCTATACCAAGCTTCAGCAGGATGTGATTACTGGAGAACCAAGAAGTGTTGAAAGTCGCTATTTATCACTGGCCTGTTTGGACAGATAAACTGGTGAGTACCATAGCAGCATGAATCTTTTTAACAGTGCCTGGACAGTAGCCGCCCGAAAGTGGCATCTGACTGCATTTGGTCGAAAAAGTGCAGAACTCGTGAAATGGGGTTTCTGAACCAAACCAAAGCTTCAAAACGGTTCTCAGCCCAATGAGTGTGTTTCGATGGCTTGGATTGTCCTCTGGTACAGCAGCATGGATTTTCGGAAACTTGGCAGAACAGCAGGGCTCGAAGCGTTTTTTTGGCTACAATAAAAGCGAATACCACGCTCCGGTAGGATGCGATTACTGGAGAACCAAGTAGTTTTGGAAATCGCTGTATATCACTGGCTGTTCGCAATGGACAGATAAACAAGCGAGTACTATAGCAGGATGGATCTTTTGAACGTTGCCTGAGCAGTAGCTATCCAAAAGTGGCTTCGGACTGCATTTGGTCGAAACGGGCAAAACTCGTGAACAGGGGTATCGGACCATACCAAGCAGAGTTATCAAACGGCCCTTAGCCCAGTGACCGTGTTTAGATGGCTTCTGCAGAAATCCCATGCTGCTGGTCATTTTCGTGCTGCTAGCAGGATGAAATTTGCCTTTTGCCGACACCGTTCCGCCAAGACTTTGAAAATCCATACTGCTATACTACTCGACAGTAAGCCCTACCAGCGCATGCATTTAGAGATATAAACCGTTTTCCTACATTGGACGGTTCTCCAGAAATCGAGGAAAACGGTCATTTTCATGCTGCTAGCAGGACGAAATTTGCCTTTTGCCGATACCGTTCCGCCAAGACGATGAAAATCCATACTGCTATACTACTCGACAGTTAGCCCTACCAGCGCATGCATTTAGAGATATAAAGCGTTTTCCTACATTGGACGGTTCTCCAGAAATCCCATGCTGCTGGTCATTTTCGTGCTGCTAGCAGGATGAAATTTGACTTTTGCCGACACCGTTCCGCCAAGACTTTGAAAATCCATACTGCTATACTACTCGACAGTTAGCCCTACCAGCGCATGTATTTAGAGATATAAAGCGTTTTCCTACATTGGACGGTTCTCCAGAAATCCCATGCTGCTGGTCATTTTCGTGCTGCTAGCAGGACGAAATTTGCCTTTTGCCGATACCGTTCCGCCAAGACGATGAAAATCCATACTGCTATACTACTCGACAGTTAGCCCTACCAGCGCATGCATTTAGAGATATAAAGCGTTTTCCTACATTGAACGGTTCTCCAGAAATCCCATGCTGCTGGTCATTTTCGTGCTGCTAGCAGGATGAAATTTGCCTTTTGCCGACACCGTTCCGCCAAGACTTTGAAAATCCATATTGCTATACTACTCGACAGTTAGCCCTACCAGCGCATGTATTTAGAGATATAAAGCGTTTTCCTACATTGAACGGTTCTCCAGAAATCCCATGCTGCTGGTCATTTTCATGCTGCTAGCAGGACGAAATTTGCCTTTTGCCGATACCGTTCCGCCAAGACGATGAAAATCCATACTGCTATACTACTCGACAGTTAGCCCTACCAGCGCATGCATTTAGAGATATAAAGCGTTTTCCTACATTGAACGGTTCTCCAGAAATCCCATGCTGCTGGTCATTTTCGTGCTGCTAGCAGGATGAAATTTGCCTTTTGCCGACACCGTTCCGCCAAGACTTTGAAAATCCATACTGCTATACTACTCGACAGTTAGCCCTTTATATATATATATATATATATATATATATATATATATATATATATATATATATATATATATATATATATATATATATAATATGAGATTTAGGTAATATACATCAAACAATCAAACCCTGTCGGTAGCACTGGATCCAATTTGGATGCTAAAATGATATGCGGTAAGTATATATGGAGATTTTATCATCAACAGTGCAAAATCCTATTTGTGCCTGAGCGCGCTTTCGCCTTTCGGCTTCTTCAGAGGCTTACTAAATACTACATAATAAGAGTGTGATATCTACATCTGCCTGTCATAGGCAGTCCAAAACTAGGAGACAAAATGTAATTTAAAAATTCTACATACTACTCATAACATTGTAAAACCTTATATAACTACATAAGAAATAAACACACCGCTACAAACTAGAAAAATGTAACTACAGCAAAATGGCTAAGGTATTTTGAAAATGAAGAAATTTGGAAAATTAAACAGAAATTTAACAAAATTATGATTTTTGTGGGCTAATACATCTTGGAGAGGTTGGAAACAGTGCTAGAACTGTCAAAGTTGAAAAATAAAAAGTACTAAATGGCGTAAAATCGTATAACTGAAATTGAGAGAATTTCGTGACCGTTCACCTGTAGGATTATCGGAAATCTGAAGCGTCACCTGTAAGATTATCGGATTTCTATAGCGTCAGTCGTTAACACACCGCTACAAATGTAAATTATAAGAACAGCTCATAAGTAAGGTACAGGTGAAGGCGGAGTCTCTATGTGCAAAATGAAGGAGTAAAGCCTATCAGGATATGGATAGACAGTGTGTCCAACGGCGCGCCAGTGAAACTCAAACATCAGACAAACTGCAAATCCAAGAATGTGGTTTATCTGATCACCTGCACAAAGTGCAACAAGCAGTATATAGGTGAGACTGGACAACCCCTCCATAAGCGTATCAATGGTCACCGCTCTGATTGGAAACACCGGAGGTTTCAAAGGGCACCGGTAGCGGAACACTTCACTTTACCTGGACATGACTTTAACAGCCACGTTGCCCTATGCTGTCTTGACCATGACATCAACTGGTCTGATTCGGCAAGAAAAGCTCGTGAAACGTATTGGATCAGACGCCTGAACACACTCCAGCCACATGGTATCAATAAAGGTGATTAAACACAGTAGTGTTACAGCATAGTGCAATAGGCCAGCATGTATAGTTAGCCTAACATGGATATTTGATCCGATTTGATGTCCCGTTTTGGACTTCATCCCCCTTTACACACTGTCTATCCATATCCTGATAGGCTTTACTCCTTCATTTTGCACATAGAGACTCCGCCTTCACCTGTACCTTACTTATGAGCTGTTCTTATAATTTACATTTGTAGCGGTGTGTTAACGACTGACGCTATACACAGGTACAAACAATACGTCACAAACCACGTGGTCTATAAAATACAGGTAAGTCATGTGACTTTCACGTGACCTCTTTTCACTTCCGGGTGGCAAAAAAGCGACCTCCGGCCAATGAATGTATAATGAATTGTAATGTTTTCATGTATAAAAGTGTAAAATAATGTCAAAATATTACTTATTCATAACAAATTAATTTCCAAATATGATTGTACATTAATAATAATTATTGGTGCTTGTTTCTAATTTAGTATTATTAGTATTTAGCGTTTCTTCCCGTGCGGAATTAGAAATATTTAATAAATATCAAAAGATGAAATATTTACACGGTAGAAATAAGATATTCACGTTAAAATTATATGAGCCGTGTTTGAATCAAGTTTAAAAAAAAAAAAAAAAAAAAAAAAAAAGGAAAAACCGGGAATATCGTAAGCCATCAGTTGGGTACTCTCTCTCTCTCTCTCTCTCTCTCTCTCTCTCTCTCTCTCTCTCTCTCTCTCTCTAGCACACGATTTAAATTGGCCTTACATGCAGTGAAATAATAAAACCACTTACATTATTTTCAGTCCGTGTAATAAATCTAATAAATTCACAAATTAAAATTACTTTTTGTTTATAGTGTATCCATTTTTATTTACGACACTGGAATCATAATTATCTTCTTTTGTTAATCCATGCGATAGCAACACCGACTGGTCACACTAGCCGGCTGCCCCAGGGGCTTCATTAATCCCTTTTATTCATATTGTACCCGAAGAATGTGCCGTTTCTTTGAAGAAGGTGTCATGTATAATAATTAAAGAAGCCGATTATCATGATTATGGGCATCGTTATTTGAGACGTCTCATATACATTGTAAAACTTCTTCAATAGCCGAAACCGCGTTTCTTTGAAATAGATTATCATTAATATATGCATAGCTTTTGAATAGTTTTTATTTAAACAACTGGACCAAGTTATATTTGAATGGGATTATTTTAATCTATATTTGACGAATGGATTTTCCCATCATTATCAACTGGGTGAGTCCACTTTCATTTTTAGGGCTTTTAGGAGTGATTTTTTATTTTCTTATCTCATTTTTCGATGAAATTCGTCCAAGCAAACAGCGACGCCGAGTTCCGCGGCCATCTGGGACTATGCTGTTTGCCTATGTCCCATAAAAGGGACGCCAGACGTAAATGAGTTAATATAGTGTGACCAAGAGTTGATGTTCTGAAGAATGTAAAAAATAGAGAAAAAGAAACTTTCGTTCATAAAAAGCGCTAAGAAAAAATAATGTACTTCTGTACTTCTAGGTTCGGAACAAATAAGGTTGGAAAAAAGGAACAAGAACTATTTATTTATTTAACCAATATGAATTATCTTTTTAGTCTGATTGCAGAGACGTGGTCGCGTGTTTGGCGCAAAAATTTTAAGTAATATCTAAGAAATACATGTTTTTGTTCGCGCGGATCCATCATCATTTAGGGTACTTTAGATGCCCAAGAAGGTGTGAGAAATTAAATTGTTTATAAAAGAGCAAACAAATCAATGAATACAAATGCCAAAATTATTTGTTATATGGTATTTAGATGCCATCACCTTCCCCTTATTGGGATGGCACCACACGTTTCACTTTAATTCTAACTCAGTCATGTATGTAAACAACATTGAACCGGAAATGTTTTTGCCACCCGGAAGTGAAAGTTTTAACCACAATGCAACGCGCACTACGTCATCGAGGTCAAGGTCAAATAATGTAAACAATAATATTGTACCTGTGTATAGAAATCCGATAATCTTACAGGTGACGCTTCAGATTTCCGATAATCCTACAGGTGAACGGTCACGAAATTCTCTCAATTTCAGTTATACGATTTTACGCCATTTAGTACTTTTTATTTTTCAACTTTGACAGTTCTAGCACTGTTTCCAACCTCTCCAAGATGTATTAGCCCACAAAAATCATAATTTTGTTAAATTTCTGTTTAATTTTCCAAATTTCTTCATTTTCAAAATACCTTAGCCATTTTGCTGTAGTTACATTTTTCTAGTTTGTAGCGGTGTAGCAACGATAAGTGTCCATCAACGACTTCTGTTCACCATGAACAAAAGTCGTTGCGGCCGCAACGACTTCTGTCCACTAGACAGTAATCGTTGATTTTTCAACCGTTTCTGTCCATTGTAGACAGAAGTCGTTGCTGTGGTAGATATGATCTGCAGTGTCAACGATAACTGTCCATTTCTGAAAAATCCAGAAACTTGAGTAAGATGCAGTGATTTTGCCTTATATCTTGACACTCAATTTGTATATTTTCATACTTCTTTCAGATTATGAGTATGTATGACCTGACCTTTGACCCCGATAAACTTATAGGTCACTGTGACCTAATTTCACGGTTCAGTGATTTTGCCTTATATCTTGACACTAAATTAGTATATTTTCATACTTGTCTTAGATTATGAGTAAGTATGACCAGAGCTTTGACCCCAATATACTTATAGGTCACTGTGACCTAATTTCACGGTTCAGTGATTTTGCCTTATATCTTGACACTCAATTAGTATATTTTCATACTTATTTCAGATTATGAGTGAGTATGACCAGAGCTTTGACCCCACATATACTTATAGGTCACTGTGACCTAATTTCACGGTTCAGTGATTTTGCCTTATATCTTGACACTGAATTAGTAAATTTTCATACTTCTTTCAGATTATGAGTGAGTATGACCTTACCTTTGACCCTAATAAACTTATCGGTCACTGTGACCTAATTTCACGGTTAAGTGATTTTGCCTTATATCTTGACACTGAATTAGTATATTTTCATTCTTCTTTCAGATTATGAGTGAGTATGACCATACCTTTGACCCCAATAAACTTATGGGTCACTGTGACCTAATTTCACGGTTCAGTGATTTTGCCTTATATCTTGACACTCAATTAGTATATTTTTATACTTCTTTCAGATTATGAGTGAGTATGACCAGAGCTTTGACCCCAAATATACCTATAGGTCACTGTGACCTAATTTCACGGTTCAGGGATTTTGCCTTATATCTTGACACTCAATTAGTATATTTTCATACTTCTTTCAGATTATGAGTGAGTATGACCTTACCTTTGACCCCAATAAACTTACAGGTCACTGTGACCTAATTTCACGGTTCAGTGATTTTGCCTTATATCTTGACACTGAATTAGTACATTTTCATACTTCTTTCAGATTATGAGTGAGTATGACCTTACCTTTGACCCCAATAAACTTATAGGTCACTGTGACCTAATTATACGGTTCAGTGATTTTGCCTTATATCTTGACATTCAATTAGTATATTTTTATACTTCTTTCAGATTATGAGTGAGTATGACCAGAGCTTTGACCCCCAATATACTTATAGGTCACTCTGACCTAATTTCACGGTTCAGTGATTTTGCCTTATATCTTGACACTCAATTAGTATATTTTCATACTTCTTTCCGATAATGAGTGAGTATGACCTGACCTTTGACCCCAATAAACTTATAGATCATTAATTTCACGGTTCAGTGATTTTGCCTTATATCTTGACACTCAATTAGTATATTTTTATACTTCTTTCAGATTATGAGTGAGTATGACCAGAGCTTTGACCCCAAATATACTTATAGGTCACTGTGACCTAATTTCACGGTTCAGTGATTTTGCCTTATATTTTGACACTCAATTAGTATATTTTCATACTTCTTTCAGATTATGAGTGAGTATTAGCAGAGCTTTGACCCCAATATACTTATAGGTCACTGTAACCTAATGTCACGGTTCAGTAATTTTACCTTATGTCTTGACACTCAATTCGTATATTTTCGTACTTCTTTCAGATTATGAGTAAGTATGACTAGACTTTTGACCCCATTAAACTTATAGGTCAGTGTGACCTAATTTCATGCTTCAGTGATTTTGCCTTACATCTTGACACTCAATTATGATATTTTCATGCTTCCTTCAGATTACGAGTGAGTATGAACAGACCTTGACCACAATATACTTATAGGTCACTGTGACCTAATTTCATGGTTCAGCCTTATATCTTTGCACTCATTTGGTTTATGAACATAATTCTTTCACACTATGTTTGTGTATGACAAGACCTTTGAACCCTAAAGTAGTCGTAGGTCATTGTGACCTGATTACATGGTTCAGTGATTTTGCATTTTATCTCGGTTTTCTTTTGGTATATGAACATATTTCTTTCACATTATGTTTGCGTATGACAAGACCTTTGACCCTAAAGTATTTCTGGGTCACTGTGACCTAATTTCATGCTTCAGTGACTTTGCCTTATATCTTAACACTCGGTATATTTTCATACGTCTTTATTATTATGTGTTAGTATGATAAGACCTTTGACCCTAAAGTACTTATAGGTCAGTGTGAGCTTATTTCACGGTTCAGTGATTTTGCCCTGTATCTCGGCACTCAGTTGGTGTATTAACATACTTGATGTACAATATGATTGAGACGTTTAAACCTTCAGTAGTTATAAGATATAGTTAACTGTCATGGTTGAGTGATTTTGTTCTGTATAACATCAAGGCAAAAAGATGTATGAGCATATTGCTTTGGGTTACAGGTCGAGTTTGACGCTATGTTTGACAAAGGCCAGAGCAGTCGATATTCAGATTATGAGTGAGTATGACCAGACATTTTGCCCTAAATTACTTATAGGTCACTGTGACCTTTTCTCACGGTTCAGTGATTTTGCCTTGTATCTCGGCACTCAACTGGTATATGATAGAGTACAAGTAAGCAAATATCAGGAAAATGCGCAATCAGAAAAGGATTCTGTGAACAGTTGTCGTTGAAAACTCAACCGGTTCTGTCCATCATGTACTAAAAACCTTTGAACTTGTCTCATACTAGGTTAGAAAGCCACGATTGGTTGTTTTAAGATAGATTTGTGTATCAGGAACTTTAAATGATATTAGATTGACTTACTTATATGATTTCATCATTCGTGAACAGAAGTCGTTGACAACGTAACGACTTCTGTCTGCTGTGAACAGTTGTCGTTGAAAACTCAACCGGTTCTGTCTATCATGTACAAAAACCTTTGAACTTGTCTCATACTAGTTCAGAAAGCCACGATTTGTTGTTTTTAGATAGATTTTTGTATCAGGAACTTTAGTTGTTAAAAGATTGACTGACTTATGTGATTTCATCTGTCGTGAACAGAAGTCGTTGACAACGTAACGACTTCTGTCTGTGTGAACAGTTGTCCTTGAAAACTCAACCGATTCTGTCCATCATGAACACAAATCTTTGAACATGTCTCATACTAGTTAAGAAAGCCACGATTTGTTGTTTTTAGATAGATTTGTGTATCAGGAATTTTAATTGTTATTAGATTGACTTACTTATGTGATTTCATCTGTCGTGAAAAGAACTCGTTGACAACGTAACGACTTCTGTCTGCTGTGAACAGTTGTCGTTGAAAACTCAACCGGCTCTGTCCATCATGTACACAAACCTTTGAACTTGTCTCATACTAGTTCAGAAAGCCACGATTTGTTGTTTTAAGATAGATTTGTGTATCAGGAACTTTAATTGATATTAGATTGACTGACTTATATGATTTCATCTTTCGCGAACAGAAGTCGTTGACAACGTAACGACTTCTGTCTGCTGTAACCAGTTGTCGTTGAAAACTCAACTGGTTATGTCCATCATGTACAAAAACTTTAAATTTGTCTCATGCTTGTTCAGAAAGAACACGATTACTTGGTTTAAGATATATTCGTGTATCAAGAATTTTCATCGTTATAAGATTGACTGATTTCTATGATTTCATCTGTCGTGAACAGAAATCGTTGACAACGTAACGACTTCTGTCTGCTGTGAACAGTTGTCGTTGAAAACTCAACCGGTTCTGTCATTCATTTACAAAAACCTTTGAACTTGTCTCTTACTAGTTCCGAAAGCCACGATTAGTTGTTATAAGATAGATTTATGTATCAGGAACTTAAATTGTTATACGATTGACGGATTTATATGATTTCATCTGTCGTGAACAGAACTCGTTGACAGCGTAACGACTTTTGACTGCTGTGAACAGTTGTCGTTGAAAACTCAACCGGTTCTGTCCATCATGTACTAAAAACCTTTGAACTTGTCTCATACTAGGTTAGAAAGCCACGATTCATTGTTTTAAGATAGATTTGCGTATCAGGAACTTTAAATTATATTACATTGACTTACTTATATGATTTCATCTTTCGTGAACAGAAGTCGTTGACAACGTAACGACTTCTGTCTGCTGTGAACAGTTGTCGTTGAAAACTCAAGCGGTTCTGTCCATCATGTGTAAAAACCTTTGAACTTGTCTCATACTAGTTCAGAAAGCCATGATTTGTTGTTTTTAGATAGATTTGTGTATCAGGAACTTTAGTTGTTAAAAGATTGACTGACTTATGTGATTTCATCTGTCGTGAACAGAAGTCGTTGACAACGTAATGACTTCTGTCTGCTGTGAACAGTTGTCGTTGAAAACTCAACCGGTTCTGTCCATCATTTACAAAACCTTTGAACTTGTCTCTTACTAGTTCCGAAAGCCACGATTAGTTGTTATAAGATAGATTTATGTATCAGGAACTTTAATTGTTCAAAGATTGACTGACTAATGTGATTTCATTTGACGTGAACAGAAGTCGTTGACAACGTAACGACTTCTGTCTGCTGTGAAAAGTTGTCGTTGAAAACTCAACCGGTTCTGTTCACGAAAGATAAAATCATACATGTATAAGTCAGTCAATCTTATATCAATTTAAGTTCCTGATACACAAATCTATGTTAAAACAACTAATCGTGGCTTTCTGGACTAATATGAGACAAGTTCAAAGGTTTGTGTACAGTATGGACAGAACCGGTTGACTTTTCAACGACAACTGTTCACAGCAGACAGAAGTCGTTACGTTGTCAACGACTTCTGTTCACGAAAGATGAAATCATATAAGTCAGTCAATCTAATATCAATTAAAGATCCTGATACACAAATCTATCTTAAAACAACTAATCGTGGCTTTCTGAACGAGTATGAGACAAGTTCAAAGGTTTGTGTACATGATGGACAGAACCGGTTGAGTTTTCAACGACAACTGTTCACAGCAGACAGAAGTTGTTACGTTGTCAACGACTTCTGTTCACGACAGATGAAATCATAGAAATCAGTCAATCTTATAACGATGAAAATTCTTGATACACGAATATATCTAAAACCAAGTAATTCTGTTCTTTCTGAACAAGCATGAGACAAATTTAAAGATGTTTGTACATGATGGACAGAACAGAACCAGTTGAGGTTTCAACGACAACTGTTCACAGCAGACAGAAGTCGTTACGTTGTCAACGACTTCTGTTCACGAACGATGAAATCATATAAGTCAGTCAATCTAATATCAATTTAAGTTCCTGATTCACAAATCTATCTAAAAACAACAAACCTTGGCTTTCTGAACTAGTATGAGATATGTTCAAAGATATGTGTTCATGATGGACAGAACCGGTTGAGTTTTCAACGACAACTGTTCACAGCAGACAGGTCGTTACGTTGTCAACGACTTCTGTTCACGACAGATAAAATCATATAAATCAGTCAATCGTACAACAATTTAAGTTCCTGATACATAAATCTATCTAATAACAACTAATCGTGGCTTTCGGAACTAGTATGAGGCAAGTTCAAAGGTTTTTGTACATGATGGACAGAACTGGTTGAGTTTTCAACGACAACTGTTCACAGCAGACAGAAGTCGTAACGTTGTCAACGACTTCTGTTCTCTACAGATGAAATCATATAAGTCAGCCAATCTTATAACAGTTAAAGTTCCTGATACAAAAATCTATCTTAAAACAACTAGTCGTGGCTTTCTTAACTGGTATGAGACAAGTTCAACGGTTTTAGTGCATGATGGACAGAACGGGTTGAGTTTTCAACGACAACTGTTGACAGCAGACAGAAGTCGTTACGTTGTCAACGACTTCTGTTCACGACAGATGAAATCACATAAGTAAGTCAATCTTATAACAATTAAAGTTCCTGATACACAAATCTTTCTAAAAACAACAAATCGTGACTTTCTGAACTAGTATGAGACATGTTCAAAGTTTTGTGTTCATGATGGACAGAACCGGTTGAGTTTTCAACGACAACTGTTCACAGTAGACAGAAGTCGTTACGTTGTCAACGACTTCTGTTCACGAAAGATGAAATCACATTAGTCAGAAAATCTTATAACAATAAAAGTTCCTGATACACAAATCCATCTAAAAACAACAAATCTTGGCCTTTCGAACTAGTATGAGACAAGTTCAAAGGTTTTTATACATGATGGACAGAACCGGTTGAGTTTTCAACGACAACTGTTCACAGCAGACAGAAGTCGTTACGTTGTCAACGACTCCTATTCACGACAGGTAAAATCATATAAGTCAGCCAATCTAATAACAATTGAAGTTTCTGATACAAAAATCTATCTTAAAACAACTAATCGTGGCTTTCTGAACTGGTATGAAACAAGTTCAACGGTCTTTAGTACATGATGGACAGAACCGGTTGAGTTTTCAACGACAACTGTTCACAGCAGACAGAAGTCGTTACGTTGTCAACGACTTCTGTTCACGACAGATGAAATCACATAAGTAAGTCAATCCAATAACAATTAAAGTTCCTGATACACAAATCTATCTAAAAACAACAAATCGTGGCTTTCTGCACTAGTATGAGACATGTTCAAAGATTTGAGTTCATGATGGACAGAACCGGTTGAGTTTTCAACGACAACTGTTCACAGAAGACAGAAGTCGTTACGTTGTCAACGACTTCTGTTCACGACAGTTGAAATCACATTAGTCAGTCAATCTTTGAACGATTAAAGTTCCTGATACAAAAATCTTTCGAACAACAACAAATCGTGGCTTTCTGAACTACTATGAGACAAGTTCAAAGATTTTTGTACATGATGGACAATACTGTCTGAGTTTTCAACGACAACTATTCACAGCAGACAGAAGTCGTCACGTTGTCAACGACTTCTGTTCACGACAGATGAAATCATATAAGTCAGGCAATCTAATTACAAATTAAAGCTCCCGATACAAAAATCTATCTTAAAACAACTAATCGTAGCTTTCTTAACTGGTATGAGACAAGTTCAAAGGTTTTTAGTACATGATGGACAGAACCGGTTAAGTTTTCAACGACAACTGTTCACAGCAGACAAAAGTTGTTACATTGTCAACGACTTCTGTTCACGACAGATAAAATCATATAAATCAGTCAATCGCACAACAATTTAAGTTCCTGATACATAAATCTATCTAATAACAACTAATCTTGGCTTTCGGAACTAGTAAGAGACAAGTTCAAAAGGTTTTTGTAAATGATGGACAGAACCGGTTGAGTTTTCAACGACAACTGTTCACAGCAGACAGAAGTCAGTACGTTGTCAACGACTTCTGTTCACGACAGATGAAATCATAGAAATCAGTCAATCTAATATCAATTAAAGTTCCTGATACACAAATCTATCTTAAAACAACTAGTCGTGGCTTTCTGAACTAGTATGAGACAAGTTCAAAGGTTTGTGTACATGATGGACAGAACCGGTTGAGTTTTCAACGACAATTATAACGATGAAAATTCTGCATACACGAATATATCTTAAACCAAGTACTCGTGTTCTTTCTGAACAAGCATGAGACAAATTTTAAGTTTTTTGTACATGATAGACAGAACTAGTTGAGTTTTCAACGACAACTGTTCACAGCAGACAGAAGTCGTTACGTTGTCAACGACTTCTGTTCACGAAAGATGAAATCATATAAGTCAGTCAATCTAATATCAATTAAAGATCCTGATACACAAATCTATCTTAAAACAACTAATCGTGGCTTTCTGAACGAGTATGAGACAAGTTCAAAGGTTTGTGTACATGATGGACAGAACCGGTTGAGTTTTCATCGACAACTGTTCACAGCAGACAGAAGTCGTTACGTTGTCAACGACTTCTGTTCACGACAGATGAAATCATAGAAATCAGTCAATCTTATAACGATGAAAATTCTTAATACACGAATATATCTAAAACCAAGTAATCGTGTTCTTTCTGAACAAGCATGAGACAAATTTAAAGATGTTTGTACATGATGGACAGGACAGAACCAGTTGAGTTTTCAACGACAACTGTTCACAGCAGACAGAAGTCGTTACGTTGTCAACGACTTCTGTTCACGAACGATGAAATCATATAAGTCAGTCAATCTAATATCAATTTAAGTTCCTGATACACAAATCTATCTAAAAACAACAAATCATGGCTTTCTGAACTAGTATGAGATATGTTCAAAGTTATGTGTTCATGATGGACAGAACCGGTTGAGTTTTCAACGACAACTGTTCACAGCAGATAGAAGTCGTTACGTTGTCAACGACTTCTGTTCACGACAGATGAAATCACATTAGTCATAGTCAGTCAATCTTTTAACAATTAAAGTTCCAGATACAGAAATATATCTTAAAACAATGAATCGTGGCGTTCTTTAATGGTATGAGGCAAGTTCAAAGGCTTTTGTACATGATGGACAGAACCGGTTGAGGCTTCATGGACAACTGTTCACAGCAGACAGATGTCGTTACGTTTTCAACGAGTTCTGTTCACGACAGATAAAATCATATAAATCAGTCAATCGTAACAAAATAAGAGTTCCTCTTAAAAAAAGTCTATCTTATAACAATTAATCGTGGCGTTCGGAACTAGTATGAGACAAGTTCAAAGGTTTTTGTACATGATGGACAGAACCGGTTGAGCTTTCAACGACAACTGTTCATTGCAGTCGTAACGTTGATCACAGTGACCTATACCTGTAAGTATATTTGGGTCAAAGGTCTGGTCATTCTCACTCACAATCTGAAAGAAGTATGAAAAATACAAATTGAGTGCGGAGATATAAGGCAAAAGCACTGAATCTCGAAATAAGGTCACAGTGACCTGTAAGTATATTGGGGTCATAGGTCTGGTCATACTCACTCATCATCTGATGGAAGTATGAAAATATATCAATTGACTGTCTAGATATAAAGAAAAATCACTGAACCGTGAAATTAGGTCACAGTGATCTATAAGTATATTGGGGTCATACTCATTCATAATCTGAAGGTAATATGAAAATATATCAATTGAGTGTCAAGATATTGGGCAAAATCACTGAACCGTGAAATTAGGTCACATTGACCTATAAGTATATTTTGGGTCAAAAGTCTGGTCATTCTTACTCATAATCTGAAAGAAGTAAGAAAATATACTAATTGAGCGTCAAGATGTAAGATAAAATCACTGAACCACGGAAAGTAGGTCAACGCAATCTTACCGTCATGACACACAAGCCATTGTCACAATGTTGAAAGATAAATGACCAACCATCTTCGTAAGTTGTTTCTATTTAGATATAAATAGCCAAAAATATTGTAGCGAGTTCTAGATTTTTACCCCAGAAGTCCGATGTCATGGAACCTAAATTGTATGAAGTAAGATACCTTTCTTCGTACAAATTACACAGCAGTACATCCATTTTTACAGTGTTCTAGTTTTTAACCTCTAGTCCCATCCCCCAGGCATGGACCCAGGGATCTAATGCCATGCAATGAAACTCAACCCTACAGCCCCGCCCCCCCCCCCCCCTCGGGACTGGACCTAGGGGCTCGAAGCCATGGAATGAAAGCTAACCCTACAGGGTATCAATAGTCTAAGTATCAATGCTTTCTGATGAGTGGTTGTCAAGATTCTAGAAACCTTAAACGCAAGGGTAACGCGCACGCGAACGGGAACGTGGACGACCGCGGTGAATACCATAGCTCTATGCCCTTTGTGTAGTCGAGCTAAAAACAATATTTAAGCAGTTCTAGATTTTAACCTCTAGCCCCACCCCTGACTCCGACCCAGTGGTCCGATGTCAGGGAACCTAATGCGTATGAACTATGAATGTTTTATGATAAGTTGTTGTCAGGATATGAACTATTTTTAAAAAAAAATCGACTGCTTCTGACCTTTGACAAACATAAGGCCAAACCTGACCTGTAACCCAAAGCATTATGGTCATACATCTCTTTGCCTTGATGCAACAAGGCAAAATCACTGAACCATGAAAGTTAACTACCTAAGATTTAAAGGTCTCACTCATATTGTGAAAGAAGTGTGTTCGTATACCAAATGCGTGCCACTCACTGAACTGTGAAATAAGGTCACAATGACCTAAAAGTTCTTCAGGGTCAAAGGTCTAGTCATACTTTCTCATAATGTAAAAGAAATATGATCATATACCTCTTGAGTGTTGACATATAAAGCAAAATCACTGAACCATGAAATTAGGTCATAGTGACATATAAGTTTGTTTAGAATAAAGGTCTGGTCATACTCATTCATAATCAGAAAGAAGTATAAAAAGATACCAACTGAGTGTCAGTGTCAAGATATAAGGCAAAGTCACTGAACCATGAAAATAGGTCACAGTTGCCCAGGAATACTTACAAAGGTCTTGTCATACGCAAACATATCATGAAAGAAGTATGTTCATATACCAATTGAGTGCCGAGATATAAGGGAAAATCACTGAACCGTGAAATAAGGTCATAATGACCTATGACTACTTTAGGGTCAAAGGTCTTGTCACACCCAAACAAAGTGTGAAAGAAGTTTGGTCATGAACCAATTGGGTGTTAAGATATAAGGCAAAATCACTGAACCGTGAAATTAGATCACAGTGACCTATAAGTATATTTGCATCAAAGGCCTAGTCATGCTTACTCATAATCTGAAAGAAGTAAGAAAATATATTAATTGAGTGTCAAGATATAAGGCAAAATCACTGAACCATGAAATTAGGTCACAGTGACCTAGGACTAATTAAGGGTCGAAGGTCTTGTCATACGCAAACATATCATGAAAACAGTATGTTCATAAACCACCCGAGTGCCGAGATATAAGGCAAAATCACTGAACCGTGAAATTAGGTCATAATGACCTATGACTACTTAAGGGTCAAAGGTCTTGTCATTCGCAAACATAGTGTGAAAGAAGTTTGTTCATATACCAGTTGAGTGCCGAGATATAAGGCAAAATCACTGAACCGTGAAATAAGGTCACAGTGACCTATAAGTATATTGGGGTCAAAGGTCTGGTCATACACACTCATAATCTGAAAAAAAAGTATGAAAATATACTGATTGAGTGTCAAGATTTAAGGCAAAATCACTGAACCGTGAAATTAGGTCACAGTGACCTATAAGTATATTGGGGTCAAAGATCTGGTCATACTTACTCATAATCTGAAAGAAGTAAGAAAATATATTAATTGAGTGTCACTGAACCATGGAAAGTAGGTCAACCGATTCTTACCGTCATGACACACAAGTCAGTGTCGCTAAGTCAAAAGATGAATGACCAACCATCTTCCTAAGTTATTTCTATTAAGAGATAAAAAGAAAAGAAAATCAGAGAGTTCTAGATTTTGACCTCTAGCCCCACCCACCTGACTCTGACCCAGAGGTCCGACCGATGTTATGGAACCTAAAGTGTATGAAGTATGAACGCTTTATGATAAGTTGTCAAGATATGGACTCCTTGTAAAATTTACACAACAGTACATCTATTTTTACAGTGTTCCAGTTTTTAACCTCTAGCCCCACCCCCCAGGCATGGACTCAGAGATCCGATGCCATGAAATGAAACTCAACCCTACAGTGTACCCAAGGTCCGACTTTGAAAGCCCCCTGATAAAAGGTTTTCAAGATATAGACTTCTAGAATACTATATCACAGAAAAGCCATTATTATTAATAGTGTTCTAGATTTTAACCTCTAGCCCCACCCCCTGGCATGGACCCAAGAAGCCGATGCCAAGGAATGAAAGCCGACCCTACAGGGTGTCAATGGCCCAAGTATCAATGCTTTCTGATGAGTTCTGATAAGAATGGCCATTTTTAAAGGTGTTCTAGATTTTAACCTCCAGCCCCACCCCCTGGCCTGGACCCAGGAGCCCGATGCCATGGAATGAAAGCTAACCCTACAGGGTACTTATGGTCCAAGTATGAATGCTTTCTGATGAGTGGTTGTCAAGATATGGATTTCTAGAAAACTTTAACGCAAGTGTGACGCGCACGCGCACGGGACGGGAACGGGTACGGGAACGTGGACGACCGGGGTGACTGCAATAGCTCTATGCACTTCGTGCAGTCGAGCTAAAAATGCTACACAGCGGTACATCGATATTTAAGTGTTCTCTAGCCCCACCCACAGACATGCATCCATGGATCAAACCTCCTACCCCAGGCATCGACCAAGGCGTTCCTACCATGAAAGCCAATT
This sequence comes from Rugalucina vietnamica, assembly GCA_964017185.1. Lineage (NCBI taxonomy): Eukaryota > Metazoa > Mollusca > Bivalvia > Lucinida > Lucinidae > Rugalucina > Rugalucina vietnamica. The sequence goes on from OZ024870.1 coordinate 65,892,476, forward strand.
GACTGAAAGCCAATTATTTAGGGTGTTTATGGTCCATCTGTGAATGTTGTTTGCTAAATGGGTGTCAAGGTATGTACTTACAGAACGGTTTTAACAGTAATAAGCATTTTTCGCAGTGCTCTATAAAAATGAACAGTAGTCGTTGAAAATAATTTTTATATCTACATGCTCAACGACTATTGTCCATTTAGCTAGTGGACAGAAGTCGCTGCGGCCGCAACGACTTTTGTTCATGGTGAACAGAAGTCGTTGATGGACACTTATCGTTGCTACAGTGTGTTTATTTCTTATGTAGTTATATAAGGTTTTACAATGTTATGAGTAGTATGTAGAATTTTTAAATTACATTTTGTCTCCTAGTTTTGGACTGCCTATGACAGGCAGATGTAGATATCACACTCTTATTATGTAGTATTTAGTAAGCCTCTGAAGAAGCCGAAAGGCGAAAGCGCGCTCAGGCACAAATAGGATTTTGCACTGTTGATGATAAAATCTCCATATATATATATATATATATATATATATATATATATATATATATATATATATATATATATATATATATATATATATATATATATATATATATATATATAAGTCTGGTAAGAGAAATAAATAGAAAGTCTGTTGTTGTATTTTTCCTTTTTTCTGTAAGCGCTTTCACAGCTTCATGGCTGATCTTCAGACATAACAAGAAATTCTTCATAACAAGAAATTCAGACAAGAAATTCAGACATAACAAGAAATTCAGACATAACAAGAAATTCATAACAAGAAAGCTATTCTTCGGTAAGACTTAATTGGCTTGAGACAAAGGATGCTATTGTACTTTCTAAGTAATATAAATGTAAAGACAGATTTTTGTTCGATCTACTTTTTATTTTCATGAACTTTAATATGTTGGGGTGTGTTGTTCTGACACGGTTAATACTTTTTGGATATTATGGACATTCTGTGTATATCAGAGCTATATTCTTTTTGATAGCGTAATTAATTTTAACCTTGAAAAGTCATTCTCCACGTTGTTGCAACAGTTTAAGGCTGTATCTGACGTTTGACGTTTTAGATCTGTACGAATCCGTGTTCTTTTACTCTAATGTTGTATACTAAGACTATGTCTAACGTTTGACGTTTTAGATCTGTACGAATCTATGTTCATTTACCTAAACGTTTTTCTAAAACAATGGTTTAGTAGGACGTAAATTTCAATATTTAACAAAATACTAAAACCCGGAATCTATATGTATCAAGAATTTATCGTTTATAGCGGGTGCAATTCAGATTCCTTATTAATTCCCTTTAAACGTAATATCTCAAAAGATTTTATGGTTATGGCGTAAGGTGTAGTTTTATTTTCCAGCTTTATTATTCTATTTACTTTAATATATTTTTCTTAAATTCAACATCCATCCCAGGTTTTTCAAATGTGTATGAAAAATATGTATTTCTAACTTCAAGGGTAGTTCCCCCTGAATTGGTATTTTTTTCATAATTCCCGGAATGTTCACTGATACCGGAATATAAGTTGCATTTATTGTAGATGACGAAAGGGTATTTTGTTTAAAGAATACATGTTCATTTGATGGATCCTAGTTTGGAACAGCGATAGTTGCTGGATTCTTGTGATTTGTACATACACGCACAGCTCGCAAGAATTCAGTTGAAAATTATCGCACTCAAGTTAACGTAATAACAACGGAGGAAAACGCCTTTACGTAAAACGTAAAACGCCTTTGCTATTATACGGCAAAACATTTAGCGGAAGACGTAAACGTAACGTTTGTTTTGTGTGGTTTCTACGTTACGTTTAAACGTCATCATTTCTTGTTATGTCTGAAGATCAGCCATGAAGCCGTGAAAGCGCTTACAGAAAAAAGGAAAAATACAACAACAGACTTTCTATTTATTTGTCTTACCAGACTTTTACTTATATTGTGCGTCATTCGAAGAATTCTGACTGTTTTTTCTATATATATATATATTAAAGTAGAGAAATAAAGATATAGACCTACTAAATTGGCACAGGTATGTTTCGAACCCGCAGACTACGGCTTCTGTGGAACGCTACGATATATGTGTAACGCTACGTTTCGCATGGATCTGTTTGTCAAAGTTTCCCTCTGTATGCGTTCGTTGACTAAACGTAATACTTCGCATTCATGCGTCGGATTCGATTCGCAACAATGCGCTTGTAAGCGGTACAGTGCATTGAAGAGCGCAAGCAATCGTCATTGAAGCGCAACTCTTCGGTTGATATGCAAATTAGCCTAATAGCATGATGCAATTTTACAGTTTAGTTGTGAATCCTTAAGCACGATTACGCACGATAACGAATGCTTTGCGAAGACTTGCGATTGGTGAACGAAGTGAAACGCACATATGCGAAAAATTGTTTTCAACAGACCTGTTTAAAATTTTCCGGCAGGTAAGACTCATCCTGACGAATGCTCACGCAAGCAAACACATTCATGCGAACGCTCTACCACGTATTGAAACGCAGACAAACGAATTGAAACGAATATTGCATAACTCAAGTTCGCAACTTAACGCAAGTCTGCGTTGAGGGACTTTCGCTTAGGTGTGACGACCTCTAAAGTTGCAATCAAATGAAATGAGAGACAGAGAAATTCAAGTTAGCATTTTCACTTTTGTTTAGTATATATACGAGGAAGCACCTGGTTGAATATCGCACAACTGGTCGCATGTTTAGTGCATGCTACTCATGTTCAGTTATATTCGCATGTTGTATAGTTCAGCAAATAGGTCACTGTATGGGCGTTACCTCATGAATTCGTTATTGGGTTTGGTCTACCTTAAGCCAAAGGTATACAGTTAAAAGATTCAAGTTAGAAAATAAGAATGAAATACGAATTTGTCTAATTCATATAGGATTGGACAAAATACAGGTATCTGGTAAATTTGTGACAGCAGTCTAGGCTGACTGTGTTCGACTTTTCAAAAATCTCCCTACTTGAACAGATGCCGGACTAGTCGACCACGCCCAGATATGAATTGTTAAGTTGCCGCCCATATAGTGACCTATTTGCCAAACTATATATTCAGTTATATTTGCGCTTCTACGGAAAACCTTGCTGGTCACGGTTTAGTTTCAGTTAATATTCGGCTGTGTCATATGCGAACGTGTTCCCCGCCACTCAAGTATCTTTTTTTTTCTTTTTCTTTTTCCTCTTTTTAGGGTGGGGGGGGGAGAGAGGGGTTAAGTACATTTGAACCATTGTGTATTTCACTGCTGTGGCGTATGCATGACGTATTAGGAGTAATCGTTGCTTTCCATTCACATCTAATATACCTCTTTATAACACATTCTAATTGTTTCCAAAGTCATGGTCCTGGAAGACGCTGACGTTGAAATAGCGTTGGCTGGTTTAGCATGTACATTATGTGTCCAAAATGCAAAATGACTGAAACAGAAAGGCAATCCAGTTAGAGTTTTATTTAAAAGCCGTACTCGTAGCTTTTGGTAAATCCCGCATCCCTTACATGAGTACCATTACATGCGTACATGTATGGAATGTGTAACCCGGGCCAAACATGAAAAATAATGAAACCATTTGAGAGTTTAATGTGCACGCAATAATCTTAAAACATGATTGCAAACAAAATGAAAACATGTGGAATACATGAAATAAAGATGTTTTCAAAATAAGATACACAACAGATGAGCTGCAGATAAGAATGGAACCTAACTTACATACGACGTAGATACGTCACGCATACGCCGCTTGACGCTTCATACGCCACACATACGTCATATGTACGTAGCACATTAGCCTTGATACGCTATTGCGACTTCATTCAAACTTATTTTTCTTCATCAGAAAACAAGATAATACCTTGAAGTAAGTTATTTTTGCAATATAAGTATCTATTCTTACCATTTATACATTGTTATATGACAAATAAATAAACAGAAAAAATAGTCCTGGAAATTAAACTCCGATCATGGAATTATCATGGAAAAGTCATGGAATTTTATTTTACACTTTCCGTGGGAACCCTGTCTTTCACTATACAGTTATATTAATTTATTTCTCGGTACATTAAAGTCATTTTCGTGATAAGGAGTCCTTTTCTTATTTTAGGGTCAGCTGATAAGGAGAAAACGACTCCGTTTCGATATTTGAAGTCCTTTTCGAGAAAAGGAGTCCTTTGTGCTATTTAGGGTAACCCCTAGGCCACTACCCTGCTACGGTATCACTCATCAGTGATGCCCTGTGGCCAACAAGCTGCCGCCCTCTACGGTACCGTCATACGACACTCACTCCGCGTTTCCAAGACTGTCAAGGCATGCCCATGCAGCATAAGGATGCACAGGGACTGCCAATTGATTCGCACTGAGCTGGTTTATGCCAAAGTTATATTTCGTGAATGGAGAGAATTTAAACTACTTCTTCTTTCTTAAGATTGCCAAGACACGATTCCAAAAAGAACAGGGAATAAACTTTACTGCGTTTTCATGGATTATGGGAAGGCCTTTGACAAGAGGACCATTGGTCCTGTAGCTCACCTGAGAGATCATCACATTGTAAGGTCATGGGATTTAAATTAATTCTATTACTTCATTGATAATCGACCAACCAGACTGCCGAAAACAATATACAACCTTTCCTACTGCCCAGTGATGCTTAGTGTGTGTAATTTGATAAAGATCTACATACTGGCTTTGGAGATATTGAACATAAAAACATACATGAAAAGAGTTCCAGTCCGATCTGCCTCGAAACAATATGCAACCTTTCCTACTGCCCAGTCATGCTGTGTGTGTAATTTGATCAAGATCCACCTACTGCCTTTGGAGATATTGAATTTTGAATTGCTTTCTATGGTAAGTCTATGGAGACAACCCCAGGGGCGTGGCCACATTTGACCTCAGTGGCATGGTTGGCAAAATTTATAATAAGGACTAACAAACATTACTACATACAAAATATAGAAGCTCTGGGCCTTGTGTTTTCCGAGATTAATTTATAGTTTTTCCCATTGTAAGTCCATGGAGACTACCAAACCCGGGGGCGTGGTCAAATTTAACCCCAGGGACACGGCTGTCACAATTTATGTAAAGGACCATTAGCTGTTGCCACATACCAAGTATCAAAGCTGTGGACCCTGTGGTTTCAGAGATTTTTGATTTTTTTCCCCATTAAAATATGTATGTTGCAATGGCAACCAGAGTTCCAGTCCGATCTGCATAAAAACAATATGCAGTCTTTTCTACTGCCCAGTGACGCGGTTTGTAATTTGATCTCTAGTAGAGCAGCATGGATTTTCAGAAACTTGACAGAACAGCAGGGCTCGAAGCGTATCTTTTGGCTACAAGAAAATGCGAATACCACGCTCCAGCTGGATGGAATTACTGAAGAACAAAGAAGTTTTGGAAATCGCTGTATATCGCTGGCTGTTCGCACTGCATGAATCTTTTGAACAGTGCCTGGACAGTAGCCGCCGGACTGCATTTGGTCGAAACGTGAAAAACTCGTGAAACTGGGTTTCCGACCAAACCAACCAGAGTTGCGAAACGGTTCTTAGTCCAGAGAGTGTGTTGTGATTGCTTGGTGTGACCTCTGGTACAGCAGCATGGATATTCTGAAAATTGGCAGAACAGCAGGGCTCGAAGCGTTTCTTTTGGCTTCAAGAAAATGCAAATATCACGCTATAGCAGGATGGGATAACTAGAGAACCAACACGTTTTGGAAATCGCTGTATATCGCTGTTCGCATTCGACTGATAAACTGGCGAGTACCATAGCAGCATGGATCTTTTGAACAGTGTCTAGCTGTCCAAAAGTGGCATCTGACTGCATTTGGTCGAAAAGTGCAAAACTCGTGAAACGGGGTTTCCGACCAAACCAAGCAGAGTTGCGAAACGGTTCGTATCCCATTGAGTGTGGTGCGATGCTTTCGGATTACTTGAGAACGAAGACGTTTTGGAAATCACTGTATATCACTGGCTGCTTGCATTTGACAGATAAACTGACGAGTACCATAGTAGCATGGATCTTTTGCAAAATCACTACAGCCAAGTCTTTGAAAATCCATACTGCTATACAACTCGACAGTTAGCCCTACCAGCGCATGCATTTAGAGATATAAAGCGTTTTCCTACATTGAACGGTTCTCCAGAAATCCCATTCTGCTGGTCATTTTCGTGCTGCTAGCAGGATGAAATTTGTCTTTTGCCGACACCGTTCCGCCAAGACTTTGAAAATCCATACTGCTATACTACTCGACAGTTAGCCCTACCAGCGCATGTATTTAGAGATATAAACCGTTTTCCTACATTGGACGGTTCTCCAGAAATTCCATGCTGCTGGTCATTTTCATGCTGCTAGCAGGACGAAATTTGCCTTTTGCCGATACCGTTCCGCCAAGACGATGAAAATCCATACTGCTATACTACTAGACAGTTAGCCCTACCAGCGCATGTATTTAGAGATATAAACCGTTTTCCTACATTGAACGGTTCTCCAGAAATCCCATGCTGCTGGTCATTTTCGTGCTGCTAGCAGGATGAAATTTGCCTTTTGCCGACACCGTTCCGCCAAGACTTTGAAAATTCATACTCCTATACTACTCGACAGTTAGCCCTACCAGCGCATGTATTTAGAGATATAAAGCGTTTTCCTACATTGGACGGTTCTCCAGAAATCCCATGCTGCTGGTCATTTTCATGCTGCTAGCAGGACGAAATTTGACTTTTGCCGATACCGTTCCGCCAAGACGATGAAAATCCATACTGCTATACTACTCGACAGTTAGTCCTACCAGCGCATGCATTTAGAGATATTAAGCGTTTTCCTACATTGAACGGTTCTCCAGAAATCCCATGCTGCTGGTCATTTTCGTGCTGCTAGCAGGATGAAATTTGCCTTTTGCCGACACCGTTCCGCCAAGACTTTGAAAATCCATACCGCTATACTACTCGACAGTTAGCCCTACCAGCGCATGTATTTAGAGATATAAAGCGTTTTCCTACATTGGACGGTTCTCCAGAAATCCCATGCTGCTGGTCATTTTCATGCTGCTAGCAGGACGAAATTTGCCTTTTGCCGATACCGTTCCGCCAAGACGATGAAAATCCATACTGCTATACTACTCGACAGTTAGCCCTACCAGCGCATGCATTTAGAGATATAAAGCGTTTTCCTACATTGAACGGTTCTCCAGAAATCCCATGCTGCTGGTCATTTTCATGCTGCTAGCAGGACGAAATTTGCCTTTTGCCGATACCGTTCCGCCAAGACTTTGAAAATCCATACTACTATACTACTCGACAGTTAGCCCTACCAGCGCATGCATTTAGAGATATAAAGCGTTTTCCTACATTGAACGGTTCTCCAGAAATCCCATGCTGCTGGTCATTTTCGTGCTGCTAGCAGGATGAAATTTGCCTTTTGCCGACACCGTTCCGCCAAGACTTTGAAAATCCATACTGCTATACTACTCGAGACAGTTAGCCCTACCAGCGCATGTATTTAGAGATATAAAGCGTTTTCCTACATTGGACGGTTCTCCAGAAATCCCATGCTGCTGGTCATTTTCATGCTGCTAGCAGGACGAAATTTGCCTTTTGCCGATACCGTTCCGCCAACACGATGAAAATCCATACTGCTATACTACTCGACAGTTAGCCCTACCAGCGCATGCATTTAGAGATATAAAGCGTTTTCCTACATTGAACGGTTCTCCAGAAATCCCATGCTGCTGGTCATTTTCATGCTGCTAGCAGGACGAAATTTGCCTTTTGCCGATACCGTTCCGCCAAGACTTTGAAAATCCATACTACTATACTACTCGACAGTTAGCCCTACCAGCGCATGCATTTAGAGATATAAAGCGTTTTCCTACATTGAACGGTTCTCCAGAAATCCCATGCTGCTGGTCATTTTCGTGCTGCTAGCAGGATGAAATTTGCCTTTTGCCGACACCGTTCCGCCAAGACTTTGAAAATCCATACTGCTATACTACTCGACAGTTAGCCCTGCCAGCGCATGTATTTAGAGATATAAACCGTTTTCCTACATTGGACGGTTCTCCAGAAATCCCATGCTGCTGGTCATTTTCATGCTGCTAGCAGGACGAAATTTGCCTTTTGCCGATACCGTTCCGCCAAGACGATGAAAATCCATACTGCTATACTACTCGACAGTTAGCCCTACCAGCGCATGCATTTAGAGATATAAAGCGTTTTCCTACATTGAACGGTTCTCCAGAAATCCCATGCTGCTGGTCATTTTCGTGCTGCTAGCAGGATGAAATTTGCCTTTTGCCGACACCGTTCCGCCAAGACTTTGAAAATCCATACTGCTATACTACTCGACAGTTAGCCCTACCAGCGCATGTATTTAGAGATATAAACCGTTTTCCTACATTGGACGGTTCTCCAGAAATCCCATGCTGCTGGTCATTTTCATGCTGCTAGCAGGACGAAATTTGCCTTTTGCTGATACCGTTCCGCCAAGACTTTGAAAATCCATACTGCTATACTACTCGACAGTTAGCCCTACCAGCGCATGTATTTAGAGAAATAAAGCGTTTTCCTACATTGGACGGTTCTCCAGAAATCCCATGCTGCTGGTCATTTTCATGCTGCTAGCAGGACGAAATTTGACTTTTGCCGATACCGTTCCGCCAAGACTATGAAAATCCATACTGCTATACTACTCGACAGTTAGCCCTACCAGCGCATGCATTTAGAGATATAAAGCGTTTTCCTACATTGAACGGTTCTCCAGAAATCCCATGCTGCTGGTCATTTTGATGCTGCTAGCAGGACGAAATTTGCCTTTTGCCGATACCGTTCCGCCAAGACTTTGAAAATCCATACTGCTATACTACTCGACAGTTAGCCCTACCAGCGCATGCATTTAGAGATATAAAGCGTTTTCCTACATTGAACGGTTCTCCAGAAATCCCATGCTGCTGGTCATTTTCGTGCTGCTAGCAGGATGAAATTTGCCTTTTGCCGACACCGTTCCGCCAAGACTTTGAAAATCCATACTGCTATACTACTCGACAGTTAGCCCTACCAGCGCATGTATTTAGAGATATAAACCGTTTTCCTACATTGGACGGTTCTCCAGAAATCCCATGCTGCTGGTCATTTTTATGCTGCTAGCAGGACGAAATTTGCCTTTTGCCGATACTGTTCCGCCAAGACGACGAAAATCCATACTGCTATACTACTCGACAGTTAGCCCTACCAGCGCATGCATTTAGAGATATAAAGCGTTTTCCTACATTGAACGGTTCTCCAGAAATCCCATGCTGCTGGTCATTTTCGTGCTGCTAGCAGGATGAAATTTGCCTTTTGCCGACACCGTTCCGCCAAGACTTTGAAAATCCATACTGCTATACTACTCGACAGTTAGCCCTACCAGCGCATGTATTTAGAGATATAAACCGTTTTCCTACATTGGACGGTTCTCCAGAAATCCCATGCTGCTGGTCATTTTCATGCTGCTAGCAGGACGAAATTTGCCTTTCGCCGATACCGTTCCGCCAAGACTTTGAAAATCCATACTGCTATACTACTCGACAGTTAGCCCTACCAGCGCATGTATTTAGAGATATAAACCGTTTTCCTACATTGAACGGTTCTCCAGAAATCCCATGCTGCTGGTCATTTTCATGCTGCTAGCAGGACGAAATTTGCCTTTTGCCGATACCGTTCCGCCAAGACTTTGAAAATCCATACTGCTATACTACTCGACAGTTAGCCCTACCAGCGCATGTATTTAGAGATATAAACCGTTTTCCTACATTGAACGGTTCTCCAGAAATCCCATGCTGCTGGTCATTTTCATGCTGCTAGCAGGACGAAATTTGATTTTTGCCGACACCGTTCCGCCAAGACTATGAAAATCCATACTGCTATACTACTCGACAGTTAGCCCTACCAGCGCATGCATTTAGAGATATAAAGCGTTTTCCTACATTGGACGGTTCTCCAGAAATCCCATGCTGCTGGTCATTTTCGTGCTGCTAGCAGGATGAAATTTGCCTTTTGCCGACACCGTTCCGCCAAGACTTTGAAAATCCATACTGCTATACTACTCGACAGTTAGCCCTACCAGCGCATATATTTAGAGATATAAACCGTTTTCCTACATTGGACGGTTCTCCAGATATCCCATGCTGCTGGTCATTTTCATGCTGCTAGCAGGACGAAATTTGCCTTTTGCCGATACCGTTCCGCCAAGACGATGAAAATCCATACTGCTATACTACTCGACAGTTAGCCCTACCAGCGCATGCATTTAGAGATATAAAGCGTTTTCCTACATTGAACGGTTCTCCAGAAATCCCATGCTGCTGGTCATTTTCATGCTGCTAGCAGGACGAAATTTGCCTTTTGCCGACACCGTTCCGCCAAGACGATGAAAATCCATACTGCTATACTACTCGACAGTTAGCCCTACCAGCGCATGCATTTAGAGATATAAAGCGTTTTCCTACATTGAACGGTTCTCCAGAAATCCCATGCTGCTGGTCATTTTCGTGCTGCTAGCAGGATGAAATTTGCCTTTTGCCGACACCGTTCCGCCAAGACGATGAAAATCCATACTGCTATACTACTCGACAGTTAGCCCTACCAGCGCATGCATTTAGAGATATAAAGCGTTTTCCTACATTGGACGGTTCTCCAGAAATCCCATGCTGCTGGTCATTTTCGTGCTGCTAGCAGGATGAAATTTGCCTTTTGCCGACACCGTTACGCCAAGACTTTGAAAATCCATACTGCTATACTACTCGACAGTTAGCCCTACCAGCGCATGTATTTAGAGATATAAAGCGTTTTCCTCCATTGAACGGTTCTCCAGAAATCCCATGCTGCTTTTCATTTTCATGCTGCTAGCAGAACGAAATTTGCCTTTTGCCGATACCGTTCCGCCAAGACGATGAAAATCCATATTGCTATACTACTCGACAGTTAGCCCTACCAGCGCATGCATTTAGAGATATAAAGCGTTTTCCTACATTGAACGGTTCTCCAGAAATCCCATGCTGCTGGTCATTTTCGTGCTGCTAGCAGGATGAATTTTGCCTTTTGTCCACACCGTTCCGCCAACACTTTGAAAGTCCATACTGCTATACTACTCGACAGTTAGCCCTACCAGCGCATGTATTTAGAGATATAAACCGTTTTCCTACATTGGACGGTTCTCCAGAAATCCCATGCTGCTGGTCATTTTCATGTTGCTAGCAGGACGAAATTTGCCTTTTGCCGACACCGTTACCCCAAGACTTTTAATATCCATACTGCTATACTATTCGACAGTTAGCCCTACCAGCGCATGTATTTAGAGATATAAACCGTTTTCCTACATTGAAAGATTCTCCAGAAATCCCATCTTTCCGGATATTCATCCTGCGAAGAGGACGAATTTTGCAAATTAGATATATTTTTTTTAATTTGTGAGCATTTTAGTTATTTTAATGTTACGTTTTTGTCTTTTGTACGACCACACTGGTTAAATGATATTTCATTCGGCCATACTGCCATGCTGCTAACTTACTTATTTCGTCCTGCCATGCTGCCAAGCTGCTAACTTTACCGAATTCATTCTGCCATGCTGCCATGCTGCTAACTTTACAAAATTCATTCTGCCATGCTGCTAACTTTTCGGCGCCAGCTCCTTCGAGGCCTAAGTTTAAAATGTGTAAGCGGAAGCGCGTGTTCTATAATTTTGCGCGGGTTCTATAATATTGCGCATTACGCTCCAGGAGGTGATCCCCATTACATGATCAGAGTGCGAGGGGTGGACCATCCGATCTGCTTTGACCTGCCGTCTACAGACAACAAGATATACAACGTTATCAAAGACCCAGTGAATCGTGAGTAGTTAAGAATTTCAAAGTATGCCTATATGAATACAAACTTCATGACTGAACGCCTCGTGGGAAAACCAACAGTTTGCATAGGCGAACACAAAGGCGCAGATCAGCTTCGCGGTAACCGCGAAGCTGATCAGCGCCTTTGTTTTCGCTACTCGGATAGTACAATTCCTCCTCTACTTAACTCCAAAATATCAAGCTTCTAGCCCGCTTCTGTAGCTGTACAGGCCGGTTTGTGTCAGACCTGTTCGGAAACCACATTGTTGGTTTTTCCACGAGGTGGCTCAATTATGAATACAAACTTCATGTATTGATATAATTAAATTTAAAATCCTAACCAAGCTGCCTTAATTCTCACTCAGGCTTATTCCACAGGTAGCATTTATATTAAGGTACTGATTATTATAACAATTCAAGACATTTTACTGAGAGTCTAACATCAGTTCTAAGACAGAGGCGTGAAATCTTTACCCCCTTATACCCCACTTTTATATAGCAAAACTGGGGTATACAGGGGTATACATAATTTTCTTATTTTTGTCCAAAACATAGATTGTGGGTACTCGTTAGAACCACAATCTATGTTTTGAGCTAAAATAAGAAAAAATATCAAAAAATTTCAGCGAAAACCTTTCAATTTTTAAAGCTCAAAAATATGTTTATTGCATGGGCAAATTTTCGTAATGTGTATATATTTATAGATATCACCATTAACACAGAAATTGTTGCTTCGAAGAAACTGAACAGCCATGGACAGAAAAACACGTATATCGGTCGAATTTCGATTCAAACTAAGCGACATTTCATCATCATGACACCCTACGCCATTTTGTTTGATACGTTAACGTATTCCTGGGACGGTGACACTGTGAGACACTTTGCTGGGAATGACTTCACCGTTAACAAGATAAATCACAGGATTGCTATAAGGTACTCTGTCCTAAAATCATAATTATTACATATTATTGCATTTTCAACTGATCATCATAAAATCGTACGAAACGGTAAGGTGTTACAAATGGCACCTTTTGGGTGGCCACAGTGAATGGAATTCTATTACTTTACATACATTACTGCTTAAGTGGTATGTTCGCTTTTATATCTCGACCATGGTTGTCTACATGACAAAATAGACCGTTCAGTAAATCGTCAGGATAATACATGAAAGTCCATGAAATATATACCCCCTCATACCCCACTTTCAAATAGTAAAGCCGGTTATACAGGGGTATACCTATTTTTCTTACATACCTCTATCATAAAGATAGAAAAATTCCGGTATTTTAGTGGTGGTAGATAAATCGATCTTACACTGCTGGTTTGGTTGCTCATGCAAGATAAGAAAAGCACGCGATATAATTCGATCGTTTCTACTGAATTATTGGGTTTGACATCTTGGGGGGGGGGGGAATTTTTTAATTCAAGAAATGAGATGAAACATGACATTGATGAAAAATTATGAAGTATTCATTGACAATTATACAATTGAAATGAAATACGATCAAGCCCAGGGAGGGTGGGCAGGTCAAAAGTCAGATTGACAAGCACATGTCCTCCATTGAAGCATTCTCGCGAGATCAGACGATACTTCATCTTGATCTCTCGCATTTGACGCTTTGAATTGTGGGATATAGCCGATTTTGGCTACAGACGACACACGAAGAAAGCTGGGGCATCCCGCATGAATTTCCCAGATCCCATTGGCCAACTGCGACAGGTCAGTGCGTGAAGCGCTACCTGTCAGCGACAATGCCATTGAAGAACTTAATAACGGATAAGCTCCCCTTGCTAAGAACGGTTACTCTAAGAGGTATAAAATTAACTCCCTTACACCCACGTGACCAATAGGAAAACGAAAGTAGGGATCGTCTCCCCAATAATTAATGACTTTCGCTTGAAAGACCACAATTATTGGGTTTGACAGCATGAACAAGCATCTTGGGGGGAAAATTTTTTAATTCAAGAAATGAGATGAAACATGACATTGATGAAAAATTATGAAGTATTCATTGACAATTATACAATTGAAATGAAATACGATCAAGCCCCAAGACCCCCAAGAAAGCTTGTTCAACACTTTTCGAACTCAGTAAAAGAATTAAGGGACACCAAAATTCTAGAACAAAGAACCGCTGGCTAGCTAACCCATGAGCGAGGTCGTCAGACATAATCTAACAAATAACTAAAACTCAATACTGATCAAACTATCTTCCAGCCATTCAAATACCGGAAAGCATGGCTTTTGAGACCTGAAGCCTAGCCCTCAAGTCAGGTTCCAAATAAGACTGATAAGCATTAGAACGCCAGTGTCCATGCAATTTAAGGGTATCCGCATCTAAACCCACGGAGTGGCCATGTGTGCAGCCTCCCCGGCGAAAACTGTGCATGGCGAAGGATTTAGGATTGTAACCCAACTTGAGGAGGCAGGCTTTCAGAAAATCATTTAAAATTGGGTAAATTAAAGGCTTCAGTGAACCATCGCCAGCCGGAATCAGGAATGCTGGGCATGATAAACCGGCAGGAAAGGTTATAACCATTGTCCTCAAAGCTGCTACTGGACACAGCTTAGTACTCTGCTCTGCCGCTAAAGGCAAAACATAGGAATGTTCCTTATAATTGTCTGTTTTTGATGATCGAATCGTTAAGAGAGCTGCATCACGCAAAATCAGTAAATCTCGCCTGCGCAAAAAAATGACCTTTACCTGAATTTGCTTGGGTGTAAGAATCAGCCACAAGATTTGATTTCCGCAGAAAAGAGAAAAAGGCAACTGTAAAAACAGTCCAACAAACTAAATGTAATGGAATAGTGAAATCCATGATGCCATAAAGATCTTGCAGAATGTTTGGAGTGATGGGCAATTTTGGAGCCGGAGGCGAGCAACTGATTCTGCGTAAACCAGCCAAAGTGGTTTTCACTTGTAAAAATTGCGTTGGATTGAAATCTATACCATAACATGCATGAAGCAATTTCACATGGCTGACTAGTGTGGTTAGAGTCTGATGTGATTTGATGTGCCGTGACATAAATTGAATAAAACAAGCTAAATCTTGCGCAGATACTGGAACTGCCTGCACTTGAAAATAATAACAAAATGACAAATACGCCTTCCAATGATTATGAATGTTCTTTACGGTTCCTTCCGCAAATGCATGTCTCTGTGTTGCAATGCTCTCCTGCTGTAAGGCCTTCCACTGCATTGTTGGATCTGCAAAAAATGTAGAACCAAAATACAGCACAAAGCATTACACGCCCTGTAACCACATATCTTTTGAACACAATAGGCCTTTTGAACCTAAACATCTGAAAGCCTTCTGGCTAGTAATAAGTACTTGTAAAATAGTAAACAAAATCTGACTTCCTTACAGATCTGTGTTATTAGCTATAACCTGAAACCGTTTTTTTTTTATTGTCATGTAAAGAATTGAAATCCCATATTCCAAGCCTACCAGTCGTGCTGAAAATGGAACAACAAAGGCTTGTAAGGTAGTAAAACCATATCTGGGTGCTCACGAAAGAATTCGGCCAATCTACCCCTACTCAAATTATCCGCTGCACGGTTGGTAGCCCCAGAAATATGTGATGCTCTGATATCAAATTCACACTGAGCAGCTATGTACAGCAATTCCCTTGCACATTTGTTCAAGAATTGAGATCTGGATCTTCCATAATTGATAACATTCGCTGACACCTCATTATCACATTGTACTATAATCCGCTGGCCGGTCCAGCCACGTCCCCATAATTTACAAGCAACCACAATTGTTAAGAGTTCAAGGCAATTTATATCTAGATTTTGCTCCAGAATAAATCCTGGGAAATGCCAGGAAAAACACTCTTGATTGCATACGACCCCACATTGAGTCAAACAGGAATCTGTTTGGAAAATTTGCCCCGGATTGGAAAAATGTAAATCTCCGAGAACCGAGACCCCATTATACTGTTCCATGAATCTTTGCCACCAAAATATGTCCGCCTTAAAGGCTTGAGAAATACGGATTTTGTCATTGTTATGTTAAATAGACCTTAAAACCTCTAGCATTCTAGATATAAATAGCCTACCAGGCCTGACACATTTCGCGACAAACTGTAATTTACCAATTAAACTTTGTATTTCACGTTTTGACGCAAACTTTTTCTTACTATTCCACAACTTAAGTTCATCTAAAATCTGCTGTAATCGTTCGGGTGTAACCTCCATGGTCATATTCAGTGTATTGAACAAGACACCCAGAAATATCATAATCTGCGTGGGGAATATAGCCTTATCTGCAGACTCTTGCAGACCTAAATCTGATAACAATTGTTTCAATTCATAGAATTGGGAAACTGCATCTTGAAAGCGTTTATTCGCGGATGCAAAATCATCTAAATAATTAATGAGCGAATGTCCCTGTTGACCGAACATATATGACACTGCATTAGTAGTTCTCTGACATGCCATGGCTGCAGAAGCCAAACCGAAGGGAAGACGTGTGTCTATGTAATACATCCCGTCCCAATGAAATCCGAGTAATCTATAATCGAAGGGATCTGTAGGGATCTGTCTATATGCCCGCGCTAAATCGAGGCGAAACAAATAGCAGCCAACCCCTTCCTCCTTGATTAATGCTGCTAAGGTATCTACCGTAGGATATGATAAATGGAATGGTTTGCCAAGATATTCATCACGCGGAATGCCACTATTCACAGAATGTTCTGGTGGGAAACTTAAGTCAATAACCACTCTCCGCTTGGTTGTGTTTCTAGAATCCTTTGGTACAGTTTGTAGGGGTGAAGTTACAAAATGACCATTAAAGGGCTTAAAATGATAAGGGCCAGAAATTGCCCCAAATTGTATCTCAGAATTTATATAGTCGTTCACCACAGTTCCATACTTATAAGCCGAGGGATGATTATCATAACTGTACAATGGAATATCTGAACTGGTGTAATTCACTGGCCAACCGTACTGTAAAAAATCACAAATTACTTTGTCATGGTAATCATCGAGGCGTTGCAGCCATGTGACAATCTTTAAAGAAGTCTGAAGCGGAATGCGGGCACCCTGAAAATTATATTTTCCGGTCCTATAAACTGCTAAATGCACGCAACTGGCACATGCACAAGAATCTTCAAAATTATGAGATTGATTATCAGGTAAGGCAGTAAAATTGTTATGCTCGAAATCACTCTGAAGCTCCGATTGTTCATGTTCAGTGCTCTGATGAGGCAGAGCCTCTACGCTCCTATAAACAGGTTCTGATTGACAATCAACTACACTGTCGTAAATTGCGGAATGCTCATAGTCATGCTCTTGCTCAAAAACAAACGTGTGATCCGAGGACCACTGCTCAGGTTTAACATGCTCTAAAAAGTTAACATCTTGCAATTGCTCTGGCTCTAAACGCGAAATTTGTGATGAATGCTCTGTATTTACATGCTCGTTAAGCTCTAAAGTGTCTGGTGACTCAGCGAGTCACATTTACGTTCAGGATGTCGGAAACATAAACCCTGTTTTGCTAATAGCACAAGACATGCAAACGTGCACTTTGTTACATGTTCGACCCTCCTTTGAATAAGCACACTCTGCTCCTTGAGTATTATCTTCGTTAAAACTGCGACAGATTATGTTGAGCACTTTATCCTGGTCCTTCTCCGTTTTACGCGATTTATCGTCTTTCGTGTCAAGATCAATCCCGGAGTTGCCGGCGGTGGTTGCGAGTTGTGATAGATGTGACCAAGATGTTGACCAAGAGACAGCCCCTGTCTCTATACCCTGTAGCACACAATTATGTAGTTGTCTTGCCTGGGGCCAGCCACGGAGAATAGCCAAACTCATTAAATGTTTCAATAATACTAGTCGACACTGCTTCTCCTGTCGAGAAACATCCCCATCCGGTAACAGAAGTATATTCACAAATCCAAAAATGAATGCCTCTAGGTCAATATTTGTGGCTTTTCTAGTTTTAGTACAATGCGATAGTTCACTGGTGAAGGCATGAGGCCAATAAATAATGCGTCTGACCAGCTCCTGCGAATCTAGATCCAGCCCCGATTTAATTTTGAGTTTACCTGAGGCTTCCTTAACCGTGTCCTGAACCAACTGTCTATAAAACGTTTCCCTGTCTTTGGACTGGCCTCCCAATGGGAGTTCATTTAGGTCTGCTTCCACACGCTGCATCAGTCCTGGAAGCTGATACAAATCATTAAGCGAATTGACTGAATTATCCTGTGGCTGGGTACGGTTAGTCTTAGGCACTGGTAAACTAAGGGCAGAAGGAGATTTAACTGCAAGCTCCCTAGCAGCTTCTTGCTGAGGCTGAGGTTGTTTTGAGTCAGTAATCTTGCTCTCAAGGATTTTCATTTTAAGATCAATCTCTTGTGATAATTTGGCCACCTGGGCAGCTAATTCAGAGTTCTTTATTCTAGAGGCGTTTGGGACAGTCTTGGGGCGGGCGCCAGTCCCGGTATTCACAGTTATTCCTGGTGTATTGTTTATATCATTCCCTGCGCCCGACCACATGGGAGCAATTCCCGACCCTTGCGAAGCCATGGTTCTGTTAACTGGCGTATTTGCGAATTGATCCTCGGTGTTAAGCGTGGTGTAATCGTCGAAACTCAAGTCTGATATCATTGCTCCTCTTCGAATGCACAAAAAGTCTGTCACACGCCAAGCAAGCGGAATAAAGCTCAAAATCAAAAGTCAGATTGACAAGCACATGTCCTCCATTGAAGAACTTAATAACGGATAAGCTCCCCTTGCTAAGAACGGTTACTCTAAGAGGTATAAAATTAACTCCCTTACACCCACGTGACCAATAGGAAAACGAAAGTAGGGGTCGTCTCCCCAATAATTAATGACTTTCGCTTGAAAGACCACCTTGCAGCAATGGCGTTCACCAAAACTAGACAAAAGTGATGTTTTTCACAGCGAGTATTCTTGAATCACGCTCGTTTTAAAATAAAAACAAATAAAAACTACATCACTATTGACTTTGACAACGATTTATTTACATTTGACGTCACATCCGTAATATGCACAACGTCACAAGGGTTAAAGCACGGTACCAGGTCACGTTACCGGTAAAAGGATAAAATCGGAGTATGTAAGAAAAAGAATCGATCATGGGTGCCCAGTGGAGCAAGGAAAATCCCAACCCTCGGGTCCACCGTTCCAGTGGGAAACTCGGCGAGCCTCGTTTCCCACTGGAACGGGTGGACCCTCGGGTTGGGATTTTCCTATCTCCACTGGACACCCATGATGGATTCTATTTTTCTTATTTTGCTCCAAAACATAGATTGTGGTACTCTTTGAACCGCCTCGTCTCAATTTTTACAACTTCTGTATATTAAATGGGCGTGTTTGAGTAAGGAGTGGATGAATGATGCTGCTCAGTCAGTTTTCAGGATTCTCTGAATGCATAAACTTCTCTCTGATTGCGCCATTTCCTGATTATTGCTTACCTTTAGCTTTTATGTCATCCAGTACATGTATGCCATTTTTCTTAACTTTTTTCTCCCCAAAGATTCAGATTCGGACCCGAAATTGTAGTAGAGCGACACCTCCGGTCACACAAGAAGAACCCAGATGTGGATTTCCTCAACATGAATATTAGAAACGAGGATGAGTTCAGCAGGCAAACTACGGGACTGTTAGGTTAGTGAAACTTTAGCCCTATCAGATCACTTTATTATTCTTTTTCTTGTGTTTTGCCACGGAATAAGAATGTTGATTATACAGTAATTTTGCCCAGATCCGAATCACTTTTTGAAAGTGGTTTCCAAATAATTGCTCTGGACAAATAAGGTTTCGACCACACCATTTCAAAATTCGAAACCAGGCAAATAGTTGTATCCTTCATTATGTATAAAGTAACACATGATGATCGGCTCTCCTTCATCTGATACTGTATAAAAAGTAAAATGTTCTCTATATTTTACACTATTTCAGAGCTTTGTGTTTAACTAAATTTAAGAGTACAATTTTATCAATAGCGGCATTTTTTCGAGGACTTCAAAAATGAAATTTTCACACGCAGCTTACTAAGTCTTAGGTCCTCTCCGCCTGAAAGTAAAGATCAGTAAGGTACATGTAAGTTCGTTGCTCTTCATTTGCAGGTCAGTTCGTGAATGGTCACCAACAGATACTTCTGAAGAAGCAATGGCACAACAACAAAACCGGCAAAACTCTGGCTGAGTTCCGAACCAATACCCGTTCTGCGCATGCCAAAGATGGCGACGCCAGAGAGACCTCTCTGACGCACGTGTTCCGAGCAAACCTGGTGAACCGCACCGAAATGATAGAACAGAACAAAGAGTTGTGTTGGATGGTGTATTCCAAGTATTATCGCATCCTGTTCGGAGATACCGGACAGTTTGAAGTGAATGGTCTGGATGGTTGAATCGCAGTATACCCGTGTGATCCAAAAGCAGTCTCACGTTTGAGTCAGCAGAGATCATCTACATTGGACGTGGCATTTTCTAGGAATTTGTCTTATTCAATGGCTTTGTAAACATTTACGTCTTAATCTATAGTCGAGGGATTTTTAAGTCAGCCAGAATGTGATTTGGCAAGTCTTTACAGCTCACAGTTTCAAAAAATCATTCATGAATCATGCTTCATTAATCTAAGTCGCCATGAATATACATGCATCTATCGTTTCGTGAACTTTTTGCTGCTTAAACATTGATAGGTACATCCCATTTTCCAGTTAATTGGGCTATTTGCTCTTGTTCACAAACAAGTTATGTCGTTGAAAGTATTTCCTCCATTCAGCAAAAACAAAATTATGAATGAAATAGCTGCAAAAGGAAATGCTTATAAACGAGCCGCCGCATGGGAAAACCAACAATCTGCATAGGCGAAAACAAAGACGCAGATCAGCTTCGCGGTAACCGCGAAGCTGATCAGCGCCTTTGTTTTCGCTACTCGGATAGTACAATTCCTCTTCTACTTAAATCCGAAATTTCAAGCTTCTAGCTCTTTTCTGTTCGTGTACAGGCCGGTTTGTGTCGGACCTGGTCGGAACCCAAATTGTTGGTTTTCCCACGCACAGGCTCAAATGTTTATAAACATGTACAACAACACAAGTTGACAGGTGATTAGTGTAGACTAATTACTTCAAAGTGTCGTCATGATAAAACCTCGTTTAGCAATTGAAAGAGCATAGACACATCTACATATACCGACCTGTGATTTTGACGGTTTTGTATAGCTCTTTGCCTGTCAAAGGTCCCGCCCCCCGGGTCCCGCCCCCACCTGCGTCAAGCTTAGCTGGCTATACAAAGCTCTAGGTAGATATACGATTTCCTGTGTTTGTGGTTAGATGTTCTTGACCATGTCCTTGAAGTGCCTTCCCTGACATTAAATACATCTATGATTCTTGTTTACCAAAGACTTTTGAAACTCCCACGTGCAATACTATAAAAATTGTCACATTTCCACATATGGACTCGTGAAAAGTCTGATGAAATTGTTGGTATGTTTGCTATTTTCTTATTCAAGTTTTGTCAAATAAACACAATTCGAATAATGAATAACCGCCATACATTTTCATTCATTTCATTTTTTCGACATTTATATTCATGTCTTTTAGATATTGAAAAAAAATAAGATTGAAAAACGGTGTGCCTATAATATCTTACTAATTTTATAAACTTTGAAATATAGCATTTTCAGTTACATAATTGGTATATAAAGCAATTTTCATTTACTTATATCCTAAATAGTAAAGGGTTTTAAAGGGATCCTTGTGGAACTCCCTTTAATATGCACATACATGTACATGTCTATTATGGTACTTTGTATTTTCAACGATATTTTTGTAAAGCTGACTTGCTTTATCCCCTGTTACTTGTTCAGTTGGTCGCATCTAATTCAGAACGCATTTGTGTAAAATAAATTGTTTAAACGTTTTAAATTACTAGACACGCCTAAAACATTTAGGTAGAAAATCCAAACGAACCATAGTTTTCTCGAGATCTACGCTGAAACTATTCACTTGTTTTAACCTTTCCTAGATAGTGAAAAGTTTGGTAAAAAGCCTCAACGCCCGCGTTTAATCTTACAATTATAATTGTAAATATAATAACAACAAAGGGAATATTTCAGCTAAAGTGATTTAGCATGTCATTATCACCAAACACGCCTTCATGACTTGACGTTTTCATGTCCATCATGTAGCGGTCATCCGCTTGACCTTCAGATCTTGTTTATATTTGCTTTTTCAATGACCACTGGTCATTAATTGTTTACTAGATGGGTTAACTGAGAAATAAAAGTACATACAAAACTAAAAGAACTTTGTTTGTCTAAAAGAACGGATGTTTAAGATAATGGGTGGAGTTGTTTGGTTCCTGCTGGCACTAGGCATAGCAATGGGTAAGACTTAGTTTCAAACATTACCAGAACTTATCGAAAATAGATTGATTTTATTTTTTCTTAAGCTAAAGTGTCGGTCGCACTGAATCGTAAGCAATCGTACGATTTTAAATTTATGGCTGCGCAAGTACATTATGTAAAATGTGTTCCAACGTGTTTATGCTTTTTTAATTTGCATATCGGCGCCTAAGAAACGGACATCAAATTAATATTTAGACAATCATGTAGCGATCTTAAGCGCAGTGGGACCAACACTTTAGAAGGACAAAAGCTAATTAACGATTTTGTAATCTCAATTTTGAAAGGTCAACATGTAAATCAAATACATGAAACGATTCCGCTTAAAGCATATTGTTACCAGAAGAAAGAAATGAGTTCTCATTTTTATTTTGAATTGTTGTTTTAGGCCAGCTTTCCACAGACTCACTCACAATTGTTACAACTAATACAAGTGATAATTCAACAAATTCTACAGTCGGAACTCTGGCTGAAAACAATGTCTCTACTGGTACTGTATCTTCGCCTTCGATCACAGCATCGTTAGACACATCAATAGGCACAACTTCAAGGGCAGAAATATCTTCAACTGCTGTCCAAAGTGATTCGGCGACGACGCCTTCAGAAAACACTGCCACCAGTACTCAGTCGTCAGCGAGTAGGTCGACAAGTGGGGCTGAGTCTTCGACCGCTAGCGCATTTACAACGGCTAATGCGTCACCCACTTCACAATCTTCAGTTTCGATAGAAGAATCTACAAGCCTAATATCTACAACACTTATGGAACGGTCTACACCTGTTTCATCTGCAGTTACAAACGGATATACTTCTTCATCTACAGATATTCAGTCATCTGCTACTACAGATAGTCAGTTATCTACTTCTGCAAATGTCCAATCATCTACGTCTGCAAATGACCAGTTATCTACCTCTACAAATTACCAGGAGACTTCTTCAGGTGGCCAGTCGTCTTCCTCTACAAATAGTCAGTCTTCTACTCCTGCAAATGAACAGCCATCTACTTCTGCAAATACTTTTTCATCTTCATCTACAAACGGGCTAGAATCTACTCCTAGAGACGGGCTTTCCCTTGATTCTTCACCTGTCTCTCCAACAGCTGTAACATCTCCTGCCAGCTCATCAGTTTCGAGTGATTTTCCAGCATCGTCACCATCTACTGCTGTTCCAACATTGCGCATTGCCAGTACGGAAGCTCCTAAAAAAGCATGTGCCTCCATAGCCTGTCCTAACATATGCGATATGGGATATGAACTAGATGTAAATGGTTGCCAGACGTGCGACTGTAAAGGTAAGTACACATTGTCGAATTGTGCATGCATTTGAACACGCTGTGATTCTGTCCGTGATCTACGTTTTTACTGTTAACGTTTAACACTGAATATTTCTACCAGCAAACAGTTTTGTTTGTTCTGCTGCTTAACGTCGAAGTCAACAGCTGTGGTCATGTTTTGGCATCGTGTCTATTTTATGGGAAATCAAATCTACCTAAGGCCTGGTTTCCACGGACAATTTTTCTTTGACAAAGTAGGTTTGTCGCAGACACATATGCTCATGTAAACTCAATTCTGTGTCAAAGTTTCATTGTCAAAAAGCAATATCTGTGACAAAGGTGAGCGAGCTTATAATACATGTATAAGAAGGTACAAGTAGGCAAAGGTCAGGAAAAGGCGCAATCAGAAAAAGATTCCCACTCCAAAAACCGAGGTGGGAAAAAACCAAACTAACAATCAGGTACTTATACCAAACATATCGTAAGCCGAATGACACACCCGGGAAACGGTCAATTTGTACTCCGCCGGTGCTCCATAGAAAGAAATTGACGGTTTCCGGTGTAGGAGTTGTTGGGTCAAATCAAAGGTTTGTGTTGTACCCGAGTTTGTTTGAGGTAAGTTTTTTTTGCTTTACCCCCTGTACCTAAAAATCCGAGAATGTCAGATGATGGGCTAATGAATAAAGACTGTGCATACAAAAAGACATGCCCAAAAACTTACCATTTATCCACATATCGTTTTTCGCGTTTAGGAAACCCTGATCAAAACTTGTGTTGTGGTATAAAAAGTGATTCAAATTTCCGATATAGCCATCCCAAGTTTGATCTGATAGTCTCGAATTAAAACAAAAGTCAGTAGCATGTAATTTATATGGAAAACTAAAAAGTGAAATTTAAAACAGGTGAACCATGGGTCATTTTTTCAAAAGTGTACCAATTGACGATCGGCGTGAAATTTAACTAACGGGAGATTGTGTTGTTAATGATATATTTATCAAGAATGGAACATACATCTATTTTAAAATAAATCCATTGCCGACAAAAGTTTTTTCAGCAAGTTATTATACAAAGATTTGTTTGTTTGTTGCTAAATGATGAACAATGGGGTCTTTTTTCTCAAAAGTGTACCAATTGACGATCGGCGTGAAATTTAACTAATGGAAAATTGTGTTGTTAATGATATATTTATCAACAATGGAACATACATCTATTTTAAAATATATCTCATGCTGACAAAAGTTTTCTTGGCAAGTTATTATACAAAGATTTGTTTGTTTGTTGCTGAATACGTCCCGGTCAACACATTCGGCTCCGGGACGTCACCGTGTCAGTGGCCTCCATTTTATGTTGACTTCTATCCAACATTGGGATATCATGACATGCGAAATTAGCTTTGAAATATGGCACCCAAGTAACAAATATAAGTTTATGTTTATGGATGGTTTGACTCAACCACTTTCCAAGGACAGGCTCGGGCCCTTTAAGCGGTTAAGCAGTAATCATATGAGCGGTTTCCTTGTACGTGGTTTCACGCTGGTGGCTAAAAACATCATCTTTAGTCGTTTTCCCTTAAAGCCCATCTGGAAACTTAAACAAATGATAGTCTGCAAATCGGGGTCTACACACTGTGCGTATACGCGAATTGCTGAATGACAAGGAATAGCTGTATTTAATGCTATATACATGTATCATAAAAAGATGGAAAATCACCAATGATGGGAGTGGGCTGAAAGAATAGAGCACTTGAATATCGATAATTGTGCTTGCCTTTCTTCTATTGGGCTGTAATATATACCTGTACATTATTAGATTTCAGTCAACAAAGGCGACATTTGCTTCATATTTTATATTTTATTAAATCAATTTGTCCCTGCCAACAGAACTTGTGCTTCAAGGATCTGTTGTAAGACTGATATGGAAAACCCTTGAATCGGTGTTCAGATTGGCAATCAGAGTAATTTTAATTAGAATGGCTGCACGCAATTCCGAATCCCCAATGAGTTATCAAAAGCAGGATGGATAAATTAGTTCTGTTAGTTTATGGGCTTATTTTTTTCACGAGATCAACCTGAAAGATTAAATATCAACAATAATTCTTCATCTGAACCTTCTATCTTGAATAGTTTAAGATGTTTCTGGTACCTATAATCGCGTGTTCACATAAGCCACAAATATCGGAACAAACACTAAAGGGACTGGGCGTCTATACTGAAGTTAAGCAGCAAGTTGCTCCACTGTGTTAGTATTGGTCAAATTGTACGCTATATCGTCAATTAGCACACCCACAGAAATTAAGCATGAAGATTATAATCATTTAAGTTTTTTAGGTGTAATACTTATAAGACAGCTTAAAATGTGTAGTGTAACTTGTAATGGCAAGGTGAAGGTCAGACTATTTGATAAACAATTCATATGGCAATGCCTTTCGGCAATTTCTAGATTCTTTGCGACACTGTAGCATGAGCATGCGTGAAAATGGGACAAAAAGACAAGCAACATTATTTCCGAAAGGGATTTTGTCCTCAAAGAAAACAACATGCATCAAAGTAGTGATATCACGGTTCTTATTTTAATTTATTATGATAGCATTGCAAATACATTAGTTAAATTGCACTCCAGTCGTCAATTGGTACGCTTGTAAAATTTTGGTTCCAATATCTTGCAACCAAATGTTATTTTTACACTCAATTCCTTAAACCAGTAATGTGTACTCTAAACTTTGCATTTTGTTTTTAACACCACATGTGGAATGTGTACATGACGTAATTCAGGCACTTTTAGACATGTACATTCACCAAATAACCTAGTATTTCAAACGCGAAAACTGATTACTACATACTTTTATAAAGTTTTCATGCAATATGAGTTCCTGTAAAATCCCCAATCACAGGCGCATCATCTGACATTCTCCGATTTTTGAATGGATTTAGAGTAAGGAAAATATTTTACCTTGAAGTGGTTGACCCAGTAAAATTCCCTCTATTTACGTCGGTCAATTCCGGCACCGGAAACCGTCAACTTCACTTACCGTGGTGCACCGGCGGTGTACAAATTGACCGTTTCCCAGGTGTGAATGAGCAGCTATTTTCCCAATAGGTGGCCACTCAGTTACCTTAACTTAACTAAAACTATGAAAACACACATAAGGCGCCAACAGCACAAAAAAAAATTTAAACACCAAGACATAAAACAAAAAGAACCACCACAGAAGTATCGCCTTGGAACGATCAGTAACACAAAGTTACTGGCGGGCTTAATATAAGTAATCTTTGCTGTATATGACCGCAAAGTCATTGCCAAAGTTTCTGTAACAAATAATCTTTGTCAAAGAAACATTGTCCGTGGAAACCAGGCCTAACAGTCGGATGCATAGGTATCCTCAATGCTTTAAAATGTAGCACCATCAAAGTAAACTAAGGCTAACATTTGTTAATGGCTTGTCCTAATCACTTCAAGACCATCCAAGCTGTTGTCGAAGGAGGCAACAAGCTTCCCTTCTATTTCTCCAAACCCCGATCGGCGGGGCAATAACAGAAATTTTTCTCTGTTTAAGGTATTGTAGAAACGTCATCCACCGATGCGCCAAGAATTTCTAGCTCAGAAGCTCCCAAAATGGCGTGTGCCCTCATACCATGTCGCAACAAATGTGCTTTGGGATATGAATTAGATATCAATGGCTGCCAAACGTGCCAGTGTAAAGGTCAGTTAACCTTTTGGATCTAAATGTACCCGTTGGATGCATTTTCACTTTAAAAACTAATGAGTAACACCATGAACACTGAACATGTTCAACTATATTCAGTCAGTAATAGAAATATTTTTGTTGCTTAACGCTCAGTCATCGTATCTCTGTTTCTTTTAGACTTCTACCTAATATAAAAATGCCAAGTTATCCTCGCTTAGCTCAACCAAAGTGCTTTTAAAAATATATAGCTCAACCTAAGAGCTGAATTATATTTAACCCAAGTAAACAACCGGAGCTTATAGATGGCCTGCCAGAAACATTTTTTTTTAAACGCTCAGACCTAACTAGTACTCAGAGAGTCAATCAGTTTCCGTTGCTGTCCTGGCTCTTCAATATCCATATATTTCATTGATATATTTGCATTTTTAGCTTTGTTTACAATATCTGCATGGCCGCTTTATACCCAGATACCCACATTTGTTTTCAATTACGATTAAAATTCGATACGCTAGCGGGGAGATACTATGCGTCCATACGAGATAACAGGTTGTTAATGGTGATTTGCCTTATTTTCAGTCCACATTTGCAAATCCGGGCGGATCTACACCGGGGATACAGCCAAATTCTGTGGCCGGGGAACAAGTTTCTGCCCCGGGGCTCTTATCTGTGAACAGCCAGAGTTGGGTGCGAAAGGTGTTTGCTGTCCGGCTCCTATTTTAGGTATTAATAGTTGTAGTTAATCTTTGAAATTTTATTAGTAGTAAAACGATTAGTCTCACGCCTTGTTAGATGCTACATATATATGAGTCTGCATCGAAAAAAAAAAAAAAAAACAACCGGTGCCCGACTGCCCGTGCCGGTCACTGGTTTGGGTCGGCTAAATGCCGTGGTTGTCGCATCCAGTCGTCGTGAATTTTTTTGCACAGTTTGGGTACACTATAAACCGGCAACGAAAGTCACTGATAAGTGCCCTCCAAGCATGAATGAGGAGAAGACATAACACAAATCGCGAAGTTTGAAAATGGAAATGACTGTATATATTTCACGTAGAGAGACCTTGAAAACAAAAACTCTCTGAAACAACCCTGTCACATATCAGATACTTAATTTTGCATTTTCCTCAAAACTCGCACAAGCTTTGAAAAATGCCAGTCACGAATCACAGAAAAGCGAAAAGGGTCCGCCAGCCCGCATGAGTCAATATTGATGGATAATCGTAAGCATACAAATTCTACAGTAATGCACTAGTAAATGACAAAGTTTGTAACCACGCCCCACTACTCCGGGGGAGGGCGCGGGATAGCCGTGGAAATGAGCGTGGCTTTGACCAAAGTTGTGCCACGGCAGTGCGGGGGAAATGCCCGGGGTTTGCTTAGGGCCGTGAAATGAAAAGATAGCAGGCTATGGGGGAAAACAGCAGTAGTTTTTAACCAACGAGCAGTCCCCGAAGGGTGGGGATTTTATTGGAGATTTGCTGGACCAAAAGTCAAAACCCCCGCTATTCCTCGGGGGTGTGGGCCGTGGTTACAAATGACTAGTGCATAAAATTAACATATTTCTCTTTCAGTGGATTGTCCTCGACCGCGACCCGGATCCAGGCTCTTATGTTTGGTACAGCAGCGTTACCAGTGCAGCTCTGACGCAGAGTGCGGTGCAGGACGACGTTGTTGTCCAGGCACGTGCGGAAACACGTGCAGAAAGATGACACGTGCGGGTCGCGTGAGAAGTCGTCTGTTAAGTATCAATGGCCTGTAAGCTTCTGTACACGAACTAGGCTACATTTAAGAAAGAATGTCTCTATTTGTGAATAAAGCTGTATAAATTAATAATGGTTATTTGTTTCTTATTCGCGTTTTGTCCCAACGCATTTCTATGTGAATTGTGTAGGCCCTCGAAGTTTGTCTGGGCTGTAAGCATGACAGACTGTGTGACTGAAATTGTCTGCTCTTTGAATGACACGAGGGTCACTGAACTTAAGAATGTCTTTTGATGGGACCATACATATACTCAGAGGATAAAGTTTAGTCAAGGGAGCGCGGTGGCGTAGTGGTAGAGCGTCGGACTCCGAATCTTGAGGACCTGGGTTCGAACCCCACAAGCGTCACCGTGTTGTGTCCTTGAGCAAGGCACATCTACTCCCTACAGTACTGGTTAAACCCAGGAAGCGTTGGCTCCGTCCCGACATGACTGAAAAATTGTTGACTGGGACGTTAAGCCTCAACACAAACAAACAAACAAACAAAGTTTAGTCAGTAACTTTGACAAGCCCAGCAACTATCTTAACCTGTTGCTTGCTTTAGCTGTCCCATCTTGTTAAATTGCGCATTTTGCAGTGACACAGTCTAATATTGGAGGCAATTTCTTAGTAACTAAACCATCTTTTTGTACCTATCCCCAGAAATGATAAGATTGGTGTTTTTATTTATAGCGTTGTCGAATAGAGGTTGTTGCCAGTGACAAAAGTCCGAGTAAAAATCCAAGCAAAATTCTGGCGCAGTCTCGAGAAATATAATGTCAAAAATCAATAATTTAGAGATTACCTCCCTTTGATTTAATAACCAGAAAAATGGTGAATGCACTATGGCAGAATAAGCATATTCCCAGCAGGCACCTGACGTCTGTTTGACGTCAGATATTGGTTATATTTTGGTCGCGACGTCATATATAGAGGATATTCAAGTTTTTGGAGTGAATATGAGTTTTATTTCATTGAGTGAAGTGAAAAAATTTTATATTTCATGAGTGCCGAAGGCACGAATGAAATATATAATTTTTCACTTCACGAGATGAAATAAAACTCATATTCACGACAAAAACTTGAATTTTCTTTTTATTATATTGCATGTAGTCATTGTAACGTTGCGCGCTTAAGCATATGACGTCAAAAACTGAAATGACGTCATTACGTCACGTCACTACGTCGCTATTGTGTGTGAACGTTCATTGCGTCAACAATAGCATAGATTATAAAATTAAGTCATGTATAAATTAGAAATGAAACGCTGGAATCGAAATTTGCGTATTCCCAAATCGTATATTTTCACATGTGAAAATATAACTTTTTTTATATTTTCACATGTGAAAATATAACTTTTTCAAATATTGGTTATATTTTATACATATTTCTCTATATTTCATCACTTGCCATATAATAAAACCAATTTCCAACGTCTATCAGACGTCATTTCCTGACGTCTTTTGGACGTCTGGATTGGACGTTGTTTTGACGTCAAACTAGTTCGTCAGTTAGACGTCGTAATCAAGACGTGATTTAGACCTTGTGTTTTTCATACTTCTGACCATGTGTGGTGTGCACATTAATGAAACTTCACTTTGGGTAAAAATCAGATCATTCGTTTCGTGTGTTTCTTTTGCTTTCTTTCTTTCTTTTTTTTCTATGTTACTTCCAGCAGACATTTGACGTCCGTTGGACGTCAGATTGACGTCAGACTCCAACGTCATAATAACGTTGGAGTTAGGTTGATTTTGAAAGTTTGTTTGTTGTCAAAACTAGACGTCAATCTGACGTGCTAAAGCCAACGTCGGTTTAACGTCTGAAAGCTGACGTCAATCTGACGTCCTAAAAACGACGTTTGAATTCATGTCATATAAATAGTTTAAAGCCAGATGTACGTAATTGAAGGCGCTCAAAGGAACGTGCGTAACTAAGGATCAAAACGTCATTTTTACGCCGCATTCGTAACGTCAGTTTTCGCTCGAAACGTCATTTCTAACGTCAGTTTACGTTCAGAATACGAAACTATGTTCATACAATTATGCAGAGGACTTCGGAAATGTAAACAAAATGATATTATTTATTAATTCTGCTCAAAATATAGGTTATAGACAGGTTTTCCAGAGGAAAACATAATTTGCGCGACGCTTTGCAATATTGAATGCTATACAGCATCGGAGGTTTTGGCGCAAAACCGACGTCGCGCGTAAAACGTACTGAATTCAGCAACGACTACCTACCTTCTTACGCTTATAGCAGGAAAACGAATCCG
The DNA here is from genome assembly GCA_964017185.1 of Rugalucina vietnamica. Taxonomy (NCBI): domain Eukaryota; kingdom Metazoa; phylum Mollusca; class Bivalvia; order Lucinida; family Lucinidae; genus Rugalucina; species Rugalucina vietnamica. The sequence continues at coordinate 65,923,672 of OZ024870.1, forward strand.
GTACCTATGGACTTTCGCGTTATCTACCTGTCGTTCAGAAATTTCTCTATCACATATCAGTTTTTTAAAAAATCCTACCGTGGATTTTTTAAAATATATCAAGAAAATCAACAAAAAAGGGGTCTAAAAATCGCATTTTACGTTGACGTCAATGTATTTTCGCTCTCAAATTTAGCGACTTTGAAGGCAAATATCTCGAAAACAAGCTCGGAACGGTATCGATTTCTTTTCATTTTCGTATGTAGGTCATCAAAATACACTCGCATGCAAAAAATAAAAAAATTCTACCGTGAGGTCAGTTACGTACATCTGGCTTTAAGGTGTATATTTTTTCGCATTTTTGAATAACAGTGGATTCAGAAAAGCAGTGACGCACTTTTGATAGTCCCTTTCACTCCTTTGATAGAGTTTTTGGAACATACAAAATGTTCAAGACATTAATTCAGCCTGATGTTGGTACATCTTATTTAAGCAAAATTTTATTGCTTTATGGTGCTAAAACCAATAAGACATTAGTGTGAGAAATAAGATTATTCTGAACAATGGTGAAATAAATATTCTTGCATAGATATCTATGCGCATAGCTGTTTGAGGCCGATTTCGATTGGTCGAAAGCCGTGTTCAAACAACAAAACCCATGTTCAAATCATGAAATTCACGTGCCGTTTGAACATGGGTTTTGGGCGACGTCATTGGTCAATGCGACGCGACGTCATGTGTTTCGTAGAAACAAAATGGCCGACGTTGAAGAAGCTCCGCTGTTTTCGGTGAGTTTTTACGTTGCTGATGTTATTTTCAAGAGATTTTAAGTGGATTAGTGTGAAAATGTAAGAATAGCGACCAACCATGGTTTGTTTCAGTGTTCAAACATTCGCTGGGTCACTCGGAAGGTGTTTGAACACGCGGCCTGCGGCCTTGTGTTCAAACACCTTCCTCGTGATCCATCGAATGTTTGAACACTGAAAACCATGGTTGATCCCTATATTAAAATATACAAATTTTATTTTCATCTTAATTGAAAGTTTGATAATTTAGTGTGAAAGACTTTATTTTGATTAATAGATAATCATTTTTTTCTACATTAATTAAGCATGAGGGCGAAATATGGGATTTCCAATACGAGACTCAGATATGACTTTTAAGTGGCAAGGTTGAAATTATTATTTGAATTTGATATTATATAGAGGATCTTACACGAGTGGTCATTTCATATGAAATTTATTAAACGAGCCTTCAGCGAGTTTAATAAATTTCATATGAAATGACCACGAGTGTAAGATTCGTTTTATCATATGACTTCTAAAATAGGATTTTATCGCCTTCGAAGTGGACATATTTTCAATGAAAATTTACATTGTTGTTACGGACGTCGTCAATGACGTTACGTATTCCCGCAAAAGTGTTATTACACGTGTGGTCATACGATTTTTATGACATGACGTTATCCACTGGAAAACAGCGACGTCATATGATAATACATAATATATGTAAGAAATTATGTCAGTTTAAGGGCAGCTAACTCTGTCGACATATATGAAAAACACGTCCCCAGCAGGCATCTGACGTCAACTTGACGTCGGATATTGGTTGTATTTTGGTCACGACGTCATACAACCAATAACCAACGCCCACCTGACGTCCAGTCCTGACGTCAGTGGACGTATTGATATGACGTCGAACTGACGCCGGATTAAAACGTAAGTCTAACGTCATATGTCGACAGAGTTAGCTGCCCTTGAACTGACATAATTTCTTGCGCAAAAGTAACAACATCAAATTCAAATAATAATTTCAACATAGCCACTTTTAAAAAAGCCATATCTAGGTCTCGTATCGGAAATCACCATGCTTAATTAATTTAGAAAAAAATAATTATTTGTTAATCAAAATAAAGTCTTTCACTAAATTATTAAACCTTCTATTAAGACGAAAATGAAATTTGTATATTTTAATACTTATTTCACCATTTTAAATTATTGATTGTTCACAGAATGTTAATTTAACTGCGAACAAACATTCACGATATCGGTTTTAGCACGTCAGATTGACGTCTGTTTTTGACGTCAAACAAACTTTCAAAATCAACCTAACCCCAACGTCATTATGACGTCACATTTTAGACATCAAACCAACGTTGTTTTTCTGACGTCAGAATGACGTCTGTTTTTGACGTCAGAATGACGTCTGTTTTTGACGTCAAACAAACTTTCAAAATCAACCTAAATCCAACGTCATTATGACGTCGGAGTCTGACGTCAATCTAACGTCCAACTGACGTCAAATGTCTGCTGGGTTCCAACTGTTTTTCTTCATTGTTCTTGGAAATTCACAGCTTATATTACCACCAAACAATTTTTAAGCTACAATGATTTAACTCTTAAACCTGGCATCCCTTTTATGGGACAGTGGCAAACAGAATAGCCCCACATGGGACGCCGCAGAACGCGGCGTCCCATCTGGGGCTATTCTGTTTGCACAGAGGAATTTTATCGAAAAATAAGATAATTAAAAATAAAAAAAATAAAAGAAACAACAACCTAACACCCCTTAAAATGAAAGTGGACTCATCCAATTGATAATGATATGGGTTAAACATTTCCAGTGGGATTCAACAGGAATTTTCACTGACTTAACTTTTGCCTCTGACCATATTGGTTCAAGCTTGCAGAAGGAAGACTTAACATCAACACGTGTTTATTCTTTCACTGAAAATGAGAATTTTCGTTGAAGTGCACATTACCTTTTCAAATGTAGGACTACCTAAAGCATGTAAAATCTGTTTTGCTGATATGCATGATAAGTGTATAATGTAACCATAATTATAATATTTTTCTGACGGTCATGCATATAAGCCAGCTTTTTACTTTCTTTATTTTTGACGTTAAAACTCGTACTAAACTAGGAAATACGCGCAGTGTAAAATGCTTTTAGTGTTGTATGCTCGCGTGGATCATCGAAGCCGACTAATATCTCCCTCTGAAAATTACATGTATTATCGAACATGTGTTTTTGAATTAAAATGTCTTGGAAGACAAAATGCAACCAAATTATAATGTATCATGAAATGGCTATGAAGTGATTATCTTAAGCAACGCTCCATCTGCCACCAACTGTAGTAATTTACATGGCTTACTAGAGGGCTTGCGCTGAATCCGGATCTCAGTGCATAGACGTCACAGCTCCATCCTAGTCACTATAAAGGACGGGCGACTGGCATAACAAGTTCTATTCCAAAAACACTTTAATAGAAGCACATCTGATTGTTCGCAACATGAGATATATAGCGATCTGCAGTATCGTTGTTTTGTGTTTCATTTCGTCAGGTAGGTGTAATTTACTATTTTATTATCTTCATTTTACATATAATCATAAAATATTACATTTCAAACACCATATGTGACACAAGCCAAGTTCTGCTTGCGGGTGTGCCAGGTGGTTTTTTATCGGGGTTCTCCCGTTTTCGCCGAACTACTGACTGACCCGTCTCATATGAGCTGAAATAAGCTTGAAAGGGACGTAAAACTGAATTGAAATATATATAATTAACGAATTTACCAGATCTTATTCGCAAATAACGTGCTCAGTAATCAAAGTTGCAATCATGGACTTGGTTCCAGCAGTATTAAAGATTTTACTGTTCTAGCGATCTTAAGGACTTGTCACACATAAGCGAAAATCCATCGACGTAGACTTGCGTTTTATTGTAAAAAGTCATACTTTATTATTATTATTATTATTATTATTATTATTATTATTATTATTATTATTATTATTATTGCTTTACGTCCCTTTCAATAAGTAACGTTCCGACATGACCATAGCATAGACGTCGCTTATGTGTGACGAGGCCTTACAGGTTCCGATTATAGGTTACAGACTTCGATCGCAGTATTATAATAGCATTACGTACTCGCGTTTCCTTTATTTTTAAGGGCTTTCAGTCTTCTTCTCGTCCACGCTTAGTTGTCCGACTGGATACAAAGCGGGAGGGTTTTGCATTCTGGGCAAATGCGGCTTCTTTAATTCGGACTATGAGTGTAAGAATGGAAGGTGTTGCAAGAAGGAAGAGACGACGTTAACTTCAGCCTGTCCCTCGGGATATCTAACGGGGCCATCCTGCACCAGTGGCACGTGCTCAACATCAGGCTTTGACTGCATGAAAGATATCAACAAGTGCTGTAAGAAGCTCCCAACTATCATTCCGTGTTTGGGCTCTGTTGCCGACGGATCGTGCAAAACAAGCAGCGACTGCAAGTCCGGTTACACATGCAAACTCGGCTCTTGCTGTAAAGACAACATCATATCTATTCCCACAACTTGTCCGTTGTCCATGTCCACTGGCACGTGCAATTCCGACACCGACTGTAAGACGGGCTACAAGTGCGAAAGTGGCATGTGTTGCCGAAGTTTGTCAACTCTCCCCAGGTGCCCTGTGGGTACGGTCTCATCCGGGTCTTGCACTGGCGGGAGAAAATGTGGTGGCGAATGCGTCGACACATTGTGCTGCGAAAAAATCACCGATATCGAAATCGGTGGAGGGTCGTCGCCAAAGTTCAGTGAGTATCAAAATATACCAAACATTCAAGCCACTAGTTTAAACAGTCACATTTTCCTTTTTCTTCCTGTTTTATTTAAGTGCAACAATTCCCGCAGGAAGTAAACGTCTTTTAAGATATGGATACCGCAGTCATGTATTAGAAATATTTTCTAGTCAAACTTTGTAATACAGTCCCTGAGGGGTCATTCGTGTGCACGAGAGGTCCAGAGAAAATTTTTCCATAAATGGTTAGAGACATATCTGAGGTGCAAGAAAATCGAGGGTGATCGGCTGAAATCATGGTGCGGTCCGAAAAATCCAAGATGGCCGCCAAGATGGCGGCCGATTTTCTTGAAAATGGCTGTATACATAAAATTGGCTACCACAACATGCTTTTACTTGGTTTTTGGACGCAACATGATTATATTAGAAGAGAATAGATACAAATAGAATGTTTCATGTCATTTTATAATGGCTTAACATCAAAAATATTTTTCAGGGGCCTGAAAACCATACAAAATTGGTCAAATTTTGATGAAAATATGAGGATGGGGTACAACTGTTTCCTTCACTGTCACTCATTATTGATAAAATGCTTAGAAAACACCATATAAACATTAATTAGTCATTAGGCTAAATGACTAAGTTCTTTAAAAGGCTTTATTCTGACCCTAATGTCTGATAAAAGTTCCTCAAAAGTGGGTGGGGTAAACAGACCCTTTTGACAAAAATAACCATTTAATTTAATTAAGTTGTCACAACCTGCTTCTAATTACTTATTTTGACATAAAATGTTTATAATAGGTAAAAAGTGATACAAATACATGCTCTATGCAATTTAACACAATTCTGGTAAGAGAAATCCAAGATGGCCACCAAGATGGCGGCCAATTGTTTTGAAAATGACTGTATACATCAAATTTGCAACCACAACATGATTTTACTTGGTTTTTGGAATCAAAATAATTATATAAGAAGAGAAGAGATACAAACAAAAGGTTTCATGTCATTTTATCATGGCTAAACATCAAAAATATTCTCAGGGGCCTGAACACTACACAACATTTGTCAAATTATGATGAAAATATGAAGAAGTTGTACCACTGTTACCTTCACTATCACTCATTAATGATATAATGATTTATTATGCTTAGAAAACACCTTTTAAACTTCGATTGGACAGTACTTAGCCTATATGACCAATTTCTTTGAATGGAGTTATTCCGATCATGAATTCAGATAAAAGTGCCTTCAAAGTGGGTGGGGTAAACAAACCCTTTCATCAAAAATAAACTTTGAACTTAATTATCACAACTTGCTTCTACTTAGCTATTTTACACAAAATGGATAAAATGTGTTATAAATGCATTCTTTCAAGCCACTTTACCCATCCTTAACACTAAATATCTTAAATTTGTATCAGAAAAACGTAGTGATTTGTCCTATTTAATGTAAATTTCACTCAGTATTCAATTTGATATTTTGCTTGAAGAATGCTTGTAAAGGGTCAGATGAAGGTTTGTTACCCCATATTGTAAAATTTCGCCCATGCCCACTTTCTTACTGCTTCCAAAAGATCAAATAATTGTATTTTCTTTGGTATTACTGCAACTGGTGTTGTGCCATGTGGCGCCCCTAAAAGTCACCCCATATTTCATCTACATGTATAGTGCAGATTATATTTTTCTTTAGGTCATTTGGGATCGATAAGAATATTTGAATTATTTCAAACAGATATGTTAAGTTACATATTCTTAACACTATTTATATAATCTGGCCCCATTGGGAATATGGGTCTTTGATGTAAAATGTTTTTGAAATCCTGGCTTTCCTTGCCAGCTTTTCAGGGTCATAGATGAACTGATGAGGGTTCCTTACCCAACATTGTACTTAACCCTTTAAATGGATTACTGCTTCCAAAGGATCTAATCATTCTATGTTATTCTTAAAATTAAATCGGAAGTAGGATTAATATAAGTTCTTTACAAGTCTTATATCGTCACCGGTTTTAGAAAGGGTCACTGATGATGGTTCAGTACCCGAAATTTCGCAATATGACCCATACTTCCTCCCTTTGAACGTTTTCATTGCTTCCAAAGGATCAAACTTTTATATTTTATTTATTTTTACAAGTAATGACCACCTTAGTAAAAGAAATATGGTTATTTTCTATTTATGGTGTTTATTTACCCCACCCATTTAAGACAGTTGAATTGAAATCAAAATAAAAAAAAAAAAAAAAAAAAAAAAAAAAATCATTTGTTTATCATGCTCCTCTTTAAAACTATAAAGCCTTTTTAGCTTACCGGAGCCAAGGGCTTATCAAGTGGGCTTATAAGATAGCAAGACTCCATGATCCATCGTCGTCCGTCACAGACTTACATTAGGAAAAGACAAGACCCACAGCTTCTATATTGTGTATGTAGCAATGTTTGGTAGTCCAAACAAATAAATATCTGCCATATAGGCTTATAATGGGAAAAGTATTCTCTAAAACCACTGAAGCCAGAGCTTGTATATTCAGTATGTTACACTGTTTAGTGGTACCCTACATATATCTTGCCAATTGATGTCCCTGGGTCCAAACTGACTAAGCACCGAGGGTCATTAGCCCCCATAGACTTACAATAGGAAAGCCATAAAAATCTTCCTCTCTGAAATCACAAAGTCAGGGCTTTTATCAGTGGAGGAGAGATGCCCAATTGAGTATCACTGACCTAGATAGCTTTGACAGGTAAATGTTACTATTAATAGCAATTTGATACTCAATTGGGCATCTTTTTGTCATTTTTATAGTACTCTCAGAAAATCGAAAAAATGTATCACAGTTTTTAACCGATTTCCACCAATTTTGGAGAGCTTAAAGATGAATGAATTTCCAAACTTTTGACCGTTCAGATTTTTTTTAATTGTCTAGAAAAAAAGTTATTAAGGTTTAAAATCAGGATTTTTTTCTGATTTTCTGTGATTCCTATTTGGGAGCTAGAAAAAAAAAGTGATGCCCATTTAGGAAACGGTGATTCCTATTTAGGAACATATAATAAGATCTATGATTCCTGAATGGGATACAAATAGTTTGTTATGCTTCCTGTTGAAGAACTTTGTTTACCAGAGCCTCACTGACTTAACTGTCATGTTGTTTTCTGAATACCTTTCTGTATCTCATATCGATCGTAGAGATGTTCCACATTTAACCTTTTTTCATTTTAATGGCCAGAGTGTATTTTAAGTTCAGTTTCACAATCATTTATACAAGTGCGTTCAGTTATTGATATGCCCCTGCCATATTCAGAAATAAATTGACAACTCTTCTTGCTTTTGAACAATCTTCACTGGCAAGAAATAGACATCTGGATGAATTTGTTTATACAATGTGTTAAGTGTGTCTATAAATATTTACTCTGTATAATATACAACTTCCAGAGTTTGTGATGCTGTATGCCCTCTTTGATCACATAACATATGGAGCCAAATTTTTAACAAAAAAATTTGCTGATATTCGAGTTTCAAAGATACCACAAGGAACCATGGTTAATCGTTTGTAATTTTGTTTGTAAATTATGAAAGAATAGCCATTTTTGTACTACGGCCGAAAATTTGGTGTCTTTATTAGCTCTATTTACAATGTAACACCGCTGATTTTCATTCATTGTACAGCTCCGTTTCATAAGTTAAGTACATACCGATTTGTTTCATAAGTAATGGCATAGCAGTACACGTACTTTAAGCTTGACCAAATGTTATTGGGTGTTTGCAGATTTGAACGGATTTTGTTATGTCAAATTTAATACATAAAACTATTCAGTAATTGTAACATTTTAGAATTTAATCGATTGATCTATCAATAGTAACATTTTAAAATGACAAACAAAATATCATAACTTCAGGGATACAAATATAAACTTTAACATTGATTTCATACACTTCAAGAAAGTTTTAACCAAAACCAGAATATATCGTTAAATTGGCATATCACCCGGCATACTACACCTAACATACTTTTTGGTCTACCCTGTGTATATTCAAGTTTATTGAAGCTTGAAATATTGCACCCACATAGCCGTGGTACACCAAAGTATACAATCAGTTGGCATTTGATACATAATTACACATACAACCGTTTGTTTACAAATTACACTGGTCAAACAGTTGAATATAAATATTTGATCCAAAGAAAGCCGCTCAAAAAGATACGGGGACACAAAATGGCGAAACGACAGTCCAAACAAGGTAAGACAGGCTAGTAGGATGCAAGATTTCAAGCTTCAATAAACTCGACTGTACATAGGGTAGACCAAATATTGTGTAAGGTGTAGTCTCCTGGACGCTCTGTCATTTTACTAGAATAATGCATTTTAGTTCAAACTGTCCTGTAATGTGAGAAATCAATGTCTAACATTGATATTTGTGTCACAGAAGTTATATTATTTCGCTTATCATATTTTATGTGTTATTTTCTATTTATAAATCGATCAAAATCTAAATTGTTACAATCAGTGAATAATTCTATGTATTAGGATTGACTTCGCGAAATCCGTTCAAATCTTCAAACACCCAATAACATTTGGCCAAGCTTCAAGTACGGGTACTGTTTGCCATTATTTATGAAACAAATCGGTATATACTTAACTTATGAAACGGAGCTGTACATTTTAGAATTTCGTGGTAAAGCGGTTGTTACAATATAAAACTAAGCATGTCAGTGTTTTTGCAAGAAAACTAATATTCTACTAGGACGGTTTTATGACCAAAGCTTGCTTATGGGTTCCTTCATGAGGTAAGCTTGTCTTAAAGTACTCTAAAGTCACCCATGACTTTGTATTCTGTCAAAACGTGGGTTGGCATTTCATCATACAGTTTCATGATTGTTTCACCGAGGGGCTAAGTGGGCTAAATTTATTGTTAAGCAATGACTCATATCTCCTCTTCGTGATATTCAAAACCTCTTCTATAGGGTTTAAGTCATGGAAATTAACATGCCAGTAAAGGATGTCAAAAACTAGTAGTATTAATACAGCTGTTCAAGGCAATATTCTTTGTATTCATCCTTAATCCGCAAAATACATTATTGATACATGTATTAGAAGAATGTCTGTCTGTGAATGTCCAGGTGATTCCCTTGACTTAAAGCCTATACAAGAGGATTTAAATATCATGAATATGAGCAGTGAGACATAGCCTAAGTATAAATGTTTCTCTGTGAAAGTCCCAGTCCCCTATGGTATTCTGTGCCAAGAAAACAGACCACGAATTTTATGATGAAATGCCAACCCACATTTTGGCAGACTACAAAGATATAGGTGACTCCATAGTACTGTAAGGACTTATGTGTGGTCACTGTATATTTATGTTTGAAGATTTACTTGTATAAAAAAGCATTGTTTATTTTTGTCAACAATATTATATTCTTTAGCATGCTTTATCATGGGGCTGTTGAATATGTTGCAAATACATGGATTTGTGTATACATGATTGTGAAATGAGTTCAGGTCAGCTCAGAGCAAGTGAGTCATTCGTGGGACCCATTTTTCTTAGCTTTTTGAAAAAAAAAAATAAGCCAGATTTTTCGATGTAGTCATTGACTTCAGTCACATAAGAACCTGAAACAAAAGGCATGTCATCTTTCAGCAAACAATAAGTGCACACAAGCCGCCCAAAAATACTCACTTTGAGAATTTTCCAGAAAAAAATGTTTACACTAACTTTTTCCAGAGAAATACATTTCCATGACCCCAAAATAATCTTTAATTTTTCAGATTACCTAGACATGTAGGCTTTGTGTAATTTTTATTCACATGCATTCCATTTTCCAGGAAATGGGTCCCACGAAAACCAGTTACATTTCCAATTCTAAACCAAGCTATTTAAAATTTTAAAAGAATAACTACATGTATATTTAGTCATTCCTTGTATCTGTGACATCTGTTAGCAATAAATGCACATCATCATTTGATTGACAGATTAAAAAAAAACAGTAGATGTCTGTTTAACATACCCCACCCACTCCTGTGTGGTGGGGTATGATTGGGTTTTACAGAAGGTTTATTCCCCACTTTGCTGAGATTTCAGCATGCCTTACAGACCTAACGAAGAAGAGCAACCCAAACAAGGTAAGATGGTTACCACAGCATCAGATTGCATTTGACAAACTCAAACATGCTTTAGTATCCTACCCAGTACTACAAAATCCAGATTTCACCAAAGAGTTTGTTTTGCAGACTGATGCCTGTGATCGAGGCACAGGGGCAGTACTTTTGCAATCAGATGGTGGTGATCTACACCCAATTGTGTTCATAAGCAGCAAACTACTTCCCAGAGAACAAAGATATAGCATTGTTGAAAAAGAATGCTTAGCAATTGTAAAGGCTTGTTACAGCTTGAAAGAATATCTCATTGGTAAGGAGTTTGCTATTGAAACAGATCATTATCATCTTTTCCAGTGTTCTCATAATATGCTATCATACTACTTGGTGTTTCAGCTGCATCTGCCTGGAAACTATCCTCATTTCTATCAATCCATTCTTTCAGCATATTTATGTGGAAAGTCTTCTTTACCTTCCTGTTCAGTTGTATTTCATAGTTCACTGGTGACACTTGTTTCAGGACCTCATATGGCCCTTTCCAGTCTGCAAGTAACTTGCTTGTACTAGTAGGTAAAAGTACACATACCTTTTGCCCAGGACTAAGCTTTCTTGTAAATGTCTTTCTGTCATAATAAAGCTTTTGTTTCCTTTTGCTGTTGTCTTCATTACTGTGAGCTATGTCACTCATTTTTGCAAGCATTTCTCTGGTCTTCAGAAGATAACTTACTACTGACTCTTTAACCTTATTCTCTTGAGGCTCTTCCCATTCTTCCTTTAGAATACTTAAAGGACCTCTTACATACCTCCCATAAAGCAGCTCAAAGGGGGAAAATCCTGTTGATTCTTGTGGAACCTCACGGTATGAGAACAACAAATAGGGAAGATACTTGTCCCAATCATCTTTTTCATTCTCTACAAAACAGGTTAGCATTCTTTTCAACGTTCCATTGAACCTCTCTACCAACCCGTTTGCTTCAGGATGGTAGGGGGTGCATGTTATTTTCTTTATATGTAACAATTTACAGAGCTCTTTCATTAGGGAGGATGTCAAGTTACTACCCTGGTCAGATAAAATCTCTTTTGGGATACCTGTCCTAGAAAATATTTCTATAAGCGCATTGGCTATGGTTTCAGTATCTGTCATTTTCAATGGAACAGCCTCTGGGTACTTCGTGCTGTAATCACACAAAGTAAGAATATATCTGTATCCTTTCTTTGTTCTAATCAATGGCCCTATAATGTCAATGGCCACCCTTGTAAAAGGTTCTGCCATAGGGGGAATGGGGCACAACTTAGCTTTAGAAGCCCTACCCTTGCTTACACTTTTCTGACACTTGGGACATGATCTACAGAACTTTGCAACATCTATAAATATTCCAGGCCAAAAGAAGTTTTGCATTATTCTATTTCTGGTTTTCCTACAACCCATATGCCCACCACAAGGTGTATCATGTGCTATTTCCAAAATTTTCAACCTGAAAGCTTTTGGGACAACTATTTGGTTTACAACTTCACCTGTTGCTGAATGAAAAGCTCTGTATAGTATTTTGTTTCTGAAAAAGAAACATGCATTTCTGCTCTTTACACTATCCTGACAAGCAAATTTTCTGACATTGTCCAGGGTTGTATCTGATTCTTGATATGTGATAAGGTCTTCACTTGATGTTATTTCTGAAAGAATATTTGATTGTAATGAATTACCTTCTTTCTCTGGTAGAACTTCATAGTCATCAGACTTCCATTTTGAATCAAGCTTTATCTGCTCTTGTTCAACAGACTCTTCATTTTTTGCCATGCTCCTTGTAATAATTTGTGCTGATTCAGCTGTTTTACTGGGGTATACATTACCTATATTGCCTATGACAACATCAGCAAATGGATTGTTGAGAACCAAAGCATCAACAGTGGCTGAAATGTAGGGACTCTGTATGTTAACTACTACCTCAGGGCATAATTGGGTTTCTCCATTTGCCAATGTTACTTCCCTTTTATGTAAACCAATTTGCTCTTTAGGTATAATCTTATCAGACACAAATATGGTTGTTGCTCCAGTGTCTCTAAGCATTGAAGCTTCTTTCCCGTTTATACACCCTTTCACAATTTGTAATCCATTATCAAGGTTTATCTCACTAACATCAATTTCTGCCACTACAGGTATCTGATACTGTTTCTTACCTTTACTGTCTTTCGTGGGTGAGTACATAAGACTACTGGCTTGACCTGAACCTTGTTTGTTACTTACCTCTTTCTGTGTTTCTTTGACTTTGAATGGGCATTTTGCAATCAAATGCTCAGTGCTATCACAAATGAAGCATTTTCTTTTTTCATAACTCTGATAAGTTTTAGGGAAAATACTTGCATCTGATTTTGAACTTTCATTGTTGGGCTGATCATTCATGTTTTTGTTCAAGTTAGGGTTATTTCTATTCTGATATCTAAATTGGCTTCTTTTTGATTCTGCTTCTTTATGAGCTAACTGGTATGCCTCTGATAAGGTTACAAGATTTTCAACTGAGTTTGGTTGATGCTCTCTAATCCAAGTTTGTAAGTTTGGAGATGCAGAGAAAGTTAATTGTTCCCTTAACATCAAGTCAACTAAAGCATCATAATTTCTATGAATAGCCTCAGTATCTTGCCAATGCTCAAAATAATTTCTAATTCTGACAGCATATTCTTTAAATGTTTCTCCACTCAATTGTTTACTTTGCCTGAACTTATCCCTGTATTCCCAAGAATTCAAACCATACCTGTCTAGAATTGCTCTTTTGATTTTATCATAGTCTTTACTTTCTGTGATAGACATGCGTGAATAGGCTTCAAGAGCCTTTCCACTCAACTGCGGAACTAATCTGACAGGCCATTGAGGTTTTGGCCATCTGTGAAGTGTTGCTAAGCGCTCAAAAGATGTCAAAAAGACCTCAATGTCTTCCCCTTCATGAAATTTTGGGAGTTTTACTTTAGTTTTAATTTCATCTTTTGACTCAGCCTCTTTCAATGCTATTTCTTTTTCTCTTAATTGTATTTTCTTGTACTCTAATTCCCTATCTTTTTCTCTACTTTCTAATTCTCTCTGAGCTCTGCGATCATCTCTTTCAGCATTCAATTGTTCTTTATCTGAAATTTCCTTTAAGAAATTCATCACTGCATTTACATCTTCGCCCCTTTCTATTAATTTGCTCATCCACTCTGAGGTTTTATCACTTGCCATGCTTTAAAGTAACTGTTATCTTTGTATTTCAATGAAATATGTGTAAACCGCTGCCACCACTGTAACGATTTGGGTTCTTGAAAACAGTAACTTTTATAGCAAATGCAAGTGAAAGGCAAGATTTTATTGTTTTAACTGTATATTTGTACAATGGAGGATAGACAGGAAAGTTAAAGTATGAAGATAGATGAAGATATTTACAAATTATGGAAAAGTATCAGAAAACTATCATGCACATCTCAAGAAATAATATCAAACTCTAATTTTATGAAAGTTTTCTTCAACTTCACTTGATTTTGAGACACCTTGCACTAAATGTCTATACACTGATGGTTATTTTCGTATAATATAATCTGTCTTCAACACTGTCTATTCTATTGTACACCATTCGTAATAATGCACCAGCCTCTCTATTGACCAATTTGTATAAATATTGTTATCAATAAGTCTGTTTATAACAAGCAACTAAAATGTTCCATAGATTATCTGGATATCTCAAACATTCAATGTTGGTTGATATGCATCATTGTTCGCAGGACCCCAGAGTGGCTTCCATAACTATGGTACTCATCAGTACAATGGCAGAGATAAAGCATCAAAGGCGAAGATGCTGGAATTAAATAAGTTACGCATACTGAGGACCTGTTCCAAAAATAATAAACTGGAATTCTCAAAGCGCAAAGAAGCTAATTCACAAAATTCAACATTTCAAAATTGCAAAGTATTCTATGTACAATGAAACATAAGACTCACCAAAGTCTTCAAAATTATTCCCATCACTATATTACTTCAAACACTGAAGCTTCTCCAATAAATCAGTATGAATTTGTTATTTTCTTCATAACAAATATCTGCATTTCAAAGTTCATTTCTTCAACATATTTTCACAACTTCATTCTACAAAATCATCTCAGTAACTGAACTAGCTGAATTCAAAGCTAATATTTTCACACACTGCTGATTTTAGTGAGTTACTTGTGATTTAACTTTGTACAAAGGGATTAACAGTTAACAATTCAAAAAAATCTATACAGGTAAACTATACTGTTCAACATGAAAAATTCACATCTCAGATATTGACAAAAAATGGCCATCAATTTGCTACACAATATTGATAAACTCTTAAGGCATGCTTACCTCATGAAGGAACCCACAAGCAAGCTTTGTTCGTAAAACCGCTCTGGTAGAATATTAGTTCTTGCAAAATAACACTGACATGCTTAGTTTTATATTGTAACAACCGCTTTACCATGAAATTGTAAAATGTACAATGAATGAAAATCAGAGTGTAACTTTGTAAATAGTGCTGATAAAGACATCAAATTTTCAGCTGTATTACTGACAAACATGGTTATTCTTTCATAATTTACAAACAAAATTACAAACCATTAACCATGATTCCTTGTGGATTCTTTGAAACTCAAATATCAGCGAATTTTTTGTTAAAACAATTGGCTCCATATGTTATGTAATCAATTTAGGCATACAGCATCATAACTCTGGAAGTTCTATATACACAGTAAATATTTATAGACACACTTAACACATTATATAAACAAATTCATCCAGATGTCTATTTCTTGCCAGTGAAGATTGTTCAAAAGCAAGAAGAGTTGTCAATTTATTTCTGAATATGGCAGGGGCATATCAATAACTGAACGCACTTGTATAAATGATTGTGAAACTGAACTTAGAATACACTCTGGCCATTAAAATGAAAAAAGGTTGAATGTGGAACATCTCTATGATCGATATGAGATACAGAAAGGCGTTCAGAAAATAACATGACAGTTAAGTCAGTGAGGCTCTGGTAAACAAAGTTCTTTACAAGGAAGCATAACAGACTATTTGTATCCCATTCAGGAATCATAGATCTTATTGTATGTTCCTCAATAGGAATCACCGTTTCCTAAATGGGCATCACTTTTTTTTCTAGCTCCCAAATAGGAATCACAGAAAATCAGAAAAAAATCCTGATTTTAAACCTTAATAACTTAGACAATTAAAAAAAAATCTGAACGGTCAAAAGTTTGGAAATTCATTCATCTTTAAGCTCTCCAAAATTGGTGGAAATCGGTTAAAAACTGTGATACATTTTTTCGATTTTCTGAGAGTACTATAAAAATGACAAAAAGATGCCCAATTGAGTATCAAATTGCTATTAATAGTAACATTTACCTGTCAAAGCTATCTAGGTCAGTGATACTCAATTGGGCATCTCTCCTCCACTGTTTATGTTTTGTGTATAGCAGTGGATAGTAGTTCCCTTTATAAATCCTGCCAACCATGCCCCTTGGGTCTGCGATAGGCTAAAAATAAGAAAAAAAAATATGAAAAAAATCTTCTTCTCTGAAACCACAATACCCAAAGCAAGTATGCAGCAAAAATGAGACACAATCAAGCCCATGGGGTCAAATTTGGTCCCATCCATGGGTTATATATACTCCCATATTCTTAGAGTGGTAAAACACACAAAAACCTTCTCAGAAACCAGGACGCCTAGAGCTTTTATATTTTGTGTGAGGCAATGTTAAAGAATCCTATTTATAAGCCCTGCCAACCATACCCCTGCAGTCCATTCAGACTATGCCACCGGGGCCTCATTATTTGCCATTCATATGCTTATTATAGGAACAAATCTTCTTCTCTGGAACTGCAAGGCTCAAGGCTATTATATTAAGTATGCAACGATCTTGTATGGTGCTTTACGATACATAGATCCAGCAAAGTATACAAAAGATAAAGTATACAAAAAGCTTCTTCTAAAACCATGAGCCTTAGAGCTTTTATATTGTGTGTAGCAATCTTAAGTTATCCTCTTTGCTAATCTTGTCACCCGTGCTCCTTGGGCACATAAGGACACATCCCATGGTAGGAGTCATTAGCTCCCCTTCAAGTAAAAAGGTACAAGGATGCAGTGATCAGGAAAAGGCGTAATCAGAAAGATATTCAAATTCTAAATACTGAGGCGGGAAAAAACTAAATTGACAATTAGGTACGAATACATAGAGCACATATCCTTAACTGGGTGAGCAGCTATTTCCCAACAGGCGGCCACACAGTTAACCGATTTTAACTAAAACTATGAAAACGTACATAAGGTTCAAACAGCACAGAAATTCGAATCCAAAACACAAAACAAATCGAACCACAACAGAAGTATTGCCTTGGAAAGATCGTATGTATAAAATTACTGGGGGAGGGGTTTAAATCGATTTTACAGAGCTCTAACCTCACCCTCATATTCTGCAGTAGTTCACAACATTAAGTTAGTTGTTCTGCCCTCATGGTGAATCTCTAACTAGTCAATGAATCATCAAGGACAAACAAATAAATCATGATAACCACCATGGTGAATCAAAATCAAGGACTCATATATTCAGTTAGCTGTCAGACGATGAAGATCCCTAGGCACCAAATAACTTACTGAAATCCCGAGCAAAAGAAAAACACCAGTTAAACCCCTGTGGGCCAAGCAACAGCAAGAAGCTCTGGCCCCAACCAACTAAAATGAATAGCTTTATGTCGGGGTCATCATCAGTCATCAGAGTCTGACGCCCGACCCACCCGCATGCAAAAAAGAAGGCAGCATAGTTATCAAGCCACGATTGGGTTAAAAACTTAGCATGCAGACTGTCGCATAACATTTAAGTTACATGTATAACCTTTACGTGTGTAACCTGTAATGATTTTTTCTGAACTGAAAACTGTCAAGATAAGGTGAGCCTCCTCTGGTCTTAGTCATAGATGAATACATGAATGGTAGACGGAATATTTTCATGTCCATCGGTGCTCCGTTAGACCTCTCCACACGGAAGTGGAGCAAGGTCACAAAGTGTATCAGAATGCAGGTTAGCCAGCTGATCTAGGATAATGGGTGACAGTAAAGTAAAAGGCCCTGATCATTGTTTTGTATTATGTCATCACAATTTGACAGTTTCCCGACATTTTTCTGGCCTGTATGATAGTTTGGTGTTATGTCAGGCAAAGATGGCATATAAAGCATGTATTTATCCCACTGGTGTTACATCAGGCAAAAATTGCACATAACCATGTATTTTTATCTCTTTCTTACTATTAAGAATATAGTATCCAAAATACTAAGCAGACGCAAGTTGTAATAGCTAGCTGAGATTAAATAGTCATTGTTTGTAAAAAGGTGTGCTTACCCCACCCACTATAAAGGCAAAGCAAAACCAGAATAAACTTGTCTGTTGCTCGGCCCACCGGGGTTCAACTGGTGTTTTTCTTTTGCTCCGGAGTTAGTAGGGTATTCGGCGCCCAGGGATCTCCATCGTCGGGCAGCTTACTCAATCTGTGAGTCCTTGTTTTTGATTCATCAGGATGTTTATCATGATTTATTTGTTTGTTCTTGATGATTCATTGACTAGTTAGAGATTCACCACGAGGACCGAAGAACTTACTAAATGTTATGAACCACTGCAGAAGCTGAGGGTGAGGTTAGGATCCTGTAAAACCGGTTTAAGCCCGCCAGTAATTTTGTGTTACTGATCGTTCCAGGGCGATACTTCTGTGGTGGTTCTTTTTGTTTTATGTCTTGGTGTTTAAAATTTTTTGTGCTGTTGGCGCCTTAAGTATGTTTTCATATTTTTAATTAAGTTAAGGTAACTGAGTGGCCACCTATTGGGAAAATAGCTGCTCATTCGGCTTACGATATGTTTCCTGGTATAAGTGCCTGATTGTTAGTTTGGTTTTTTCCCACCTCGGTTTTTGGAGTGGGAATCTCTTTCTGATTGCGCCTTTTCCTGATCTTTGCCTACTTGTACCTTTAAATACATTCAAATACCTTAATTATTAAGGCATCATTACCATTTAATTTTGAGAAAGCTATGATCAAGCAAAAATGAAATTAAAGGAAAATGTTGCACACATTTGTCATATTTTCATTAAAATATGACAAATTTTGGACATTATTCTGATCCTGGTCTATGATGTTTGGCGTAAAGTTTGGGTAAAATTGCATGAACGCATGTATTTGAATCACTTTTTATCTATTTTAAATATTTTATGTCAAAATAATTAATTAGAACCAAGTTGTGACAACTTAATTAAGCTAAATGGTTATTTTTGTCGAAAGGGTCTGTTTACCCCACCCACTTTTGAGGCACTTTTATCAGACATCAGGGTCAGAATAAAGCAATTTAAAGACCTAAGTCATTTAGCCTAACGACTAATTAAAGTTTAAATGGTGTTTTCTAAGCATTATATCAATAATGAGTGGCAGTGAAGGAAACAGTTGTACCCCGTCCTCATATTTTCATCAAAATTTGACCAATTTTCTATGGTTTTCAGGCCCCAAAAAAATATTTTTGATGTTTAGCCATTACAAAATGGCATGAAACATTATATTTGTATCTATTCTTTTCTAATTAATCATTTTGATTTCAAAAACGAAATAAAAGCATGCCGTGGTGGCTAATTTTATGTATACAGTCATTTTCAAGAAAATCGGCCGCCATCTTGGCGGCCATCTTGGATTTCTCGGACCGCAGCATGATTTCAGCCAATCACCCTCGATTTTCTTGCACCTCAGATATGTCTCTAACCATTTATGGAAAAATTTTCTCTGGACCTCTCGTGCACACGAATGACCCCTCAGGGACTGGAGTGTTGGCCAAAAATTGGATTTCCTTCTTTAATTGAGCAGAAAGTATTGAAATAACACAAAAATTTAAACCAAATACACATGTACAAACCTGAAGTCAGTGTGCGAAGTTTCATCATTTGCATCACGGTCGTTGTATGTCTTATCAAAGTATTTTGTCATATTTTTACAGTGGTTTGTCCCCCACAGAACCGACCGTATCTGTGCCCGCCAGTTGGGGACCCCAGGTGTACAAGTGATGACGATTGTGATGACCCGAATCGTCCCGGAGAAAAATGCTGCGTACTCGGCTGTGGTCCGGCAGCATGTACGCAGGCTATAGAGTCCTCAGGGAGGTTCCCTGGGATATGAGAAGCCGAGTGGCCAGCAGTATCTTTATCTCGTTAAACGCCCAGTGTGGGATGTTCTAATGACACATGCAATTTTAAGACATTTCTAGTTTGGGCCTATGAAAAAAAACAACAACATAAGTAAATGTTTAACATCAAGTCTGTGTATTTCATAACAAGAAACTGACACCCTTACATACATGTATATTGTAACCCTTAAATATTATGTAAAAAACATTTCATTACATTGTGTTTGTCCTAAGTACTTACAATGGTACAGGTAGTGTGTGTGTGTGTGTGTGTGTGTGTGTGTGTGTGTGTGTGTGTGTGTGTGTGTGTGCGCGTGCGTGCGTGTGTGTGTGTGTGTGTGTTTTGTAAATTGAAATGATCCATGTTCGTGAATATTTGTAAATATTAAGCACCCGTACACACGTTATTTAGACGCAAAACTTGTCTTGTCTCGCCACATTCCTCTCCTTAGTTATGAATGGTAAAGATAGAAAAGGTTTGTGAAGTTATAAAGCTCCAGAATCGGACAGTATCACAATTGAAGCTTGAACATAAATGTTGATATTCATTTCTCTTTCATTCGTAACTGCCACGAGGTTCTCTAGAATGTGATGACTTGGTTTCCACGTGGCCCATTAGCGAATAGATAGTTTTGGGGATACGACGCACTTGAGAAGATCATAAAGATAGTGGTCCCATCAGACGTTCTGCAGTAACAAAATTTGAACCATGTAAAACCATGTTTTTGTATAAATGCACAAAATCATCTTTCAAACTTTTCTGTTGTGGTTATATTTGTTTTAGGTTTTTAGTCGAATTTTTGTGCTGTTTGAACCGTTTTCATAGTTTTAGTTAAGTTCGTGTAACTATGTGGCCGCCAATTGGGAAATAGCTGCTTACTCGGCTTACGATATGTTTTCTGAGTATACGTATCTAATTCTTTCTGATTGCGCCTTTTCCTGATCATTGCCTACTTGTTTTCAGACTCTGTGTTTTGAAGTGGACAATGTGTCACTTTGGCTGACAGTCATTTTGTTATCTGGCCAATCATTGCAGGACGGCTGTAAATAGGAGCCTGGAATATGGTAACTATGCAATTATGGCTAACGAATTAAACACCCATGACTATTAAACAGCGGTAACTTTTAGTTCTTGAAATATAGACGAGGAAAGAGATGATTCATATGAAACCAAGCACTACCCTTTGAGCAATAATAATAATAATAATAATAATAATAATAATAATAATAATAATAATAATAAATACCTTTTAGAAAATCCTCTTGTATTTCCCGCACTGTCAGTAAACTGCCTGAACTCCCCCAGTCGAAGTTCGCTGAAGTCAAAGATGGTCCCGTCTGCCTCTGCCTGGTGAATGGCGCCAGCTAACGACGTCTGAAATGACGTCTGCGCCTGGTTTACGCTGTTTGCCACGATGTTTTGGGTCATCGCCTGGATGTTTGCACCCATGTTTTGGAGACCCAAGTTCAATCCTTGCATTTGTGATCGAAGTTGGTTGCTGAACGAGGTCGGGTTAAAACCAACGACGTTCCATGGAAATTCTAAAAGGGGCAAAACAGATTGCAACTTATGATCGTCCATAATGATATTCATAAATGGCGATATCTATTTGAGCCACGTCGTGGGCGAACCAACAATTTGCATATGTGAAAACAAAGGCGCAGATCAGCTTCGCAGTAACTGCGAAGCTGATCAGCGCCTTTGTTTTCGCTACACGGATAGTATAATTTCTCTTCTTTCTAAATCCAAAATTTCAAGCTTCTAGCCATCTTCTGTGACTGCACACAACGGTTTGTGTCGGACCTGTTCGGAAACCACATTGTAGGTTTACTCATGACGTGGCGCATTTGTGGTTACGGACTGTTGGAAACCGTCCTTAAATCAAGACTAGGAAAATAATGGTAATAATAATAGTTTATGCTCTCTTTAAAATAGGTAACTTTTAAATCATTTGTAAATTTCTTCTTGCTTTCTTAGCTTATTCCAAGACCAGTACATTTATCTTTTTAAAAAAGATATCGTGGATACTCTCCTTAGAACTCGCTTTTCTTGCACACCAGACAGAAATTGCCACACTTTTTGCCTGGGTGATAAAATTGCATCTCACCCAGGTGTTCTCACCCAGGTTAAAAAAAATACGCAAAACCTTGAAATAAACCAGATTTTGGGGGTTGTTGTGCAAGAAAAAGAATCTAATATGGTGTTCTGTTCTAGATGGAAGTTTCCAACCCTCGGGATGATCGTGCTGAACGGAACCTCGGCAGAGCCTCGGTTCCGCTCAGCACGGTCATCCCTTGGGTTGGAAACTTCCATCTAGAACAGAACCCCATATAAGATTCTTATATTACCCACCCTATTTGTTTGGGCAAAAATTTAGAGACACGTGTTCCAATTTTAAGCTATTTTTGTGCCCATATACTCTCGGTATTCTACAACAGACATGAAAATACTTGCGTTCTTGTCCATGGACTCCAAAAAACAGCAAACATATTCCGAGAAATATATATTTCGCCATATTGCAGTTACGTTTATATTTAAATCTCTCGTCAACAAACTGACAACTTTTACAACATAGGCAAGTCACGGCTGTTTAGCTACTTAAATGATGCGCAATTTATAATAATTAATCAAAATCTTAATTAGCGGCAATTTATCTAGGCATGTGCCACGGTCATCATTACCTTTACTTTATGCCACGTGACAGTACGAGTTCGTAATTTGCGGTTAAAAATTTAAAAATAACGAATCATTCCGCTTATTCTGTTTTTAGCTCACCTGAGCCGAAGGCTCACAGGTGAGCTTATAGTATACGCATGCTCCGTCGTCCGTCGTTGTCGTCGTCGTCCACACTTTTCAAACATCTCGTCTGAAACCGCTTGGCCAATCAAAGCCAAACTTCATGTGGAGCATCCTTAGGAAGGGGGAAGGAAAGTTTGTATAAATGGTTCAGGTCACATGACCAAGATGGCCGCCATGGCTATAAATAGCAAAAACCTTTAAAAATCTTCTTCTCCAGAACCAGAAGACTTATGATTTTGAAACTTGGCATGAAGCATCAGACAATCGAGTTCTACAAAATTTATGTAAATCATGACCCTAGGATGACCCTGACCTATTTTACGGCAAGGTCAACATAGGTCGCCAAAGCATTTGAATAGGGGAAAATTGTTAAAATATGATTTGAAGGGCAAAACTTGCAGGAAATGGGCAAATGGACAGAATATTTATGTTTGTGAGAAAATTTTGTCCCCATGGGGTTGCCTGCCCCTGTCCCGGGGCTATATACATGTATATGACCATAATATTCAAACTTCTTCTCCTCTGAAACCGCTTGGCCAATCAAAGCCAAACTTTATATGTATAGGGAGCATCGTTAGGAAGTGATAATGAAAGTTTGTATAAATGGTCATGGTCACATGACCAAGATGGCCGCAATGCCTATAAATAGCAAAAACCTTTAAAAATCTTCTTCTCCAGAACCAGAGGCCTATGATTTTGAAACTTGGCATGAAGCATCAGGCAATCGAGCTCTACAAAGTTTGTATAAATCATGACCCTTGGATGACCTTGACCTATTTTACCACAAGGTCAACATAGTTCGCGCATGCATTTAAATGGAGAAAATTGTTAAAATATTATTTGAAGGGCAAAACTTGCAGGAAACGGGCAAATAGGCAGAATATTTATGTTTATGAAAAAAAAATTGTCACCATGGGGTTGTCTCCCCCTGTCCTAGGGCTATATACATGTACAAGACCATAATATTCAAACATCATCTGCTCTGAAACTGCTTGGCCAATCAAAGCCAAACTTTATGTGGAGGATCGTTCGGAAGGGGCAATGAAAGTTTATATAAAATGGTCATGGTCACATGACCAAGATGGCCGCCATGGCTATCAATAGCAAAAACCTTTAAAAATCTTCTTCTCCAGAACCAGAAGGCCTATGATTTTGAAACTTGGCATGAAGCATCAGGCAATCAAGCTCTACAAAGTTTATATAAATCATGACCCTTGGATGACATTGACCTATTTTACGGCAAGGTCAACTTGGGTTGCCCATGCATTTGAATGGGGAAAATTGTTAAAATGTCATTTGGAGAGCATAACTTGCAAAAAATTGGCAAATGGACTGAATTTTTATGATTTGAAAAAGAAATTGACTCCAGGGTTTGCTCTGACCCTGCCCAGGGATTATATACATGTATATGACCATTCTAGTCAACTAAGTTTATTGGTATATATCTCAGGTCTCAGGTGAACGTTTACAGGACCATGGGTCCTCTGGTTTAATCACGGACCGTTCTAAAAGGATGATGCTATCAATAATAAGACAAATGCTACATTTTTATAGAATCGCGAGTTTAAGGCAGGCGACCATGAATATTTTAACTAGATTCTGCTTTGATTTGGCTCAGTCTTTCAAAACAATATTCTCTCTCTGTCTAAAAATGCCGATCATGCTCCAAACGGAGGATACATTTCTTGAAAGTTTTAGGGAGTTTTGTTTTTAACAAAAATACATTTTGAATAGAAATATTTAAGTGATTTATGGTAATCACTGTCAGTGTAAAAACAAAGTAAATGGGTCCTCCCACGCATAAGATACTGGCCTGTCAGTATGCCACCTGTATGGGCGAAGAAGTGTTGCATTCCCTGCCCACATAGTCTCACTGATTCTGCTATGACATCAGGAAAACATGTCCGTGCAATGAATACCCCCTTATACCCCACTTTTATATGGCAAAACTGGGGTATACAGGGTATACCTATTTTTCTTATTTTTGTTCCAAAACATAGATTGTGGGTACTCGTTAGAACCGCCTCGCCGAGGCGGTTCTAACGTGTACCCACAATCTATGTTTTGAGCAAAAATAAGAAAAATATCAAAATTTGTCTGATGAATTTTTCATTTTTACAACAGAAAAAAATCTCTGTATATTGCATGGGCAAGTTTTCGTAATGAATTACCTCTACATTTTCTGTTGTATTTATTTGGGAGAAATCAGAAGAAAGATTTCCATGTTGAATAATTTTATTATTGTTGAACTAGAGCTACATTATACATGTATTCACCAACATTAATTGAAACTTACAACCTACAGTTACAACATGGGGCCGGTATGCTTAGTATGCATGCTAATGTGCTCGGCGTCATAATGGACTTTTATTCCCGTGGTTGTAAAAATATTTTCATGCTCAACTGAGCTGAGCATGTAATTTAAACTACTCATCGATACTGAAATAGACCAAATAAATCGAAATTTCAGGTTTAGATCACCAAAGCCTGTAATTTATCCTGCTTACTATGATAAATGTTAAAATGCCAATCAATGTTGGCATTTTAACTATCATAAGCAGGATAAATTTCATGCTCAGCTAAATTGAGCATGAAAAAAGTTTAATGACGGTGGAGCCTAGAAGCGAAATAAACGAAATCCTCCAGGTCCTCTAGTGAAGAAATATCCTGACCCTTGGCCCCCGGATCTGATTCCGAAGCCACTCGATTGACCGTCCAAACTCCTGAAACATAAATAATAATAATAATAATAATAATAATAATAATAATAATAATAATGAAAGAAGAAGAAGAAGATGATGATGATGCTGTTGTTGTTGATATTGTTGTTGTTGTTGCTGCTGCTGCTGCTGCTGCTGCTGCTGCTGCTGATGATGATGATGATGATGATGTTGAAGAAGAAGAAGAAGAAGAAGAAGAAGAAGAAGAAGAAGAAGAAGAAGAAGAAGAAGATGATGATGATGATGATGATGATGATGATGATGATGATGATGATGACGACGACGATGACGATGATGATGTTGTTGTTGTTTTGACATTTAGAAGGCCTGAATTGTTTTAAAGGACTTTTAAACTCTTGAACTCCCCGCAGACTGGTCTAGATAGAGGACAACCAAAAGAATAATTATTATAAATTGGCAAAGGTATTGTCAACCCAGTATAAGGCAGTTAAAAGCGACCTCATCTGACCCATCTTCATAGACTATAATGATGAGTGATGACTACATTACATACTTGTTTTGCATTCATGTTTTAATCTTAGGAAATATAAAACATGATTTTCAAGTTGCCTAAAGCAAATGGGAGGCGATCAGACATCATTCGTCATCTTGTCATGAAAGAAGAGTTTAACCTGTCCTTGGTCGACGAGATAAACAATAACAATAATAAAGTTATTATGGAAGAAGTTATAGATGCTAAGCCCGGGATGCTAAGCTCATATGAGAATTAACTAGGTTCAAATAGGCTCGTTTAAGCGTAGAATTTCGTCTTCATTGGTTAACACTCTGTTAAGGAATTTTCATTAGCCAGTCCCGCATTCAGTCGTTATCAGGTGATCCATCTCATGGGAAAACCAACAATCTGCATATGCGAAAACAAAGACGCAGATCAGCTTCGCGGTAACCGCGAAGCTGATCAGCGCCTTTGTTTTCGCTACTCGGAAAGTACAATTCCTCTTCTTCTTAAATCCGAGATTTCAAGCATCTAGTTGTATTCTGTGCTTCTACAGCTCGGTTTGAGTCCAACCTGTTCGGAAACCACAATGTTGGTTTTCCCACGAGGCGGCTCAGATTATGTCTGAGCAAGACATTCACTGGCGCTACTCAGGGTGTCTGCTCCCAGTCCCGACTTGACTGAAAAATCGTTTACTTGGACGTTAAACTCAAGTCAAACGGACAAAAAGTGATTATGGTAGTATGGGGATATCCACATATCATGTACCTGAAAGCGAAGCCCCTTCTACCACGGGGGCCGGTAAATCGTCTGAATTCCCCGGGTCTCAGGTTCTGGGCTCTGAAGAACCTCCCCGAGGCTTGAGCTCGTCGGATACTGTCGGCAATCGCTCGCTGTGTCAAGAAGATGTTGGCAGTCAAACTGGTAAGCATGTTTTCCAGCTGATTTTCAAATATTACTGGGTTGAAGCCAAACGTGAATGGGACTGAAATAAAGACAAAGATCAAATGAGCCGCATCGTGAGAAAACCGGATTTTTGCCTATGCGAAAACAAAGGCGCAGATCAGCTTCGCAGTAACTGCGAAGCTGATCAGCGCCTTTGTTTTCGCTACTCGGATAGTACAATCTCTATTCTTCTTTAATCCGAAATTTCAAGGTTCTAGCCTGCTTCTGTGACTGTACAGGCCGGTTTGTGTCAGACCGGGTCGGAAACCCCGAAGACCGGTTTTCTCGCGTCGCGGCTCAAATTAGCCGCGACGCGAGAACCCCGGGGACATCCGGGTTTCCGAACAGGTCTGACACAAACAAGTCTGTAAAGTCACAGAAAAAGGCTTGAAGCTTAAAAGTTCGTATTTAGTAAGAAAAAGAGGGATTGTACTATCGGTAAAGCGAAAACAAAGGCGCTGATCAGCTTCTGCACAGCTGATCTGCGTCTTTGTAGACAAAACGCCGGTAAAGTTTCTCGTGATGCGGCTTATGGTAGTAAAAATAAATAATGGTTAGGAACTGGTACAATCAAACAAAACTGACTAGAAAACGATGCATGCATCATACCACATTTTAATGTGCATGATCTTATTAGAGAAAAAAATGTGTCGTTTTTACCATCCAACTCCTTTCAAAATTGAAGATGGTCAAAAGAAAAGAACAAAGAACTGAAGAATCTGCTGACTTCGGTATGATTAGACGCATTTCGGTGGACAAAGGCATTAGACTAGACTACCTACTAGTCTAATGATAAGTATTTTGACGGCACATTTTGTAACATATTAAATTTCCTTTCTTGAAAGCTAGTGTACCAGGTATTCTCTGGTGTACAATTCTTGGCTAGATTTTTTGTTAAAATCGAGACAGGGGGGTAGACTATCCAAATACATGTAATATAAATTTTAGATTTTTAAGATTTTTACATCTATGTAGATATTTCCATTTTAACGTCTAGTGCATGTAGTGGCTAGACTAGTATTAGACTTGATCAACGAGCCTATGGCCAGCTATATCCTACTGTTTCAGCCATTACTTCATAGAATTCCATCGACTTGAAGTACGCCTATATCATTACAGAAATATTAGAATAAACTCACATTGACTATGTACTCCAAGACTTAACATAGGAACGAAAACCATGATTCGACCCCACATTTTTATGCTTCGTTTAATCTGCCACTTATAATTTTGTTATTGTCCAAAGATGA
The DNA here is from genome assembly GCA_964017185.1 of Rugalucina vietnamica. NCBI lineage: Eukaryota > Metazoa > Mollusca > Bivalvia > Lucinida > Lucinidae > Rugalucina > Rugalucina vietnamica. The sequence continues at coordinate 65,951,653 of OZ024870.1, forward strand.
ACAATACGATTATGTTTATGGTTGTAAAAATGGTGTTTAACGTAAAGACACTAGTTTTGCAACATGTTACGTTACGTTCATGCCATCAAACCACCGTCCCATGGCGTGGTCAAATATTCTTGTCAATTGTCCTCTAAATTGATTCTCATAAAACAATACAATATATGGAATTTGTTTATTGATATTAAACAACGCCAATCAGTATCAAGTGTTTTAAATTATTTATTTTATGAAATTAGAGACGCGTTCTTAAAGGCGCGGATATTGGCGTAATGTGGTCAAACCGTTAACATGGTGTAGGAAACCCACCAAACGTGGACGGGTGACCACTACCCTGCCAGATGCCCTTACCCGGATTAGAACCCGGACACTAGACGTCACTACGATATCCAAGGCCCCTAAAGTGTAAAGTGTAGCCGAGCAAGCGGCAGCAAATCTTGCCAGTTTAAAAACATGCTCACCCACCAAGGGTGGTTTACTACTAACATTTATGCATACCACAATCTACCGAGCATATACCAGAATCTAGGACACATTAAGAAAACGTATGTCTAGATCTACTTTATGTCCTCAAAAGACCACTCATTTTGCATCCCCTGGTATTTTAATTGATGTGCGCGTTTGGCCACATTGAGTTTTATTACTGCAAAAGATATAACAAAATGTTTCAAAGTTTATACATAGTCAATCCGCCGAAATTGCTCATTTGTCTGCGTGGTTTCCGACGAGGTAAGATTTGAACCAGACTGCTTTAAAAGCAAACCCTTACCGTAATGAGATATGGACGCACTAGCTATTGTCCAGTCCAAGTAAATTAAAAAAAAAAGTATACAAGGTAGACTAGCCACTAGTCTCCATATCATTAGTTTTTTTTTTTATTTATTTTAATGCAATTTCAAAATTCATTGAAATTCATTATTTGCCTTGACTCTAAGATAGAAATATTTCTGACTGGCTGAAGATATGTCTTGATGTCAAGACAAGGGATATCACTAGCAGAATGGTATCAAAATGAAGAAACCAATATATAATGCAAGGATTTACAAACACATGTACATCAAGGTTTAGGAGCTAGACTATATATAAGGCTACATGTAAGACCTTCAGTGCTCTGATGGTAAGTTGGTTATCAGCTTTCGTGGTATCAATAAGCCTTATTTTATATCTCAAAGCCATGCAGACAAGCCTAGACGCTGATAAGTTCAAAGACAGGCTGCGCGCTTTATAACTGGCTACTATCATTCACGCGAGGACAGGAGGAGGACAGTGTTACTAAGATGTTGAAACACTTGAATGTAAACGCAGTAGTTGCAGACTAGTCTTTTCTTTTTCCGAGGGGTTGGTTCCAGCCATAAATCCAGATGAATTTCTGAAACCCGAAAAACCACAAAGACAGTTAAAACCCAAACAGGTGATACAAAAGTATTAATGTAGTAGCAAACATTCTGTGAACAATGACAAGGAATCTAGTGCAAGACTGGACAGGCTCCGCTAAAGATTTCTTTTTCGTGAAAACTATCACGGCGTAGAACCTCCGTACTTCAAACCCCTCCTTAGTAAGCGCGACAAAAATTCTGAAAGGCCTCCGCCTGTACAGAAACAGAAACAGCCAGCAAGACGAGCATGTGCACCCTCTGTACCCGTGATACAATAAATTACCTTACGTCGGAGACTGATACAACTAGACGCGGCGCGTGGCGGAAGATGGAGTCAGGTGAGCTGACGATTATTTTAATTTTACAGGCACTTATGCGGGGGAGTTTGGGTCAAGAGTTGGCAGAGAAATAAAGTGTACATACCTCTGTTTGTTTGGCATCAACAGTATTCTAAACAACATCTCCTTGCCACAGAAACAATAGTTTTCTCGGCGGAAAATTCCACCATCGTCACGAAAAATGATTGCATTTGCTAATTTCTCCAATCTTTCGTCACCTATTGACATTTTTAACGTTTCAATATAGACCAAAAACATTCTTTGTTACATACACACAGAAAACAATAATGAAGTCAGGCTGGTTTGTTCACAATATGGTGTTGAACACACACAGGGTAGATCGATTAGGATACAACTAACATATATGAGTCAATTACCTCGATACAACTCACGTATAAGACTTTTGGATAGAAACTGATGCTCCTTACGTCGGAGAATAGAGCAAAAAATGATACTACTTACGTCAAAATACTATTGTACATTGAAAAGCCCACGGACTCGATCAGCTGGCTAACCTGCACTCCGATACACTCCGTGACCTCGTTCCACTTCCGTTGCGGAGTTATTGAACGGAACACCGATGGAAATATTCCATCTACCCACAGACTAGCGAGCCCGAGTGTGTCAGGCAGGCAAGTTTGCATGTGTTCCTTATATCAACATGTTGCAAGGGCTCAAGAAGTTTTACTTAGTGTGTTTTATTTATTTTTCTGACTGGTCACGATTTTTTCTGACTGTTTGCCAGTAATTTTGTTAATGAATTTAATTATTATTATTATTATTATTATTATTATTATTATTATTATTATTATTATTGAATCAATTATTATTATTATTATTGAATCAATATTTGACGTCTTTTTAAAATTCTAATATCATATAACTCATCTGGATAACCTGTTGGTAAAATGTATACCCCACTAAATTTATAGTAAAATTGGGGTCTATAGGGTTTTTACCCATCTTTTCTATTTATGCTCAGATTTATACACCGCCTCATTGAAAACTCTTACGACTTGCATGTATATGCGAAAACACATAAAAAAACTGACCAGCGCCTTTGTTTTCGCTACACAGTACCATCTATCTACTTCTTAAATCCTAAATTTCAAGCTTGTCGATTCACAACCCGGTCCGTGTCGGGGCCTGGTCGGAAATCACAATGTTGGAGTAGGATTCTCTCGAAGCGGCTCATAATATGCTAAGTGGTCTCAAACACTTGAAAGGGCGGAGGTAAGTCGTGGAAATGAGCGGGTTTTGGACCAAAGCTTTGCCACGACAGTGCGGGGCCACTATCATATAGGCAAAGAGGGCAGTGAAAACAGCGGAAGAAATTAGTTGTGATTTTACCAACCTGCTGTCCCCATGGGGCGGGAGTTTTAGCGGGGATTTGGTGGACCAGACGTCAAGGTCCCCGCTATTCCCCGGGCCTGGGACTAGGGCATAAGATTCAGCAAATGTTCTTAGGACTGCCGGGGTAATCCACCTACGGGGTAGGATTGAGAATACCATGGCAAAATTGCGAGGATATACTTTTTGATGGCCATCGCCACGCAGGGGAACTTATGCGGTTTGACAAACGAAAACATTTCTTCAGTGAAATTTTCTTCATTCAAAAGCGGAGCAAAGAACGGAACTTTCATCTCAAATCTGTCCCTACATGGTATGATGAACAGGGCAAATAATCATGAACATAGAATCGGTACTTCGTTCCATTCAAGAAAGGGGCCTCACGGAATGCCAGTATAAATAATAAAAAAATCGTGTCGTGTTAGAGGTGTATGGGGGGGGGGGGGGCTACGTGAAGAACGTCAATCGAACGAACAATGCAGACATTTCCCTTTTTTTCTTTTTTTTTTCTTTCTTTCTTTTTTTTTTTTTTTTTTTTTTTTTTTTTTTTTCTTTTTTTGAGATTGAGATTGAAATACATTCAGCTGATAAAATTTATGTGTTTGTTGGTGGAAATGTGTGAACTATGGGTCAACCTTAGATGCGTTGTGACTAAAGTAATAAATAAATAAATAAATAAATAAATAAATAAGTAGCATTCCGTATTACCAACAGTTAAAATTGCACAAACAAGAGCCCTTGGAACATGTTGATATAAGGACACATGCAAACGCCCTGCCTGACACACCCGTGCTCGCTAGTCCGTGGGCTTTTCAATGTACAATAGTCTTTTGACGTAAGTAGTATCATTTTTGCTCTATTCTCCGACGTAAGGAGCATCATTTTCTATCCAAAAGTCTTATACGTGAGTTGTATCGACGTAATTGACTCATATAGGTTAGTTGTATCCTAATCGATCTACCCTGTGTATGTTCAACACCATATTGTGAACAAACCAGCCTGACTTCATTATTGTTTTCTGCGTGTATGTAACAAAGAATGTTTTTGGTCTATATTGAAACGTTAAAAATGTCAATAGGTGACGAAAGATTGGAGAAATTAGCAAATGCAATCATTTTTCGTGACGATAGTGGAACTTTCCGCCGAGAAAACTATTGTTTCTGTGGCAAGGAGATGTTGTTTAGAATACTGTTGATGGCAAACAAACAGAAGTATGTACACTTTATTTCTCTGCCAACTCTTGACCCAAACTCCCCCGCATAAATGCCTGTAAAATTAAAATAATCGTCAACTCACCTGACTCCATCTTCCGCCACGCGCCGCGTCTAGTTGTATCAGTCTCCGACGTAAGGTAATTGATTGTATCACGGGTACAGAGGGTGATGTGGGTAATTAGAGCTTGACGACTGGACCATGTTTATTGGTTTGGAGACCCTAACGATACGTTCATGCAATTACCTTTTCTATCAATCCTCAATCAACCCTAGTCTTTGAGCTACTAATACTAGCTTTGCATGTCCATCAAGCTTTATGTGTTGTGCCACAGAAGAGTGGCTTCTGTTCCCATGGGACAACAAAGGCATTCTTCTGAGAGGAATAGCTTTTGTTTCCAAGAAACGCCATGTTATTTTACTGCTTCATGAGGTTACTTTGTAACTTTTAGCATAAGATGTCAAGTTTATCCACATATTATTCAATATACATGCATTGTCAAATTCATATCATGCAAAACCTATTTACATTCCAAACACATAAAATTTATATACGGTGTAAAACCGATTCAAAGTCAATTTATCATAGCATATTATAATGTCATTTGTAAATAAATCCATGTTTGATTAAAACCAAGAACATTTCTCGTATTTTATAACCCTAGTTTCCCAAAGGCCTCAAATCCTTTCTTTCGATTGTATGTTCCGCCTATATAAAGGCGCACCGCCTTTCGGCGTATTTGTTAATGTTACTTTTCACTACAACACTAAAATATAAAACAGTTTTAAAACGTCAGAACACAACTGAAATGTCTTTTTACAATATATACACGCAAAAGGTCTTTAACTGTAGCAAGTTTTAAGTTTTCTTTGTCGCAGACCTTGCGACAACTGAGCAGGCGAACCTATGGCAATCCCAATCCTTCTTCTGGCATTCAACACTACAGTATTTGGTTATATGACAGCGGGAACAACGTTTGAGCTCAACACCTGCTGGAGGCTGCCGTTTACAGTTCGAGCATTTATTTGCTTCCGAAATCACTTCCGCGATGTCAAAAGAATTGTCGTCATTGTCAGTGTCTGATTGTTGAAGAAAGTCTAAAAGGAGGGCTCTTTCAGTCTCAACACTGATGTCAGAACCTGGTGACAAAATCTGCTTCTCAGAGCGCTTATCACTGCTACAGATTAAATCCTGAACTTGACCGGTATTACCCAGGTCACAACTGTCCTTCGTAGAAGTTACACAAGCAGGCTCCAGTTCTTGTAGAACGGCTGTAGATTCCTGTTCTTTTAGAACGGCAGCAGATTCCTGTTCTTTAAGAACGGCAGCAGGTTCCTGTTCTTGAAGAACGGCAGTGTTCACTTCTGAGGCAGGGCTTTTAGGTGAGTCAGCTTTCTCAGCTGGCTTCTTTTCCCGAAATCGTTGTTTTCTTGCTCTTTGGCGTCTCAGCTTAGATGGCGATTTGTGCTTCCTATTTCCTGGTTTCCGTCTCACAGGAAATGGTGGCTGGTCACCTTCAAGACTTTTGGCCGGACTTTTGGCGCGAAATTCGCTTTTTATGAATAACGAGACATTTTCCAGATTCCGGGAAAGTTTCCACTGGTACCGGTGCTCGCTAACACTTTCCAACGTGTTGATGATGTGAATTATGGCAGCTGGGATAACACTTGGTAGTTTTTCCATTGTTATTTCCAGAAATTTTAACCGCAGTCAAAAGTTCGGCCATGGTGGTGCGCCATCGTCATGATACATCTAGAACAAGAATCCAGAGATTCGAACCTGGTATCACACACGATCCTAGTACTTTCCGCCCAAACGTTCGTCCGTCTATCTGCAGTTTATCTGCGAAGTACAACAGACCGGTTAGTACTCAGATAGCATGACAACGTTGGCCCAACGTAGAATTTCGGTAGTGTGCTACGTTGGCCCAACGTCGGTAACTTACGTTGGCACAATGTGATTTTGCTCATCGGGCCTCCGTTGTTCCAACGTTGGGCCAACGTATGTCAAAGTGTACTGATAACGTCGATTCAACGTTGATTCAACGTTGGGCCAATGTTACATTTACGTTGGCTTAATATTAGTTAGCCTATCAAATGCCAACCTTAGTACCTGTGCCTTAGTGCACTAAATGTTGAAGTATGCTAGCACTAAACTGAAATAGACAAAATAAACTGTTTCGGTATCTTTATTAGAAATACATGTATCAAACAAACATATATACAAGTAGATCTGTTCCTTTGTCAGGCTGCACGGATGAGTTGTAGCCGTCGTCATTGTTAAGGCTGTTCCTTTTCCGATTGTGCGGTGCCTGCGCATAGAATACCATAGGGGACTGGGACTTTCACAGAGAAATTTTCATAGTTAGGCTATCTGTCACTGCTCGTATTCATGATATTTAAATCCTCTTGTTTAGGCATAAACTCAAGGAAATCACCAAGACATTCAAAGACAGACGTTCCTCTAATATCAATAATAGGGATGAATACATAGAACAGTTGCTTTGCATAAATGCTATTTTTACAACCTTTATTGGCATGTTAATTTCCGTGACTTAATCGCTATAGAAGAGGTTTGGGATATCATGAAGAGGAGATGTGAGTCATTGTCCAATAATAAATTTAGCCCACTTAGCCCCTCGGTGCGTAGGAAACAATCATGAATTGTATGATGAAATACCAACCCACGTTTTGGCAGAATAAAAAGTCATGGGTGACTCCATAGTGCTTTAAGACATGCTTACCTTATGAAGGAATTAACCCACTAGCAAGCTTTGGTCGGATAACCGCCCTAGTAGAATATTTGTTTTCTTGCAAAATAACACTGACATGCTTAGTTTTATATTGTAACAACCGCTTTATCATGAAATTCTAAAATGTACAATAAATGAAAATCAGGGTGTAACTAAAAAAATAGTGCCCATAAAGACACCAAACTTGCAGCCGTAGTACAAAAAATGGCTATTCTTTCATAATTTACAAACAATATTACAAACCATTGACCGTGGTTCCTTGTGGAATCGTTGAAAGTTTTATATATAGAGTAAATATTTATAGACATACTTAACATATAATATGAGCAAATTTACCCAGTTGTCTATTTTTTGCCAGTGACGATTGTTCAAAACCAAGAAAAGTTGTCAATTTATTTCTGAATATCGCAAGTGTATATTAATAAGTGAACGCACCTGTAGTGTAAAGGTAATGTCGAAAAAACGTTTGCCTTTTGCGAATTTCATCGTATGAGTCTGACAAGAAACAGGACAGTACACAGGTCCTTGAAATGTTAGATTTAGGATGAGACGGGTTTATGCCCACTTAAACGATTTACCTGTTAAGTTTTCTGTTTGTGTCAATGAAGGCCAAGACAAACTTCCTACGATGTATTGGTTACCTAAGCTTCACAAAAGACCATACAAAGCTAGATTTATTGCAAATTCTAGCTCTTGTACTACCACTGAACTTTCTAAATTATTAACTTCCTGTCTTACTGCTATCAAATCTCATGTTATAAGATACTGTGAGACAGTGTATGAAACTTCAAATAAAAATTGGTTTTGGTCAATTAAAAATTCTGGTGAGGTGCTCAGTAAATTGAAGTGTAGAGGGTTCCGTGCGACAAGCTTGTCCACATATGATTTTTCTACTCTGTATACAACATTACCACATAATCTAATTAAAGAAAAACTTCTGGATTTGATAGAGTGGACCTTCAAAAGGGCATTAAAAAACTATGGTTCACTTTATTTGGCATGTAATGACAGAAAGGCTTTTTTCACTTCCTCTGACCAAAGTCGGTATACACTTTGGTCATGTCAGAATGTATGCGACGCCTTATCCTATCTCCTTGATAATATTTATATTAGATTTGGGACCAGGTTATACAGACAAATTGTTGGAATTCCGATGGGTACAAATTGCGCACCTCTCGTAGCTGATTTATTTTTATACTGCTACGAAAGAGATTTCATGGATTCTCTTAACCATGATAATCAAGCTGATGTTATCGAGGCTTTTAATTCCACATCTAGGTACCTCGATGACCTATTGAACATTGACAACCCTTATTTTGAAGGTATGGTCAATCAAATTTATCCACCTGAACTTCAGTTGAACAAAGCCAATATCTCAGATACTGAAGCCCCCTTTTGAGATCTACATCTTTCTGTTGCAAATGGATTTGTTTCTTCTAAAATTTATGATAAGCGCGATGACTTTGATTTTGATATAGTAAATTTTCCTTTTTTGGATGGTGACGTTCCTCGTCGTGCTTCTTATGGTGTATACATTTCGCAACTTATTAGGTTTGCTAGAGTCTGCAATCATGTTACAGACTTCAACTCTCGAAATAAATTTAACGGCAAAACTTCTCCAACAGGGCTATCGGTATCATAAACTTCGAAAAACATTTTCTAAATTTTATCGTAGACACTATGAATTGATTTCCAAATATAATGTTGGGTTAAAGACGCTTTTAAGTGAGGGCCTTTCGGAACCTGAATTTTATGGTGACTTGGTTTACAAATTTAAGAAACTTAAAGGAATTAATGATTTTTCTTTTCAGTTCAGAAAAATCATAACACGTTACAAACGTATAGGTTATAACTTGAATGTCATGCGACAGTCTGCATGCTTAGTTTTTAACCCAATCATGGTTGATAACTATGCTGCCTTCTTTAATTGCACGCCGGTGGGTCGGGCGTCAGACTCTATGATGGCCCCGACATAAAGCTATTCATTTTAGTTGGTTGGGGCCGGAGCTTCTTGTCTGTTGCTTGGCCCACCGGGGTCCAACTGGTGTTTTTCTTTTGCTCCGGAGTTAGTAGGTTATTCGGCGCCCAGGGATCTCAGGGATCGGGCAGCTTACTCAGTCTGTGAGTCCTGGTTTTTGATTCATCAGGATGTTTATCATGATTTATTTGTTTGTTCTTGATGATTCATTGACTAGTTAGAGATTCACCACGAGGACCGAATAACTAACTGAATGTTATGAACCACTGCAGAAGCTGAGGGTGAGGTTATGGCCATGTATAAAACCGGTTTAAGCCCGCCAGTAACTTTGTGTTACTGATCGTTCCAAGTCGATACTTCTGTGGTGGTTCTTTTTGTTTTATGTCTTGGTGTTTAAAATGTTTTTGTGCTGTTGGCGCCTTATGTATGTTTTCATATTTTAAGTTAAGTTAAGGTAACTGAGTGGCCACCTATTGGGAAAATAGCTGTCCATTCGGCTTACGATTGTTTCATGGTATAAGTACCTGTTTGTTAGTTTGGTTTTTTCCCACCTCGGTTTTTGGAGTGGGAATCTTTTTCTGATTGCGCCTTTTCCTGATCTTTGCCTACTTGTACCTTTTTAACATTTAGGCAGCGATAAGAAAAGCGCTGATCATCTGTGGGCTGACTGTGCAGCTGCTCTGTACCTTTGATTCTGCATGAGCGAAATGTGTGCTTTCTGGTTGTACACCACATTTTAATGGACTGTTGGTTTGAGGTAAGCCGACAAGTAAAACGGCTTAATTACATGTATGCAGAACAAAGATTGGTCAAATTTGGGAATACGTTAGATTGAAACTGGAATGTCCTGGTCTACTTGCAACTTACGCCTGATCAGATTATGCAACAACTTACACCTGATCAGATAATATAAAGGGTTTTCTATAGTTGTATTGACCATTTAAGAGTTTGAATTGTCACTTTTTCGGGTTTGATGTGCTAACGATGGCCCAACGTTGGGCCAACATTATACACATTTATGAACATTTTATAGGAAACCTACGATGTTGGGCCAACGTTTGGCCAACGTTACACATATGTATGTACATTTGAGAAAACTTACGATGTTGGGCCAACGTTGGGCCATTGTTACAATAACTGAAAGGAAAATTTTTATTTTTTCAATAAAAGAAAAACGTTTTCCCATCACTATGCCAACTTAAGTATTATTTGACTGTCTAAGTTAAATTAATAAGATTTTGTGTCACAAATGGGTCAACCAACGTAGGCCCAACGTTACACTGCCAACGGCTAACCATTTACCAACGATGCGATTCAATGCCAACGTTGGGCCAACGTTGTCATGCAATCTGGGTAGAGCCTAAACAGCATGCTAAGTCTTAGATAATAATTTGCTGTTGTTTTTACTATTTGAATAAAATGGTATGGGTGTGTGGTTCTTGTCAGTCTGGTCTGCCTGTGGACGGTGTTTGAGCGGTGAGGCATGTATTTGAATGAGGGGCATTGGAACGAATGAACTATGAAACAAGATACTTCGGTAAGTAGTTTGCCTTACTACGACTTTCATGTCAATAGACGAAAGGGAAGTAATCTTGACAGTTTCTGGAAAAGCTGGGAATTTTGGTAAACTTCAATTTTGATCACTTAAAACCAAATTAATTCTTAAATCTGTATCACCCAATGTCTTAAGGCAGTGGCTAGGGATACGGTACCGTATCTTTAGCCTGTGGGCTAGGGATACGGTACCGTATCTGTAGCCTATATATCGGAAATGGCTAGAGGTACGGTATAGATTAAAAATCGATAATATGATATTTTCAGTTGAGTTTTAAGTTGAATCATTGCCAGTATCCTAAATGGCTAAGGTACGGAAGACTAGAGACACAGACTTAAGAAAACAATGTTAATATATAAAGTTGAGAGATTTCAATTTTATTCCTGACCCTGTGGAATGAAATTTTCAATTGTTATATGTGAGTGTGTTTTTGTGCAATATCACCATTATCTACAATTATTTGACCGACATCAAAGGATATAAAGCCAACTCGCAGTATGAAAGTGTCTAACGATGCGTGAAGATAATAACATGATAATATTAGCCTCAATCATTTGTTTATAACCATCAATACGATGTCCGCGCCTCAATGTGCGAACAACAAACATAACAGTAATGAAGTGTTGATTTATTAGCTCGCCTGCACGAAGTGCATAGAGCTATTGTAGTCACCTCGGTCGTGCGCGTTTACGTTTACGTGTACGTGTGCGTCCGCGTCCGCGTCACACTTTCGGTTAAAGTTTTTTAAAAGTCTGTATCTCTTGACCATGTTGATGGATCAAGTTGATACTTTGCATGTTGCTAGATATTGGTCTGAAGTTTTACGCAGTACCATCATGACCCACCCTGGGTGACCTTGAGGTCAAGGTCACAGACTTAGAAATTTTGTGTTTAAGTTTTTGGTTAAAGTTTTTTAAAAGTCTATATCTCTTGACCATGTTGATGGATCAAGTTGATACTTTGCATGTTGCTAGATATTGGTCTGAAGTTTTACGCAGTACCATCATGACCCACCCTGGGTGACCTTGAGGTCAAGGTCACAGACTTAGAAATTTTGTGTTTAAGTTTTTGGTTAATGTTTTTGTAAGTCTATATCTCTTGACCATATTGATGGATTGAGTTGATACTTTGCATGTTGCTAGATATCGGTCTGAAGTTTTACGCAGTACCATCATGACCCACCCTGGGTGACCTTGAGGTCAAGGTCACGGACTTAGAAATTTTGTGTTTAAGTTTTTGGTTAATGTTTTTGTAAGTCTATATCTCTTGACCGTATTGATGGATTGAGTTCATACTTTACATGTTGCTAGATATTGGTCTGAAGTTTTACGCAGTACCATTATGACCCACCCTGGGTGACCTTGAGGTCAAGGTCACGGACTTAGAAATTTTGTGTTTAAGTTTTTGGTTAATGTTTTTGTAAGTCTATATCTCTTGACCATATCGATGGATTGAGTTGATACTTTGCATGTTGCTAGATATTGGTCTGAAGTTTTACGCAGTACCATCATGACCCACCTGAGTGACCTTGAGGTCAAGGTCATGGGTCATAGATTTTAACAGATGTAGTGGCAAAGCACAAGTCAGGCGAGCTACGCTGTCCTGCGACAGCTCTTATTTTGTCCTACCGCTAAACCACTGAAGTAAGACATTGGCATTTTTTTAATTTGCCAATTAGTATTCGGCGAATGCTTTTAACTTTTGTTATGGTTAGGTAAGTAACTGCAGTATAAAACAATTTAAGCATCGCCGTACAATTTTAAAACATGCATGCAAATTTTGATTCATACCGTCAGAATGGCTCGTATACTTCACATCGAGCAAAAAATTGAAAACTTTCGTGCATTTGAAAGTGCTATTGAGCGCTATCAGAATGCCGAAAGTGCTCAGTTCTATAAGAGAGATAGAAGTGTAGAAAAGGCGCAAGTGCGTGTTTCGTATAAGTTGAATGAAAGACTAAACATTCAGGTGTATTCATGGCGGCAAGAACTTCAAGTCTCGAGGGACAGGAGTGAGAGAATCTATCTATCTATCTATCTATCTATTTTTTGTGCTGTTGGCGCCTTATGTATGTTTTCATATTTTTAGTTAAGTTAAGGTAACTGAGTGGCCACCTATTGGGAAAATAGCTGCTCATTTGGCTTACGATATGTTTCATGGTATAAGTACCTGATTGTTAGTTTGGTTTTTTCCCACCTCGGTTTTTGGAGTGGGAATCTTTTTCTGATTGCGCCTTTTCCTGATCTTTGCCTACTTGTACCTTTTTATCTATCTATCTATCTATCTATCTATCTATCTATCTATCTATCTATCTATCTATCTATCTATTACATATAAAACATGTCTTTATCAAAGCGCTGCAGATAAAGACACGGCGTAAATTTGAATTGCGGCTCTCCACGTCAGTGCATTTACTTGAAAAAAAAAATATAAATAAAACAAAGTAATTGACATTTCCTAAGACTTGCGCGTTCTAAGTTAGAATTTGCAGTTGAAAAAATTGCCTATCAAAGAACTCTTTCTGTGACTTATGATATAATTTTACGCTTGTTTTACATGTTTTCTTGTTCTCGTAATTGTTTTTATGCGCTTATTTTAAGTTGGAAATCATGTTGTGATACTTTGGCAATTACTGTTTAACTTAAGACGTCGATCGATGTTTTTCTTTTTGCGTCAAAATGATACATACATGTATGTTCCTTTATCTAAGGAGCTTTTTTTTTTTTAAGTTTACAAGCGATTTTCCATTAACGTCAAGTAATAAATTGCCTAAAATGCAATCGTCTTTGTCTCGTACGTTTTTCAGTTGTTATATAAATATATGCATAATTTCCCAAGCAATTAAAAACAATTAACGCTACTACTTTTAAGATTATTGTGCATGCGGTACCGTATCCCTAGCCCACAGGCTAAAGATACGGTACCGTATCCCTAGCCACTGCCATGTCTTAAATTCAGATCAGTTGGACGACACTTTTTAACTATCTGTCAAAATTTGCCATTTCTACACATTCATTTACTGTTTTCAAGATTTCAATTTTTTATAAATACAAGTTTAAGCTTTTTATAAAAAAGCTTAATCTCTATCCCTCCCAGCACACTCAGTGCAGGTCCGGTATGAAGTAACGTATCATTTTAGTGGGGCTGTCACGATAAACCGGTGTATTGTGGCCTGGACGTCCTGGGTATCGTATAGCACAAAGGGACCAGTGATTGATCAAAAATAGCCATGTTTGATAAATTTCCGGACCAGACATGCATTGGAGATTGCATGTGTACATACCATATCAAAGCTTGAACCTTCGCCATGTTTTTCAATATGTCAATTTATGACGTCATCAAGTCACTTTCTCAGTGACGTCATTATGTCCCCCCTCCGAAGGGGTGGGGGACATATTGTTTTTGGTGTGGATCCCGTCGGCGTCGTCAGTGTCGGTGGCGTCGGCGTCGGCGTAGCTTTTTGCCTGCACAATATCTCCTGAACCACTGGATGGATTTAGACCAAACTGGCACAGAAACTTCATTGGGACAGCCGAATGGACTGATTAGATTTCGGTGACCTTGACCTAATTTTCAAGGTCACAAAGGTCAATTAACTGTTTGAAAATCCAGGTGTCGCCATTGAAAATCCAGGTGTCTCCATTCGTTTCCGCTCTCTAACTTGAGTAGTTTTTGACCAATTTTCTTCAAACTTTGCATATTAGTTGATACCAGCAAGGAGTGGTTTGGGATTGTAGATGGGTAAATTTCGTCAAATGACCTAAGAGTTATGGCCCTTGATTGAGGTTAAAAATTGCATTTTGTTCGTTTCTGCTCTCTAACTTGAGTAGTTTTTGACCGATTTTCTTCAAACTTTGCATATGAGTTGATACCCGCAAGGAGTGGATCGGGATTGTAGATGGGTAAATTTCGTCAAATGACCTTAGAGTTATGGCCCTTGATTGAGGTTAAAAATTGCATTTTTTTCGTTTCCGCTCTCTAACTTGAGTAGTTTTTGACCGATTTTCTTCAAACTTTGCATATGAGTTGATACCGACAAGGAGTGGTTTGGGATTGAAGATGGGTAAATTTCGTCAAACGACCTTAGAGTTATGGCCCTTGATTGAGGTTAAAAATTGCATTTTGTTCTTTTTCGCTCTCTAACTTGAGTAGTTTTTGACCGATTTTCTTCAAACTTTGCATATGAGTTGATACCAGCAAGGAGTGGTTTGGTATTGTAGATGGGTAAATTTCGTCAAATGACCTTAGAGTTATGGCCCTTGATTGAGGTTAAAAATTGCATTTTTTTCGTTTCCGCTCTCTAACTTGAGTAGTTTTTGACCGATTTTCTTCAAACTTTGCATATGAGTTGATACTGACAAGGAGTGGTTTGGGATTGTAGATGGGTAAATTTAAACGACCTCAGAGTTATGGCCCTTGATTGATGTTAAAAATTGCATTTTGTTCGTTTCCGCTCTCTAACGTGCGTAGTTTTTGACCGATTTTCTTCAAACTTTGCATATGAGTTGATACCGGCAAGGAGTGGTTTGGAATTGTAGATGGGTGAATTTCATCAAATGACCCTTGAGTTATGGCCCTTGATTGAGGTTAAAAATTGCTTTTTTTTCGTTTCCGCTCTCTAACTTGAGTAGTTTTTTACCAATTTTCTTCAAACTTTGCATTTTAGTTGATACCGGCAAGGATTGGTTTGGGATAGTAGATGGTTAAATTTCGTGAAACTTCAAACTTTATAAATATGGAAAGCTTAAACATGTGATATTTTAAAATGTCTGTTGGTATATATTGGTTTTAATTTAAAATGTCTATTGATATATATTGTTCAGGGTTATATGTAAAAATTTACAAAATTAAAAGTGGGTTGGGGCAGAGAGGGGGGACATATGTTTTCCTCTGAAAACTCTTTCTAGTTTTAACACACCCACCATCTTACAGCAGCCTTTTCACTAACTTTTGAAGTAACAGGCTGAAAACTTCAAGTAGAAGGCAAAAATAGGGTCATTTAAAAGAAATACACTGTGAATATATGAAAAGTAGGAGGCTGAACATTCATAATAGAAGGCAATTTAGCCTCCTGCCGCCTGCTAATGAGAAGGCTGTTACAGCATGAACCAGGGTCAGGTGGACCAGTGATCGATCACCTTCATTTTCTCTTCAAAACCTCGGCTAACTTGGAAGGTATGTTCATTTTTAGAAAAATTAATTATTGTTTACCTATAGCCACTAAACACAATTTGGCAATGTTCAGTGAGTTTAAAGAAATAAAGCAGCGAAATGAGGTGGTAAAAAAGCATAAATGCCCATAGAAACAATGGGAAAGTGTTGAAAAAAATAGCTAAAAAATCACACAAAGTGTCCATTAATCGCAGCGTTATCCTATACAATATTGAATGTGGATCAGATTTGCTTAGTATGCAGTAACGTTGAAACAATTAGCCAGTCGGAACGAATGCAGATTGTTTCATTTTGAAGAATTTATTGAACAACTACCGCTTTTAAGCAGTACAACTAAGACCCCCTCTTCGTAAAGTGCCAGAAAATGCAAGATAGAAAAGCTTTTCAATTACAGTCTGGTCCCCTAACATTGCGCGGCCCCCAACATTGCGCATATCGCATGTCAACCAGATTGCAAACAATATTGGACTACCAACGCTATTTTCTCGTATGTTAGACCAACAAGAGTGTACATGATTGATTGAAAGACAAAAATGATTTTCCTTCATTTTTTAATGAATATTTAAGCACCATTGTGTGATTTTGTTTAATTTTGAAATACTGTGTGGTGACATTTTTTGTGCCACCATACACAGCATGATTTTCAATGAATTTTCGTGTTTGTAACTTGTCACATGGATGTCATATGTATTGGCAGAAATGCAACTGCTGTGGATATTTTGCAGGTTCCTATAAAATATACATTTGATTTAGCAGTGCGCAATGTTAGGGGACAATTTGCCTCCATGTTTTTCAAGGGGTGCATATGTTTAAGCCACAATATTTCTAAAGCTGATAGAAATTGCTAACATTTTAAACTATGATATTTCAATTATTGAACCACTAAAACGTCTCATGGTAAGTGATGTTAGTCAGGGTTTATATTTGACGTCAGACCTTCCATGAAATACCTTAGGTGCACAATGTTACCGGACTACACCGTAAATTTAAATTAATGTTTGTAAGGTAATATAATGCGCTTTAAGTTGAGACTAGCATAAGATTTACTTCAGGTATCCTTTGAGAATTAATAGCCGATAACCACTAGTTGATCGATCACTGGTCCCTGATCGATCACTGGTCGCCTTACGCTAGCGATATTTGAATTACATAACAGTATAATATGGATACTGGTTTTTACCGGCAAAGTACACTAGTCTAAGATCAGCCAATGTGTATATTTGTAGCCAAAAATGAACATTTTTGACCAAAATATTTTATCAAAATTGTCTGAAGGAGAGGATAGGTTGCACTGACCATTTCTGATATATTTTTTGTCAATCATTGCTAGAGAACAGCTGAAACGGTCGCCGAAAATACCGTTTTTAGCGCGAAAACTAATGACATTTGCTACTTTGCTGAAGCTGTAAATGCGGTCTCATGTCCTCAGTTTTGTCTTACTTGCATCTGAAATGTGAAAAACAACTATTTATTATACCCCCCCCGCAAAAAGAAGTTTTAGGGGGGTATACTGTTTTCAGCCTGTCCGTCATTCCGTGATTCCGTCATTCTGTCATTCCGTCAACATTTTTACATCTTTGCTGAATAACTTGAGTAGCTTTTGTCTGATTTGTTTCAAATTTTCACCACACTTGCACCATCAGACAATACATGTGTGATTTGAATTTAAGGGCTCAAGGGTCAGTATTGCAAGAGTTATGGGACTTTTTAAGTCTTCATATAACATGTTTGCCATAGTACTGAAAATACATAATTTGTGAAATCAACTCCTCTTACAGCTTTCACTGTTTCCTTTTAATATTTTGCTGATATGTTTCAGATAAATTACAGATGTGCATGAACACTTGTCATTATGAAAAAAAATCATTTTTGACAAATTTACAGCATTTTTAACTTAGCAAATTTTCTATAATTGCTTATATTCAATAATGGTTTGTAGTGCATACTTTGTGAAATCAACTCCTCTTAGGGCTTTCAGTATTTCTTTTCAGTACTTAGCAGACATGTTACAGACATATTGAAGATGTGCATGTAGAATTATGATGCTGAAAAAATAATTTTTGACAAATTTACAGCATTTTTTAACTTTGCCATTTTTCGACTTTGCAGCAGCATTTTGACATCTTAGCTGAATAACTTGAGTAGCTTTTGCCTGATTTGTTTCAAATTTTCACCACACTTGCTCCATTAGGTAATACATGTGTGGTATGAATTTAGGGGCTCAAGGGTCAGTATTGCAAGAGTTATGGGACTTTTTAAGTCTTCATCAAACATGTTTGCCATAGTACTGAAAATACATACTTTGTGAAATCAACTCCTCTTACAGCTTTCAATGTTTCCTTTTAATATTTTGCTGTTATATTTCAGATGTATTGCAGATGTGCATGAACACTTGTCATTATGAAAAAAAATCGTTTTTGACAAATTTACAGCATTTTTAACTTAGCAAATTTTCTATAATTGCTTATATTCAATAATGGTTGGTAGTGCATACTTTGTGAAATCAACTCCTCCTAGGGCTTTCAGTATTTCTTTTCAGTACTTTGCAGACATGTTACAGACATATTGAAAATGTGCATATAGAATTATAATGCTGAAAATATAATTTTTGTCAAATTTACTGCATTTTTTAACTTTGCCATTTTTCGACCATTGCTTATATACAATAATGGTTGGTAGTTAATAGTTTGTGAAATCAACTTCTCCTAGGGCTTTCAGTATTTCTTTTCAATACTTTGCAGACATGTTCCACACATATTGAAGATGTGCATGAAGAATTAAAATGCTGAAAAAAATAATTTTTGACAAATTTACAGCAATTTTTAACATAGCCATTTTTGACCATTGCTTATACAGTAATGGTTGGTAGTGCATAGTTTGTGAAATCAACTCCTCCTAGGACTTTCAGTATTTCTTTTCAGTACTTTTCAGACATGTTCCACACATATTGAAGATGTGCATGAAGAATTATAATGATGAAAAAATAATTTTTGACAAATTTACAGCATTTTTTCACATAGCCATTTTTTGACCATTGCTATTTTGCGTGGGGTATACTGAAAGCCTTGCTTGCAGCCAATTTCTAGTTAAATTTGGTTGCTGCTACGTCCTAAAATTAAGTTGACAAAATGTGTGCCAAGAAACAAGAAATTTTCTCCCAAACCAAGTGTTGACTTTTGTAAAAAATGGGTCCGTGACACTTCGCCGAAAACCACTTTGCCGAAAAGACACTTCGCCGAAACGACATTTTGCCGAATGCGACACTTCGCCGAAATATTGCCGAAAATACAGTACAGTCCAGGGGGATTTTCACCAGCCCACCCACCCCCGCGGAGAGGGGCTGCAAGAAAAAGGATTAAAATTTTAATATCCACCGCGGAAACGCCCTAGTCGGCGGGATAGCGGAGTTTCCGCGGCGGGGTAAAGAAGTAGAAATTTTATCGTCCGCGCTTACTTGTATTTTTTGTCTCTAACTTTCCAACACGGACCCGCGGTGGAATGAGGATGAATAAGGAAAGTGGGTGGGGCTTGTTTCCAATTTATTGTAATGCATACGTGTACTTAGACCCGAGTTTAAATCTAATTTGATTATTATTTTTGTTTCATGTATCTTAATTAAAAATACATGTTTTACGATCATAAAGTGTAAATGCATTTCTGTCATGAAAATCCCAGATTCTGCATGCTTGTAGAATCACTTTAGTGAATGATATAAGATATGGTATGACGCACACACACCTAAAGGCAAACAGAGAGAGCAAGAGAGAGAGAGAGATCTTATTTTCATGTGACAATAATAGACACAAGGTTAACATAGGTAATTGCTTACCTGTCAATCATTATGACGTCATTACTTTTCATTGGAAATAAAAATTAAAACTGAGATCCTTTAAGAGCAGTGAACACATTAATGAGAAAGGGGGTGGGCCATACCGCGGTTTCGACTATTAAAGCCTTGTCAGTGACCCTTTAGGTTTGGCAACATGGAGCCAAAGAGAATTACTAAAATTTTGCAACTTTTAACATGGTTGTCGATACAAAGACTTGTATTATCTAAATGGGACCAACTATATTAAACATTGGTAAGAAAATGAATCTTAACCGAAAATAAATTTCTGATTTCTCAGAATATCATCGCTGATCTCAAAGGACCAAAAAGAAAATATAACCTGCACTATGGATGATGTACGGGGAGACTTTTTAGGGCCGCCACACGGCACAACACCAGCTACAGTAATAGCAATGGAAATCCGCCGCAAACCCACGGTGGAATTATACATGTAACGGGAGGATCCTCCGCGGATCCGCCGCGGATTGCGGCGGGATTAAAATATTCCGCGGTGGGATTATAAGCGGACAGGTGAGCGGGATTGCGGGGGGCTCAGAGAAATCGTCCGCGGGGGTGGGTGGGCTGGTGAAAATCCCCCTGGACTGTACTGTAGGATGTTTTAAGAGTATTTTATTATATATAATGTGAATTTTTCATAACTTTTACTTAAATCCACAGCATTATAACGGTTTTAACGATTACATTTGAGGCATTCTAAATTCTTGTGGAAATAAATGATTAGGTACATCAATGACCAATTATGGCGATCAAACTAATTAATATATGACCAATATAAAACATGGCGATTAACCTAATTAATTAATCGTATTATTATTGACATGAACAACGCATCTTTTTCATAGAATATAGGCAAGCAGTATATCTCGAGAAATGACGTCACAGAACACGGCGTCCTATCGGGGGGAGGTATTATATAAAACGTAATTATAATGAACTGATGTTAAGTCTCCATTAAGACAATTAAGGCTTGTCTTATTACGTTAGTTTCCCTCAAGCATGACAAATTGTTAGCCATTTGAAACTTTCGGCGAAGTGTCGCAGCGGAGAAGAATTTTTGGCATTGTGTCGTTTCGGCGAAATGTCTTTTCGGCGAAGCGGTTTTCGGCAACGTGTTGTGCACCGGTAAAAATACACATTCAATTTGCATGTGATAAATTAGAAATGAAAACTAAAAATTGGGGATCAAAATAAAAAATAATAAGAAACACAAAAGAGGTATTTTAAAATGTTGCCTTATTAAACCTCCAATAAAGAAAGTCAATAATTTGGTGTCATTATTTTCAAAATCAGTGTACTTACACCACTGTGACAATGTGGCTTGCAAAGTGACCCTGAAGTTCTGAACTGTAGGCACTGTGAACAGACAGTAAATGTAGTGTGGAACAACAACTTTACATCTCAACTAGTATCACACAACAAACTGTACAATCGCAGGTCAGCCCTGTGACCCCTTCCCAACGTCTCCTTGTACCAAGATATGATGTAACGCAAATTAAGTGCTAGTGCTTTAATCAACTGCACAGACTTTGTCTAGAAACATGAAGCTGTATTTGTGAATTCCAACAGTCTATTCAAATTGGCTAATTAAAATTAGCTCAAATGTCTAAGCAAGCCAAAGGGATTAATCAAATTTCTTCTCATGTCACTCAATAAAGCCCCTTTCCTGTTGGGGCAATATATTGTGGTATTATTACAATACACTTCCCATATCCCATATATCGCAATATATCGCGATACGCTTTTGGAATATTGTGACAGCCCTACATTTTAGTGCATAACAAACGTAATAAATCTGTGTAAATACCTACATTACAGTCAAATATTTGGCGGGATATCTACAGTGCAATGGCGGAAAGCAGAGGGACATAGTTTTTGGCTTTCCGTCCCCCTACAGTAGTATGTACCTTTTGTGCGCAACTTCTCCTACAGTTTTATTCCGATTCTTTTGAAACTTTACAGATGTCTTCACCATGCTTTGAAAATATGCATAACATTTGGATATAATCCTCAGGTTAATTTTGTCACTTTTTTTGCAATTTGAACTTAGCCATTTTTGGGCATTTTTTACAATAGCAATGAACTTGAAGGTGAATGGACAGTGGGTACCTTGTCCGACAGTTTCATGCCAATGTTTTCAACATGGACTGAAGATATGCATATCATATGGATATAATCCTCAGATTATTTTTTATATCCCGCCACTTAAAAAAGATGTTATACCCTCAAAAAAAAATTGCGTTCGAGCGTCCATCTCTGTCCGTCCGTCCGTCTGTCTGTCCGTCCGTCAGCGTTTCGTTTCCGGACTCTATCTTGAGCATTTATTGACCGATTTTCTTCAAACTTTGTATAGGAGTTCATATCAGGAAGGAGTGGTTTGGGATTGAAGATGGGTTAATTTCGTCAAATAAGTACAGAGTTATTGCCCTTGATTTACGTTAAAATTTTGTTTCCGGGCTCTATCTTGAGAATTTATTGACTGATTTTCTTCAAACTTTGTATAGGAGTTCATACCAAAAGGGAGTGGTCTGGGATTGAAGATGGGTAAATTTCGTCAAATATATACAGAGTTATGGCCCTTGATTTACGTTAAAATTTTGTTTCCGGGCTTTATCTTGAGCATTTATTGACCGATTTTCTTCAAACTTTGTATAGGAGTTCATACCAAGAAGGAGTGATCTGGGATTGAAGATGGGTAAATTTCGTCAAATAAGTACAGAGTTATGGCCCTTGATTTACATTAAAATTTTGTTTCCGGGCTCTATCTTGAGCATTTATTGACCAATTTTTTCAAACTTAGTATATGAATTTATACCAGAAAGGAGTGATTTGGGATTGACGATGGGTGAATTTTGTCAAATAAGTACAGAGTTATGGCCCTTGTTTATGTTAAAATTTTGTTTCCAGACTATCTTGAGCATTTATTGACTAATTTTCTTCAAACTTTGTATAGGAGTTCATATCAAGAAGGAGTGGTTTGGGATTGAAAATGAATAAATTTTGTTAAATAAGTACAGAGTTATGGCCCATGATTTACATTAAAATTTCGTTTCCTGCCTCTGTTTTGTGCATTTATCATCCAATTTTCTTCAAACTTTGTATAAAAGTTCAAATCAGGAAGTAGTGGTTTGGGATTGAAGATGGGTAATTTTTACCAATGTATACAGAGTTATGATCCTTCATTTATGACAAAATTTTGTTCTGCTCTTTATCTTGAGAATTGATTGACAAACATTTTTGCTAAATTATGTCTTCCCCCTTCAGGGTCGGGAGACATATTGTTTTTCCCCGTGCGTCTGTCTGTCCGTCCGTCCCTCTGTCTGTCCGTCACAAATTGTGTCCGCTCTATAACTTGAAAACCGTTAAAGATTTTTCAATGAAACTTGGTACGTTTGTAAACCACGACGAGACGATGTGTCATGCACAAGAACCATAACTCTAGCTTGAGTATTTTTGGAGTTATTTCCCTTCGATTATTTTCGATACAATTTCGTGTCCGCTCTATAACTTGAAAACCATTTATTATTAATCTTAAGATCTTAATAAGATTTTTCAATAAAACTTGGTACACTTATTAAGCATGATCAGACGATGTGTCGTGCACAAGAACCATAACTCTGGCTTGAGTATTTTATGAGTTATTTCCCTTTGATTATTTTCCATACAATTTTGTATGCAGTCTATAACTCGAAAACCATAAGAGCTTGGTACACTTATAAAGCATGATGAGATGATGTGTCGTGCTAAAGAACCATAACTCTTACTTGCATATCTCTGGAGTAATTTCCCTTTGATTATTTTCCATACAATTTTGTGTCCACTCTATAACTTGAAAACCGTAAGAGAAATTTCAGTGAAACTTGCTACACTTATAAAGCAATGCGTCATGCACAAGCATTATAACTCTTGCTTTCATATCTTTGGAGTTATTTCCCTTTGATTATTTTCCATACAATTTCATGTCTGCTCTATAACTTGAAAACCATAAGAAATATTTCAATGAAACTTGGTACACTTATAAAGCACGATAAGATGAAGTGTCATGCTAAAGAACCATAACTCTTGCTTGCATATCTTTGGAGTTATTTCCCTTTGATTATTTTTCATACAATTTTGTGTCTGCTCTATAACTCAAAAACCATTAGAGATTTTTCAATGAAACATGGTACAATTATAAAGCATGATGAGATGATGTGCCATGCACAAGAATCATTACTCTTGCTTTCATATCTTTGGGGTTATTTCCCTTTGATTATTTTCCATACAATTTCGTGCCCGCTCTATAACTTGAAAACCGTAAGAGATATTTCAATGAAACTTGGTACACTTATAAAACAGAATGACAGGATATGTGATGCACAAGAACTATAATGCTTGCTTGCATATTTTGGACATGCACATAGAAAGGGGGGAGACATCAGTTTTCACATAGAAAACAAATTCTAGTTAAATTTGCGTGGCAGGGCATCATGCATGCCTGCAGCGCTTTTATTTCACAAGTTGAATTTAGTCATTTTTTCCGGCATTTTAGTGTGTGGTTAGAGGATACCTTGTGTGCGCAGCTCCTCCAACAATCTAATTCCGATACTTTTTACATGACCATGCTTTGAAGATATGCATGTGGTTGAGATATACTCCTAAAGTTATTTTTTTTGTCTCTTTTTTTGCTTTGAAGATATGCATGTGTTTTGGATGTAATCCCCAAATTATTTTTTGTCATTTTTTTACAATTTGCACTTAGTCATTTTTCAGGCATTTTCAGTGAGTCACACATGTGTCCCTCGAACCCACACCAGACACAGCAGCGAGATGCTTAAATAATAAAGCGCAGTAATAAAGGCAGCCCTCTCAACCACTCGGCCATGGAGGGGGCCTTAAACCTGTTGGGGACATAGTGTTTCAAAAACACATTTTCTTTTTCGTTTGAACTAAGTCATTTTTAGGCATTTTGACTCTGAAAGTGAATGGATAGTGGGTATATTGTGTGCGCATCTGTTCCTACAGTTTTATTCTGATTCTTTTGCAGCTTTACAGATGTCTTGACCATGCTTTTAGGATGCGCATATGGTTTGGATATAATATTCAGTTTAATTTTTATCACTTTTTCGAAATTTGAACGTAGTCGTTTTTCAGGCATTTTCACTAAGAAAGTGCATGTGGTTTGGATATATACATGTACATGTATTATTCTCAGATTATATTTGTGTAACTAACAGTCAAGGCGGGATACATAAATTCTTTGATTTTGCTTGTTTTTTTTTTTTTTTTTTGTTTTTTTTCTTTATTGATACCCAATATTATTATATTGTTGGATACGCATGTCATTACCCAATTAAAATCTTATATAACCAATTACGCCAAAAATGGGTACGTAAATACCCAAAAGGTATAAATCCTTATCTGGAGCACTGAAATTGAAAGAGCATCTAAGTTTCAGCTGCTCGCCTCAACAGACGGGACAGCGACGAGCACACGCAGAAGCTCGATATGGTACGTGACATCAAATTTCGGTATCTAAAATGTTACATGATTGAATGGCTTTTTTCTGATTTTTGAGACCTCATCAAAACGGAAATGGTACTGCACCAAAATGACCAAATATGGAAACAAGCTTCATTTTGTAAACAAAAAAGTTATACAAATTAAAGCTTTCATTAAAATCCCATATCTTATAGTAATTACAATATCACAAAAATTTTACTTATTCACAAACTGACGCAAATTTTCTAATTCTACCTCAAAAAACAGGTACCGAGGCGGTTTGCATGCTGTTGGGAGCACTCCCAATGGAAGCAGAAATACATAAAAGACAATTAACCCATATTTGACGAATCGATTTCCCCATCATTATCATTTTGGTGAGTCCACTTTCATTTTAGGGGCGTCAGGAGTGATTTTTAAATTTTATTCAATTTTTCAATGAAAATTCTCTAAGCAAACAGAATAGCCCCTGCGGCTATTCTGTTTGCCTATGTCCCATAAAAGGGACGCCAGGCTAAAATGCGATAAGCTTTCTCCATAAATTATTGTACATGTAAATTATGAGTGACTATAAATGTTTACAAGAACTGGTTGAAAGGCAGTTGGCCTGTTGTTTCAACATTCAGTGAAGCTTCTTCTATATGGTTAACAGAGTGCTCATGTCAGAAGTATGAACTTTCCAACAGTGGTGCATATCTTAAGTTTGGATTCTATATTATGAAAATACATGTAACTTTGAAATTTTTTTTGAAATCTGGGCCGATTTTTGTTGGCTTTATAATTCCGTTTGGAGAATAATGTCAAGACTTACGAGGCTCTAGTCCATGATGACTAGATGATCTTATCTTACATTTTACCTTCTGACTGCCCATCAGACTGCTTTGAGTCTTTAACCCATGATATATGGACAAGTACCATTTCTGATGCTCTACCACCCCTAATAATAGCCATTATATTGAATAGCTTTTGAAAAATTTTATGGTGGTGTTTCTTTTAAAGAGTTTGTGGTGTACAATGCTGAAAAAGAATTATGGTTTGATCCACTTCATGAGAAAAATGGATTTTGCCTATGCGAAGACAAACCTGATCAGCGCCTTTGTTTGCGCTACAGGGATATATTACAATTTCTCTACTTTCTAGATCCAAAGTTTCCAGCCTGTAGCCATCTTCTGTGCTTCAAGTACAGTACAGCTCGGTTTATCGGACTTGTTCTGAAACGACAATATTGTTTTTCTCATGACATGGCCCTGAGATTCTGAGTTTTCTAGAACTTTGTTTCCAGAATAGTATGAGTCTTTACATGAGAAAACTGACAATTTGAGTTTCCGACCAGGTCCGACATAAACCGGCCTGTACAGTCACAGAAGCAGGCTTGAAGCTTGAAACTTTGGATGTGAGGAGAAAAGGGATTGTACTATCTGTGTAGGGAAAAGAAAGACGCTGATCAGCTGTGCAAACTTATTGCCTTAGTTTTCGCCTATGCAGGTTGTTGGCTTTCTCATGTTTCCAGAATTAGACATAGTCCTAGTTTTGTGATATCGATCAGTGCAGGCATGGAAGTTCTGTTTTATTGATTGCATCTGCGACAGTGCAATGACCAGTTTTCCAATATCAAAAAATGTTTCTTTTTTCTCCTTCAAGAGTTTATCAGAATACCGAGAATGCTGTAAAATGTCATATGCAGTAGCAATGTGTTTAACTGTTATACATGTATTTATTAGTAATGCATGTATTTATTAGTAATACATAGGATTTGTTTTGGTGGGGGGAGTGTGGGGACTGTAATAATTTTCAGTACTTTCCAGATATTGAAGCCAGATATTCAGTGCTGTAGCTTGCTATACTGAACAAAAGTGAAAATGCGACATACCGGGTAATATTTTATAATATTGTAACATGAATGGCTACCCCAGATTTCATTTTAATCCCACATAAGAATTTTATTCAGTGACTATAACTTGCACTTTGATTTGTCTTTGTAGAAGCAAACTAAGCTGTCAAACAAATTTTAAGACGTAAGAGGTCGGCAAAAAGGCCATGTGAATTTGGTACCATGTGTAGCAAAAGTCCTGAAAATGAGCATTGATCCCATGCACTGCCAGTGTCGAGTGCTCAATTTGTTAAGTTTTGTATCACAGTCTATAGAAACGGAATGGTCACTTTTCTGAACTGTTACTTGTTAAAATCCATGTAGCACGAGTCTGTTTGCATTCACACGATCAAACCAAGTGCAAACCATAGCCAAAGAATTAAATTATTATGTGTAATGAAAAGGTTCGCAATGAAATGATATGGAGATGAGACCTGGATTTATAGCCTCGTCTGACAGACTGGAGAAGCAGGGATTTTATTCGGGTGTCTCAGGGGCCGAAATAAGGCCCCATTCCCAATGAGATTTTAATATGTCACTTTTTTTCCCAATCTAGAGAAAAAAAATCCCGATCACAGCTGAAAATAATTTTTAATAGTTCAATACATTGTGAAATTCAAGTTCTGCTATTTGAAATGCTGTTTAACTTTGACTTTATGTTATTATTAAGTATGTCAACTTAATGGAAAATATTATCGACTTTGAATATTTTTAAAATAAATTTCTGAAATGTGGGGTTTACGTCACTAATTTTCCCAACCAGAAAGGCCCTGGACCCCTTCCCAGAATTGCCAAAAAAAAAAAAAAATCCCTGAGAAGCCAAGGACATCAGGAAAACATGTCCGTGCAATGAATACCCCCGTAAACCCCACTTTTACATAGTAAAACTGGGGTATGCAGGGGTATACCTATTTTTCTTATTTTTGCTCCAAAACATAGATTGTGGGTACTCGTTAGAACCGCCTCGGCGAGGCGGTTCTAACTGGTACCCACAATCTATGTTTTGAGCAAAAATAAGAAAAATATCAAAAATTTTCAGCTAAAATTTTTCAATTTTTAAAGCTCAAAAAATCTCTGTATATTGCATGGGCAAGTTTTCGTAATGACAAGCCTGGGAGCCCTGGTTTACAAGTGGAGTGACGTAAACACTGCGGGAATGGAGGCTAAATCTTCTGTTAAATTGTAATCAGCTGCTCATTTTTTTTGTTGTCCTGAAAGCTGAGTGCGCTGGTGTCCGATTTCTCTATGCAATATTATTTTCGCATTTTAAAAACCTTTAATGTATTTTAATATTTTAAAAGGGATTTACAAACTGGAGGGGTTCCCAGGGAGCTTACTTATCAAATGTGATGGACAATGTACTGAGTGAAGTGGTAGCTCCAGACTATTATTCTTTGTCAGTTTGATATTTAAAAGGAAGAAAAAAGTGCTCTACGTACATGTTGTACTGGTAGTCTGTCTATGAGAGGCTTGTCTTTGAACAGTTTGGCTTGGATTATTGACCGTCCAGACATTACCTCAGTTGTTGACTGCGGAAGTTAAACTTTAAATCTAACAAACAAGTAGATATATATCCGATAGGGATGGTTGTTTGTAATGAAGTGATAATATACCAGTCATTACGAAAAATGTCCCTGTAATATACAGACTTTCTTATGTTGTTAAAATCAAAAATTTTTAGTAGCAGTTTTTAGCTCACCTGGCTTTTTGTAATATTTCCACAGCTCTGTAAAATTGTGCTTTTGTTCCTACCCTATTTCAAATGTGTGTTCTTAATATTCATTGTATAAATTTTGGTGCTAAGAATTTTGAAATAAAAAAATAAACAAACAATTACAATGTTTTTATCAGAAGAGGTGACAGCATTACCGAAAGATAAATGCTGAATAGATGGCCACCTGGCACCTGGGACATTGTTTCAGTTCTTAAATATTATAAAAAGGTTACCTGATTTACACAAAAACTTTATTGACCTAAATGCTGAAATGGCAAAGTCGAGATGAAATCTTCATAATCAAGTAAAACATTTTGAAAAATATGCTTTTTCATTATCCTTGATTATCTCCCTTGCCAATGCAAAATCCCTATTCAAAATTCATTTGTCCATAAAAACTTGCTCACTGACTTTCAAAAATTTTGCAGATCATAGGACAAACTAAGATCAAGATTTTGACATGAAAATAATGTTATTCTTATATTCCTCTGTGCAAGAAGTTTCTGCGAAAAAACATTATCAGGGGCAAGTTTTTGGACTTTAGGAATTTTTACTAACAATTATTATAAAGTACCTGTATATCATGAAAACATATATGAGCCACTGCTTTAGAAAATCAACAATCTGCATATGTGAAAAAGCCGCAGATCAGCTGTGCATACTGCACAGCTGACCAGTGCCTTTGCTTTTTGCTACAGGGATACTACAATGATCTACAATCTCTCTGCTTGTCACATCCAAAATTTCAAGCTAATCTAGCCATCTTCTGTGACTCTAGCCATCTTCTGTGACTGTACAGGCCAGTTTGTCTTGGCCCTTGTTATAAATCCAGATTGTTGGTTTTCTCATGTGAAGGCTCATGTTAGGGAAACTTACAAGGGAGTCCATGGAGACCTCTATGATGTGTATCAAGGTTTTCACCCACACAATTAGAGGGGGATCAGACAACTTGGAAAGTCAATTTTCTTGTAGATCATCAACTAAGTACAATGAATACTGTTTACATTTTTTACCCCCTTAAACCCCACTTTTATATAGTAAAACTGGGGTATGCAGGGGTATACCTATTTTTCTTATTTTTGGGTCAAAAATAAATTGTGGGTACTCGTTAGAGCCTCCCTGGTGAGGCGGTTCTAACATGTCACCGCAATCTATGTTTTGGAGCAAAAATAAGAAAAATATCAAATTTTTTCTGGTGAAATGTTCAATTTTTCTACAGCTGAAAAATATCTCTGTATATTGCATGGGAAAGTTTTCATAATGTCACAAAGGATAGGTTCTTGTTAATATCTTGTTTTTCTTGTTTAATTAAGTCTTCAGTGCATTCAAACTTTAAGTACTGTGGCTCTGTGGTAGAGTGCTGGACCACTAAGCAAGAGCTGTTGGTTTGATTCCTATCACTGTGGTTTTGTCCTATTGAGCAATACTTGAATAAAGAGTGAAAACATGTTTAAGGAACTGATTAAAAGAATCATGTTTTAAGATAATACACATATGAAAACTGGCTTTTATTATTCTGAGAAAATAAGCACTTTCGCAACACATGGCTCATATTAACATAATATTTAATCTTGATTAATTAATTTCAGAGTACAACTGCCAATGTTAGTCTTTAGTATCAGCATGATTTTGTCACTTTTTTCTTATAGTTTCCATGGAGATTGTATTGTAGTGACATTATCCACTGCAAGTGACAATATTAGGTTACAAATATAAACCAGAATACACCTTCAAATCATACATGAGTCATACATGGACCAAAGCATAATTATGTACATGTACTGTTAATTGCCTTAATTATAGCCCCGCTGAAAAGTGGGGCTATACTGGATTCACCCTGTCCTTCCGTGATTCCGTCTTTCCGTCATTCTGTCTTTCCGTGAACAATTCGTTTCCGTTCAATATCTTGAGAATGGCTTGACAGAATCTGACCAAATTTTGTATGCACATCATCATTGACAAGATCTAGCTTGGGATTGTTACCCGTCATTTTTCGCAAAATTTTGACGGAGTTACAGCCCTTGATTGATGTCAGAATTTTGTTTCTGCTCCATATCTTGAGAACGAATGGACAGAATCCGACCAAATTTTGTATGCACATCAACATTGACAAGATCTAGCTTGGGATTGTTACCCGTCATTTTTCGCAAAATTTTGACGGAGTTATGGCCCTTGATTGACGTCAGAATTTTGTTTCTGATCAATATCTTGAGAACGAATTCACAGAATACGACCAAATTTTGTATGCACATCAATATCGACAAGATCTAGCTTGGGATTGTTACCCGTCATTTTTCGCAAAATTTTGACGGAGTTACGGCCCTTGATTAACGTCAGAATTTCGTTTCCGCTCAATATCTTGAGAACGAATTGACAGAATCCAACCAAATTTTGTATGCACATCATCATTGACAAGATCTAGCTTGGGATTGTTACCCGTCATTTTTCGCAAAATTTTATTAGAGTTATGACCCTTGATTGACTTCAGAATTTTGTTTCCGCTCAATATCTTGAGAACAAATTGACAGAATCCAACCAAATTTTGTATGCACATCAACATTGACAAGATCTAGCTTGGGATTGTTACCCGTCATTTTTTGCAAAATTTTGACAGAGTTATGACCCTTGATTGACTTCAGAATTTTGTTTCCGCTCAATATCTTGAGAACGAATCGACAGAATCTGATCAAATTTTGTATGCACATCATCATTGACAAGATCTAGCTTGGGATTATTACCCGTCATTTTTCGCAAAATTTTGACGGAGTTATGGCCCTTTATTGAGGTCAGAATTTCGTTTCCGCTCAATATCATGAGAACGAATTGACATAATCAGACCAAATTTTGTATGCGCATCAATATTGATGAAATCTAGCTTGTGATAGTTACCTGTCTTTTTTTTTCACCCTGCAAAAAAGCTGAGAAGAGGGGCTATAGTCAGATTCTCTGACAATTCTAGTTTGCTGACAGTGACACCAACCAACCTATATACATGTATATATAATTATACTCTACTCTAAAATTCAAATTCAGTCCATTAAGAGGCCACAGTTGGAATGCATCTTTCTTATGTCCATACATGCAGTTTATGATAGTCAATAGTGGCTGAATGAACATTCATATGTTATTGTAATATTAGCTTGACTAGATTTAAATTCTCTTCAGATAGAATTATTTGCTTATAAATATATATTTTCAAATTGTTGGTTTGCAGTTACTGTAATATCGATTTTCTTTTGTTTTGTTTATTTACTTACCTGATTAATGGTTCTGATTTTACTGGTTCCTGGTAATTGCTTTCAAGTTTTCAAATGCATGTTAATACTCTGGTTAACAATTCATTTAATATGCTAGATTTCCTGCACTTTTGATTTGAAATCAAACAATGTTAAAGCCCAGTGATAAGGTTTGCCCACTGGCCCCAACGGGCCAGAGGAACAATAAAGTGCACTAATATTTGCAGGTGCAGCTGAACTACATTTCTTGTTCTTCACACATGCACTTTGCAGGTTTTTCTCATTAACATTGGCTCATGATTAATGGCTCATGTTAAAAAATATGCTATTATTAGTATAATTATATGCTAAGTAGATCTATTATATGCTGTGTTTAAAAACAAGGTCAATGAAAGTGTGCATTAGTAAGAAAAGAGCACTGTCCTGAACTTGACTGGTTAACCTTCATTACTGACTTTTCTATACACTCTTTGTTGGAGCTGGAAACCAGCTGATCTCAAACCAGACCAAGTCACATGACTGGATCTATTTATAGCATAAAGACTGGGGTCACACAAGGTTAGGATAAGCTCTGGTTAAGATATGTTAGGTGGACTTGACCCAAGAAGTTCAGTTATTTTGTGAATGGGAATATAGTTTGTGTTTATTTGTTTATTTTCAGTACATTTCGTGGCTACAAGGTGCAAGAAATGGTGAAAATAGACTAAAGAAAAACCAATAAGGAGGATATAAATAGATAGATGACTGGAATAGACCATTGAGTGCAGGCCAATAGTGCATTGGGGTGAGTGCCCGATTTCGTCAATTTTTATAATGTCACCATGATCTCTGTATCTCATTCTTATTGTACCACAGTAGATTTACTTACAACAAAATAAATAGAAATCTGTATTGATGAAAGAAGATTCATTGAGTCTTTGACTAGTTAATTGTTCCATTCATCAAATACTCTGAAATGAACTATATAGCTGCCACCCATTGCATGATTGTGTGCTTTTTACCAGAATTTGTTATTTCTATGATTCTTTGTGTTGAAGTTTGACATTACCAGCCCTAGGATACCAGCCAACAAGTTTTCATTCATGTCCCGATGGAGCCAGCACTTCCTGGGTGTTAAGCAGTAATAAGGGCTTACAGGGAGTTAATTGGTCTTGCTCTTGAAGAACACACCCCAACGACAGTGTTGTTCGAACATAGAACTCTGCATTCAGAATCTTACTCTAAACCAGTAGGCCATGCAGCATGCTCCCAAAATCTTGTATTTGATGCCATTACTAGTCATAGCAATGTGCAACTGAAATGTGATTCGTGCCATAATTTGCAGATTTGTGGATTTACTTGGGCCATTAAAAAAGCTATGTTCATTTAGAGTCCTTGGTTAAAAGTCTTATCAGAAAGACTAGAAGCCCAGGATCAAATCCTTAAAGGTAGTTTAGAGGAGTGCCTATCCCAGGCACACATAGGAAGACGACACTAACAAACTGAATTGAACATGGCCTATCACACGCGTCCATAGAAACAGGACTCTTTTACCAGTCAAAGTTAACATAGCCTATTCCAAGCACCCAGACGAAGAGAACTGTTTTACAAACTGAAGTGAACATAGCCTATTCCTACAACCAAGTTAAAGAAAAGTCTTTAGTGGCAGATTTAGAGGGGTTTTGGGGGTTCACTCACCCCCCCCCCTCCCCCCTGGAACCAAATTATTTTATTTCTGTGGGGAAATTTATGAAAAATCAGGGTAAATTGCTGTAAATGAACCTCCTGAGGACCAAGTGCATGAAAACTCTTTTACAAACTAAAGTGAGCATTGCCTAGCCTGAGGACCAAGTGAAAGAGAGCTCTTTTACTAACTGAGGCAAACATTGCCTAACCTAATGATATAGTGAAAGAGGACTATTTTACAAATAGAAGTAAACATAGTCTATCTAAAGCACCCACTGGAAGAGGACTCTTACAAACCGAAGTGAACATAGCCTCCAAAGCACCAAGTGAAAGAGAACTCTTTTACAAACTGAAGTGAACATAGCCTGTCCAAAGCATCCAGAGAAAGAGGACTCTCACTATTTGTAGTGAATGTAGCCTATCCCAGTCAAACAGAAGAAGACTCTTACAAATTGAAGCGAACATAGCCTATGGCAAATATCCGAAGGAAGACGACTTTTTTACAAATCAAAGTTAACATAGCCTATCCCAAGTACCCAGAGGATGAGGACTTTTTTATCAACTAAACTGAACTTTAAGCCTATCCCAAGAAATCAGAAGAGGACTTTTACAAACTGAAGTGAAAATAGCCTATTCCAAATACCCAGAGGAAGAGAACTCTTTTACACAGTGAAAACAGCCTATCCCAAATACCGTGAGGAAGAGGACTCTTTTACAAACTGAAGTAAACATAGCATATCCAAAATACTCAGAGTCAGAGGAAGAGGACTCTTTTACAAATTGAAGTGAATTTAGCCTATTTCAAATACTCAGAGGAAGAGGACTCTTCTACAAATTGAAGTGAACATAGCCTATACAAAGCACCCAGAGAATTAGGACTCTTTCACAAGCTGAAGTGAAAAAAGCCTATCTCAAATTCTCAGAGGAAGAGGAATCTTACGAATTGAAGTGAACATAGCCTATCCAAAATACTCAGTGTCAGAGGAAGAAGACTCTTAAGTCTTTTACGAATAGTGAACATAGCATATCCAAAATAATCATAGTCAGAGGAAGAGGACTCTTTTACAAATTGAAGTGAATTCAGCCTATCTCAAATACTCAGAGGAAGAGGACTCTTTCAGTTTCAGTAAGTTATTCGGCGCCCAGGGATCTCCATCGTCGGGCAGCTTACTGAGTCTGTTGAGTCCTCGTTTTTTATTCATCAAGGTGGTTATCATGATTTATTCGTTTGGCCTTGATGATTCATTGACTAGTTAGAGTTTCACCACGAGGAACGAACAGTTAACTAAATGTTGTGAACCACTGCAGAAGATGAGGGTGAGGTTAGGTGCCTGTAAAACCGGTTTAAGCCCCCCCCCCCCCAGTAATTTTATATTACTGATCATTCCAAGGTGATACTTCAGTTGTGGTTCTAATTGTTTTGTTTTTGGAGTTGAATTTTTGTGTTGTTTGAGCCTTATGTACGTTTTCATATTTTTAGTTCAGTTCAGGTAACTGAGTGGCTGCCTATTGGGGAATAGCTGCTTACTTGGCTTACGACATGTTTTCACGGTATAAGTACTTAAGTGTCATTTTAGTTTTTCCCACCCCTCGGTTTATGGAGCGGGAATTTCTTTCTGATTGCGCCATTTCCTGATCATTGCCTGTTTGTACTTTTTTTTTAACAAATTGAACATGTTGAAGTGAACATAGCCTATCTCAAATACTCAGAGGAAGAGGAAGAGGATTCTTTTACAGATTGAAGTGAACATAGCCTATACAAAATACTCAGAGTCAGAGGAAGAGGACTTTTTAGCTCACCTGAGCCGAAGGCTCACAGGTGAGCTTATAGGATAGGCAGGCATCCGGCGTCCGTCGTCGTCGTCCGTCGTCTGTCGTCCGTCGTCGTCCGTCGTCGTCCGTCCACAATTTCAAAGAAGAATATTTCTGAAGCTAGTAGGCCGATCTTGATCAAATTTAATGTGAACCATAATTGGGTTGGGGGATTGATGGCATTAGGTTTTGGAGCAGATTGTATCAAACTTGTGGTTTCCATGGCAACAGATAGGTCCCATAGACTTACAATGGGAAAAACTAAAAAAATCTTCTTCTCTGAAACCACTAGGCCCACAGCTTTGATATTTGGTATGTAGCAATGGCTAATGGTCCTCTACGTAAATTGTGCCATTCATGCCCCTGGGGTCAAATTTGGCCACGCCCCGGGGGGTCGATAGTCTCCATAGACTTACTATGGGAAAAAAATTAAAAAATCTTCTTCTCTGAAACCACAGGGCCCACAGCTTTGATATTTGGTATGTGGCAATGGCTAATGGTCCTCTACATAAATTGTGCCAGCCATGCCCCTGGGGTCAAATTTGGCCACGCCCCGGGGGTGGATAGTTTCCATAGACTTACAATTGGAAAAACTAAAAAAATCTTCTTCTCTGAAACCACTAGGCCCACAGCTTTGATATTTGGTATGTAGCAATGGCTAATGGTCCTCTACATAAATTGTGCCATTCATGCCCCTGGGGTCAAATTTGGCCACGCCCCAGGGGTTGATAGTCTCCATAGACTTACTATGGGAAAAAAATTAAAAAATCTTCTTCTCTGAAACCACAGGGCCCACAGCTTTGATATTTTGTATGTGGCAATGGCTAATGGTCCTCTACATAAATTGTGCCAATCATGCCCCTGGGGTCAAATTTGGCCACGCCCCGGGGGTCGATAGTCTCCATAGACCTACAATAGGAAAAAACTAAAAAAATCTTCTTCTCTGAAACCACAGGGCCCACAGCTTTGATATTTGGTATGTGGCAATGGCTAATGGTCCTCTACATAAATTGTGCCAGCCATGCCCCTGGGGTCAAATTTGGCCACGCCCCGAAGGTGGATAGTTTCCATAGACTTACAATTGGAAAAACTAAAAAACCTGAAACCACAGGGCCCACAGCTTTGATATTTTGTATGTGGCAATGGCTAATGGTCCTCTACATAAATTGTGCCAATCATGCCCCTGGGGTCAAATTTGGCCACGCCCCGGGGGGTCGATAGTCTCCATAGACCTACAATAGGAAAAAACTAAAAAAATCTTCTCTGAAACCACAGGGCCCACAGCTTTGATATTTTGTATGTGGCAATGGCTAATGGTCCTCTACATAAATTGTGCCAATCATGTCCCCGGGGTCAAAATTGGCCACGCCCCGGGGGTGGATAGTCTCCATAGACCTACAATAGGAAAAACTAAAAAAGTCTTCTTCTCTGAAACCACTAGGCCCACAGCTTTGTTATTTGGTATGTAGCAATGGCTAATGGTCCTCTACATAAATTGTGCCATTCATGCCCCTGGGGTCAAATTTGGCCAGGCCCCGGAGGTTGATAGTCTCAATAGACTTGCTATGGGAAAAAATTAAAAAATCTTCTTCTCTGAAACCACAGGGCACACAGCTTTGATATTTTGTATGTGGCAATGGCTAATGGTCCTCTACATAAATTGTGCCAGCCATGCCCCTGGGGTCAAATTTGGCCACGCCTCGGGGGTAGATAGTCTCCATAGACTTACAATGGGAAAAACTAAAAAAATCTTCTTCTCTGAAACCAAAAGGCCCAGAGCTTCTATATTTTGTATGTAGCAATGTTTGGTAGTCCCCATTATAAATTGTGCCAGTCATGCCCCTGGGTCAAATTCGGCCATGCCCCGGGGGTCAATAGTGTCCATGCATAGACTTTCATTGGTCGATTCTCAATTAATTTAAATCTCATGAGCTTACAATGTGATAATCTCTCAGGTGAGCTACAGGACCAATGGTCCTCTAGTTTACAAATAGTGAACATAGCCTATCCAAAATACTCAGTGTCAGAGGAAGAGGACTCTTTAACAAATAGTGAACATAGCCTATCCAGAATACTCAGAGCCACAGGAAGAGGACTCTTTTACAAACTGAAGTGAACATAGCCTATCCAAAATACTCAGTGTCAGAGGAAGAGGACTCTTTTACAAATAGTGAACATAGCCTATCCAAAATACTCAGAGTCAGAGGAAGAGGACTCTTTTACAAATAGTGAACATAGCCTATCCAGAATACTCAGAGCCACAGGAAGAGGACTCTTTTACAAATTGAAGTGAACATAGCCTATCCAAAATACTCAGTGTCAGAGGAAGAGAATAAAAATTAAA
Source organism: Rugalucina vietnamica (assembly GCA_964017185.1). NCBI lineage: Eukaryota > Metazoa > Mollusca > Bivalvia > Lucinida > Lucinidae > Rugalucina > Rugalucina vietnamica. The sequence continues at coordinate 65,989,355 of OZ024870.1, forward strand.
CTGAGATCCTTTAAGAGCAGTGAACATATTAATGAGAAAGGGCATGGGCCATACCATGGTTTCGGCTACTTAAGCCTCTTCAGTGACCCTATAGATTTGGCAACATGGAGGCTAAGATTATGACTGTAATTTACATCATTCAAAAGGGTAGTCGATACAAAGACTAGTAAAATCCAAATGGGGTCAAATATTCAAACGTTGGTTAGAAAATGACTCTAAACCGATAATAATTTTCTGATTTCTCAGAATACCCTCACTGATCTCAAAGGACCAAAAGGAAAATATAATCTGCACTATGGATGATGTACGGGGAGACTTTTTAGGGCCGCCACACGGCACAACACCAGCTACAGTAATAGGAAATAAAAATTAAACTGAGATCCTTTAAGAGCAGTGAACATATTAATGAGAAAGGGGATGAGGACTCTTTTACAAATAGTGAATATAGCCTATCCAAAATACTCAGAGGAAGAGGCTCTTTTACAAATTGAAGTGAACATAGCCTATCCAAAATACTCAGTGTCAGAGGAAGAGGACTCTTTTACAAATAGTGAACATAGCCTATCCAAAATACTCAGAGTCAGAGGAAGAGGACTCTTTTACAAATTGAAGTGAACATAGCCTATCCAAAATACTCAGTGTCAGAGGAAGAGGACTCTTTTACAAATTGAAGTGAACATAGCCTATCCAAAATACTTAGAGTCAGAGGAAGAGGACTCTTTTACAAATTGAAGTGAACATAGCCTATCCAAAATACTCTGAATCAGAGTAAGAGGACTCATTTCCAAATTGAAGTGAACATAGCCTATCCAAAATACTCAGAGTCAGAGGTAGAGGACTATTTTACAAATTGAAGTGAACATAGCCTATCCAAAATACTCATAGTCAGAGGAAGAGGACTCTTTTACAAATAGTGAACATAGCCTATCCAGAATACTCAGAGTCAGAGGAAGAGGACTCTTTCAATCCATACATATAAACCATAGTTGTTTTCTTGAGTGGTAATTTTCTGAGCACATTTAGGATGGACTTAAGGAAGTCTAAAGTATGGGAATGGTCCTTTTACCCTGAACATTGTCCATAGACACAGACAAAAGAGACTCTGATCTCCTGAATGGACAGTCAAATTCTGGACATGGTTACCCGAAAAATGCACTTATGGCCTAAGACAGGCGGTCATTTATGATAACCCATGGAGAATTTGGCAATTTTTAAAATCTAGCAGTGGATAGTCAGTGGTCATATTGCAACCTAAGGTTCAAAATGTAGTGTATTTAAATCCCTTAGAACTTCCAAATAGTAGTTAAGGTGTATCATATTTGGCATCATTAGGTCTAGATACTTCTAATTTCAATTATGTGGAATGTTTGGGTGTCCAATCCCCCTGTATTTCTGCATTTACCCCTCGGGAGGAATCAGTGAAAGGTGCATAAAGGGTAGTGTCCTGATACTAGTCCAAGGATTCTGTCCACTCCTGTTTTATGGAGAGAAAGAAGTGAAATGAAAACCTGTTTTTATTTGCATTTTCTTGCAAAACAAATGCATGGATCAACAGTTTGTGATTAACTCTTAACTCTGCTATCCAGGGCTTTTGTTTGTGGTACATAACCAGCAGGTACACTTTAATTCCTCTTTCATTAAATCTCGCACATCAAGCCTCTGACTATCTTTCATACATGCATGTATCATAATTTGTGAAACCAGGGAGACAGTTTTTTGTTTGTTATGTTCATATTGTAATTAGCACGAAAAACAAGTTTTTTTTTTTTTTTTTTTTTTTTTTTTGCTTTACATAAGTCTTGGAGCAGAGTGTCATTACTGTAGGCCACATGAGAAATCCTGTCTTTGAGATTCTGACCAGGCCCCGAGGTTATAAAACTTTTTTCAAGCTCAGCTCAGCTGAACTTGGTTACTATAAGTTGAGTCTCCCAGGAGCGTCTCTTCCGGCGGTGTGTGCTAGTTGTCCTTCAGGATGTTATACTGGTTCAAGTGAGCCATTATGTTACTGTGGAGGGATTCCAAAATCTTGCAGGTATACCTTGTAATGGACATCAGGGTTACTGGGCGGGTAGTTGGCTGCTTTTCCCCTTTCTTGAATACAGGTATTATCCATGAAATTCAAATTTCAGAAAAGGGGTTGTACTTAAATTGAAATGAAAATAAAGGTGCTGATCAGCTGTGCAGTTACTGCACAACTCATTTGTGTCTTCGTTTTTGCATATGCAAAAAGCAAGTTTTCTCATGACATTGCTCATATAGTAATAGGAGTGGGTGCACTGTTGAACCTGCTAATTAGGTTTTCACTGTTTCACTGTTTTCAATAAATAAACAAACATCAGGATCATTGCTTCATTAATGGTAAATCTTGTCTCCAGTTATTCATATACATGCATAGAATCAAGTGGTATTAAGGAGAAATTGAAAAATGTTCAAACATTTTGGAAAGTTTGGTCATCCTGCTGGCAAACAGGTCATGAGCTTTAAACACCCGGTAACCCCATTTTTCTATTGGAAAATGGGGGTCCACACAGGTATGCATTTTTGTTTGTTTAAAATGTTTTGTTTAACAATAACTTGTAATACTCCTGTCAAAATTATTTTCAGGCCTGTTGAGTAGAAAGATATGCATTTTGTGTATGGATTGCTTTAAGGATGTTCGCTGCCAATGAAAAAGTATTCAAACTTTTTTTCTAACCACTCTTTTTTGATTCCAAATTACAACACAAGACATTTGAAAACAAAATAAGTATAGGGTAGTGTGCATTTTTTCGAGCTACAGGCCTGTGAATGAGTCCTCTGAACACTGTGTTTTAAATTCAGAAAAATTAATTTAAATTTCAATTCTTTGAAACATACCTGTCTTGAACAAAAATACACCTAGAATGCTTTCAAAATTCATAATATTTACGTAATGCAGACTATTTTGGACCAAAAACAATGTAAAATTTGCATCTTGAAGTGGATGACAAAATTTTACGAGTCGTTTTCCAACCCTACCCCCATACTTGAAAAGTCGGAAAAAATCAATATTTTGAAATGTGCCAAACCCATATTTGTAGATTCAAACTTTTTCTTGTATTTTCACACAAGATAGAACTTAGTAATATTGTTCGAATAAAAGAAAGAAATATATAGGGTAGTGTGCATATAAGAGAGAACCAACAACTTGAAAATCGCCATTTTAAGCCTTTTTTTGTCTGTTTTGTATCTTAAAGCCCATTTCATAAAACCACCCAAAATTTTAAAACTAGCACACCAAAGACAGAAAGACCGACTTAGAAGACCATATACACATATTCTGCTGCTAAAACAAACATCAAACTCGTGCAATTAATTTGAAGATGCGTAATATTCAAGTTTAATCTACCCTACCCCCTAAATTTTACTGACAACTAAAATTTTCTGAAAAGTTGCAGAAAATGGGATGAAAAAATGAAGTTCCTTAGACTGACAATTTTCATGGCTCATTCAATGCATATCATCAATATGTATCCAAATATAAAATATTAGAAAAATATCTGCAACCGTTTTCGAGATATTCAACAAAAGAAAAACCGGAAGTTCCGAAATGTCAAATGTTAGCAGCGAACATCCTTAAATATTATTTTTCTACTTTTTGAAGTATGTGAAATTGAATCACTGCAAAAATGTGTAGAATGACAAAAACATGAAAAGAAATTTAAAAGCCCCGAAAATGATTGGGCTACAGAAAATAATTATTGTAGGTGCTTGTTAAAGACTAAGATTCCTAATAAGACAGTCTCAACATGTACTCTGACTTTAATGTTCTCACAAATATAGAGAAAAAAACATGTTTTTTTTTTGTTTTTGTTTTTTTAGCTAGCCTGTACGAAAGTACAGGAAGAGCTATTGCAGTCACCCCGGCGTCGGCATTAGCGTCGGCGTCGGCGTTGCTCAAAATGTTAAAGTTTTTGGTTAAAGTTTTTATGAGTCTATATCTCTTGAAGTTGTGGATGGATCAAGTTGATACTTTGCATGTTGGTAGATATTGGTCTGAAGTTTTATGCTGTACCATCATGACCCACCTGGGTGACCTTGAGGTCAAGGTCACGGACTTAGAAATTTTGTGTTAAAGTTTTTGGTTAAAGTTTTTATAAGTCTATATCTCTTGAAGTTGATGATGGATCAAGTTGATACTTTGCATGTTGGTAGATATTGGTCTGAAGTTTTATGCTGTACCATCATGACCCACCTGGGTGACCCTGAGGTCAAGGTCACGGACTTAGAAATTTTGTGTTAAAGTTTTTGGTTAAAGTGTTTTGAACTGAATATGGCTGGAACAGATGGATGGATTTAGTTTATACTTTGCTGTTAGATATTGTTCTTAAGTTTTATGCTGTAGCATCTTGACATACCTGTGGTCAAGGTCACAGAATTAGAAATTTTATAAGGCTATATCAAATATGTAGATGGATCAAGTTGAACTTAGCATGTTGGTAGATATTGGTCTGAAGTTTTATGCTGTACCATCACGACCCACCCGAGTGACATTGTGGTCAATGTCTTTGGTCATAGATTTTAATAGATTTCATGGCAAAGCTTAAGTCAGGCGAGCTACGCTGTCCTGCGACAGCTCTTATTTTGCCTACGACAAAGTTTATTATTTGAATGAAACAGTTGTACTAGTTTTTAAAAGTAGTGACATATACCTGCTATTTGCGATACTTCTCTCATCACAATTCTAAATTTCAATTATTACCGAAATCAGGCCTTAAGAACACTATAGGCCTTTGATTGTTGCGAAAACAACAGTGATAAGAGAAGTCATTTCAAATGCTACAATGGACTCAAGGTTTTGACCATCAGGTATGGGTTAGCAGTTTTGATCTTAATCACAATTAATGCATAAGGAACAGGATATACACTTTTTTCTGGAATGTACATCTTTTGAAGAAGGTGTCTATGGTGAAACTAAGATAAATGATAATTACACCATGCATTGCTGGTGTCAAAAAATGTAAAAACAAGATTTTGTAGAGTATGGTATTCAGTGTTCCAGTTAATACTGTCCCCTCATTAATTTAGATCTGCATAATGGACATTGCAACATGATTTGTTTGTTTGGTTTCTGTTGTACCAGAGAGAGTGCCTTCACCTGGTTAAACGACAGAAAAAAGTACTCATAGTCGAGTCAAAAATAGCAATAAAATGTGTATGTGTAATATGTAATCAGAAGTAATAAAAGTAATCTGATTACTTTGTCTCAGTAATCATTATTTAATCAATTACTCTTGAGAAAATGAGTAATCATAATCATAATTTAATCATAAAGACAGCTGAGTAATTTAATCATTACTGATACCCCAGTAATTGCCCCATGTCTGGTCTGGAACTCCTATAGTAATGACTTCTTGTGATGTCTTGTAGGAGGTCATTCCAGTCCTGATCATACATTGGAAAAAAATGAATTATAGTAGATGTCACAGTTGATGAAAAACTCTCTTAAGTCTGATCTTGTTCTTTGGTCGCTTGGCTTCAAATACTGAGATTCTCATTGTCAACCAGTCCAATGCTGTATGGTACCTAATTGTATAGGAGACTCAGTCTGGTCCTGTTGACTCTCCCAGCCAATGTCCTTCACCATTGATTGGACAGTTCAACCAGGAAGTGCAGGTAGTATAATCATTGCATACACATCTGGCGAGTGGCGACATTGGACCTGTTCCAGAGTGATGATGGGGATCCCACACTGTAGCTGAATACTCTAGGACCTGACTCACCATGGTGGTATATGTTGCTGCTTTGACATCCTTTGAGCACTGTTTGAAGTAACACTGGCTTTCGTGCCATAGAAAGACAGAATGACCAGGAACATCATGTCAGGAAAAGAGGAATTCTGTACAAATGGTTGGGTCAGCCTATGTTTGAAGTTGCGGTGCAGGAATCCTATAGATCTATTATTGTCTTTGCCAGCAACATCAACAATTAACCAGGTTAAGTCATTAGAGACCTTCACTGCATTTACTTTACTCAACCACATATAGTGTTTGTCTGTGGAGTTGAAGACCTTCTTTCTTCTCAATTTCTTCTCAATGACAGAGCTGTTGGATTATAAGTTTGAAGCTCATCTGCCATATTCGTTCCCTCCAGAGCTGTAGGGTCTTGGAGGAGAGTATTGTCCCTGGCTTTATTGACTGTGGGGTTGAGGACTCGAAGGCTTTGGCATAGTCCAGCAGTATGATGTCATCCTGCTCCCCCTTAAATAGTTTTGATGCTATTTCTTGTATGATTACTATAAGTTGAGTCTCCCTGTAGCAGCTGGTTGTCCTTCAGGATGTTGAACCAGCAGTATGACGTCAACTTGCTCCCCCTTAAATAGTTTTGATGCTATTTCTTGTATGATGACTATAAGTTGAATCTCCCTGGAGCGGCCGGTTATCCTTCAGGATGTTGAACCAGCAGTATGATGTCAACTTGCTCCCCCTTAAATAGTTTTGATGCTATTTCTTGTATGATTACTATAAGTTGAGTCTCACTGGAGTGGTTGGTTGTCCTTCAGGATGTTGAACCAGCAGTATGACGTCAACTTGCTCCCCCTTAAATAGTTTTGATGCTATTTCTTGTATGATGACTATAAGTTGAGTCTCACTGGAGCGGTTGGTTGTCCTTCAGGATGTTGAACCAGCAGTATGATGTCAACTTGCTCCCCCTTAAATAGTTTTGATGCTATTTCTTGTATGATTACTATAAGTTGAGTCTCACTGGAGCGGTTGGTTGTCCTTCAGGATGTTGAACCAGCAGTATGACGTCAACTTGCTCCCCCTTAAATAGTTTTGATGCTATTTCTTGTATGATTACTATAAGTTGAATCTCCCTGGAGCGGCCGGTTATCCTTCAAGATGTTGAACCAGCAGTATGATGTCAACTTGCTCCCCCTTAAATAGTTTTGATGCTATTTCTTGTATGATGACTATAAGTTGAATCTCCCTGGAGCGGCCGGTTATCCTTCAAGATGTTGAACCAGCAGTATGATGTCAACTTGCTCCCCCTTAAATAGTTTTGATGCTATTTCTTGTATGATTACTATAAGTTGAGTCTCACTGGAGCGGTTGGTTGTCCTTCAGGATGTTGAACCAGCAGTATGACGTCAACTTGCTTCCCCTTAAATAGTTTTGATGCTATTTCTTGTATGATTACTATAAGTGGAGTCTTCCAGTAGTGCACTTATTTTGTCCTTCAGTATGTTGAACCAGGAATATGATGTCAACTTGTTGCTTCTTGAATAGTTTTGATACTATTTCTTGTATGGTGACTAAGTTCAGCATCTTGGAGTTCCGGAAGCCAGGTTGGTTGGCCTTCAGGCTGTTGAACCTGTTAAAGTGAGCCATTACGTTACTGTCGATGGGGTCCAATCATAAACTTGCAGGTAATGGACGTCAGGGATAATGGGCGGGTAGTTGGCTGCTTTGTTTTTCCCCCTTCTTGAATACAAGTGCATGTACTATCCATGAAAATCAAATTTCAGATTTGAGAAAAGGGATTATACTTTCAGTGAATTGAAAATAAAGATGCGCTGATCAGCTGATCATTTGTGACTTCATTTTTGCCTATATGTAAAAAGCAAGTTTTCTGTACGCAAAAAGCAAGTTTTCGATATGCAAAAAGCAAGTTTTGATATGCAAAAAGCATGTTTTCTCATGACATTGCTCATATAGTAATAGAAGTGGGTGCACAACCTGTTAATTAGTTTTTCACTGTTTTAAGTAAATAAATAAAAGGGATCATTAAACCTTGTCTCCAGTTATTCAGACTCGTGCATAGAATCAAGTGATATTAAGGAGAAATTGAAAAAAAAATGTTCAAAAATTTTGGAAAATTTGGTTATCCTACTGGAAAACAGGTCATGAGCTTTAAACACCCGGTAACCCCCTTTTTCTACTGGAAAATAGGGGTCAACACAGGTATGCATTTTTGTTTGTTTAAAATGTTTTGTTTAACAATGACTTGTAATACTCCTGTCAAAATTATTTTCAGGCCTGTTGAGTAGAAAGTCAGGGATTATTTTCTGGGGAGATTCTGAGAGATTTGCTCATATTTTTGCCAAAAATCTCATTGAAATTGGCTAAATGATAGGAAAATCTCAACAATTTAGTCTGAATTAGCGATTTTCTCTCATCATATTTCGGGGCCAGAATAACCCCTGAGAAAGTTATGCATTTTGTCTATGGTATTGCTTTAAATACTATTTTTCCACTTTTTGAAAATGAATCACTGCAAAAATGTGTAGAATATAATGACAAAAACATGATAAGAAATTTAATAGCCAGGAAAATGATTGGGCTAGACGGAATAATTATTGTAGGTTATTGTTAAAGACTAAGATTCCTGAACCAGTGTACCCTGACTTTAATGTTCTCACAAATATAGAGAAAAATATCATGTTATTTTATATTTATATTTTATAAATATAATATTTAAAGCAATATATATATATATATATATATATATATATATATATATATATATATATATATATATATATATATATATATATATATATATATATATATATATATATATATATATATATATATATATATATATATATATATATTTAAGAAACAGAGAACAGCACTATATATAATGCTAAAATTGTTGTTTGTTTGTATCAATCTTTTTGCATACTATTTGCATGTACATGACTACATGTATCAAATTTTATATATACATGTAATTATTTATATAATGTTTTTCCTTTACAGTAGTGGCAGGGTGTATGGCAGATGGTAACAGCTCCAATACCACAACAGACTTATACTATTATTATCATTATCATTACGAAAACTTGTCCATGCAATATATAGAGATTTTTTTCACCTATAAAAATTGTAAATTTCATCAAAAAAATTTCGATATTTTTCTTATTTTTGCTCAAAACATAGATTGTGGGTACACGTTAGAACCGCCTCGGCGAGGCGGTTCTAACGAGTACCCACAATCTATGTTTTGGAGCAAAAATAAGAAAAATAGGTATACCCCTGCGTACCCCAGTTTTACTATATAAAAGTGGGGTTTAAGGGGGTATACATTACACGGACATGTTTTCCTGATGTATTATTGTTACAGCAGTGACAGGGATGAATTTTTCCAATACGTCCTTGGGCCAGTCAGAAGATGAGAGGTCATGGAGCAGGTCAGTCTACACTACCCACCGTTGTTTTATTAATGATACTGATATTATCATTATTGTAATTAATATTATTGTTATGATTATTATCATTATTATTATCATTATCGTTACAGCAGTGACAGGGATGGATTTTTCCAGTACATCCGTGGGTCAGTCGGAAGATGAGAGGTCGTGGAGCAACTCGAGTTACAGTAACAGCTCTAGCACAACCAGCCATATGGAACCAACCTCTAGTACCTCAGATGATATGGTATGTCTAATCATATTTGAGCAGCTTAATGAGAGAAACTCTCTTTGGGGTTCCATACCAGGTATGACACAAACTGGTATGTAAAGTCACAGAAGATGGCTAGAAGCTTTAGATTTTGTATTTTAGAAGATTAGAAGAAAGGGGGTTGTTGTATTATCTGTGAAACAAAAACAAAGGCTCTGATCAGCTGTGCAATTACACACTAATTCTTTTATTTCAGCCTTGTTAGCTTAATTGTTAAGAGGTTGATTTCATTTTTGATCATCTCGCCACACCAGTTTGTCTGGTGTGGGTTCAAGCCTCATACGAGCCACATATGAGACTTTCCAAGTGTGCCAGGTGATTTTCATGGGGTTTTCAAGTTTGGCCCCCACCTTCTGATAAGCCCATCTCATATGAGCTGAAATAATTGTGAAAGGGATGTAAAACTGAATAAAAAATCTTTCATGTGGGAAAAAATCTTCAGGTCAATATGGTTCAAGCATTTGTTGTTAGTCATTGTGTCATAAAAATACATTTTGCACAATTTAGGTTATGCACTTTAACAGCAAAAGTACATGCCCTTGATCTAGCCCACTCACTGTGTGAAAAAATATGACTTACTCACAGTATGTTCTATGTAATATTATGATCATGGAACAGGTGTATAAAGTAATTTTAAAAGTTAACCTCTTCCATAGGTTCTGAAACTTCCAAGTTATTTTAGTGGATATTCACAATATTCTGTTTGTATAGAACTGTGATAGGTTTTTTTATGTGTTAAAAAAATATATTCAGCATTATTGTCATTGTTAATCCTAAAGTTAGAAAGTTCAGATGTTTTTGATGGAATATGATGTTGTTTCTTGAACGGGATGAAGTGAATATGCTAGATTATGTAAGTTTGGGCTGTCATTACGAAAACGTGTCCATGCAATAAACAGAGATTTTTGAGCTTTAAAAATTGAAAATTGTTCAGCTGAAACTTTTTGATATTTTTCTTATTTTTGCTCAAAACATAGATTGTGGGTACACGTTAGAACGAGTACCCACAATCTATGCTTAGGAGCAAAAATAAGAAAAATAGGTATACTCCTGCATACGATACCCCAGTTTTGCTATATAAAAGTGGGGGTATACATTTCACGGACATGTTTTCATGATGGTGGGGTTGAGAGGGGATTGTCTTGATTAACATGTCTAGAAATGTTTCCAGGAACTCTGGCGAGCAACTTATACCAGGAGCATATGAGAGATTATAGGCCCCTGCTTATACTTAGAGGAAAAAAAAACAACAACATGAAAAACATTGAATGAAATTTGACCAAAAAGATATTTTTGATAGATCAGCAATTTTGAATATTTATATACATTAATAAGGAAGTGGATTTGTCTAAATTCATGGTTATGGCTTAAAGAAATTCTTGGTTACGGCTTAACATCCAAGCCAACAATTTTTCAGTCATACTCACTGAGCCACCTCTTCCTGGGTATTAACCAGTACTATGGGAAGCTTAAATTACATTACATGGCCTAGGGGGAGGTATCGAACCCGGGGCCTTTCGATCCGGAGTCCTATACTCTACTACTGGGCCACTGCGCTTTCCTGTCTAAATTCTGATTCTTCAGTGGTACCCTATTATGTTATGCATGGGGCGTTGATGATTATGCCATTTTGTAGACTATCCCTATTTCTTTAACCTTGGTTTATCCCATTAATTACGAATTAACTTTCCCATTGTTAGCATTTGGACAAGTTCACCTTCATTTTTAGAGACATCAGGAGTGATTTTGAATTTCTATTCACTTTTTCGATGAAATTCCTTTAAGCAAACAGAATAGCCCCAGAAAGGATGCCACATTCTGCGGCATCACATTTTGGGCTATACTGTTTGCCTATGTTCCTAAAAAAGGATTTCTGGCTTATGATTTAGTTAATCTGGCAAGTATGATAATCACTTAACAGATTCATTTTGCACCTGAGATTTAACAAAGGTGTGTTTTTCGTTTCATCAATTGCATAATAAATGAGGAAACCGCAAGCAAGAAAGCAAAATACTATGGTAGCATGAAAAGGGGAATAATCTTTAGAATAATAAATATTATCTTATTGATGGTGTACTCTTCCTTGGACAGGGTCCAGGGCTGATGAGACTTTAAACCAAGGTCCTGTATCCCTATGACCTTAGCTGTTGGTGGGAAGTTACTGATGCAATTTTGGCCTCTTCTTTATTAATATGGAATTCTAAACAGGAACTAGAATTAATCATCCTTTCCAAGTTAAAACCTTTTTTTATTTTGAGCATCCTTAAGAAAAATAACAAATTGTTATTTTTTTGGTCCAACATTTAAAAAAAAGCTTATACTTGTAAGCAACAGACAATATGCATTATACAGAGATTTTTAAAGTTGTAAAAATGTAGAAAATTTTTGATATTTTTCTTATTTTTGCTCAAAACATAGATTGCGGGTACACATTAGAACGGCCTCGCCGAGGTGGTTCTAACTAGTACCCACAATCTATGTTTTTGAGCAAAAATAGGTTACCCCTGCATACCCCATTTTTGCTATATAAAAGTGGGGTTCAAGGGGTATACTTTTCACGGACATATTTTCCTGATTCACATCTAACTTTGTCAGAGAAGATTCAAAACTAAATTTGGTGGCTTTGAAAATGGAAACAGATGAGTAGAAGCATCCAGACTAGCAGAAACAAGGATAATGGTTGAATATAAATAACTTTATGATGCTTTATTGAAAATGATTCATACCGGGGATAACACTTATTGGATCAGCGCCTTAAATGTTTTCACTTCTCGGATAGTACAGTTCCTCTTCTACTTAAATCCGAAATTTCAAGCTTCTGGCTCTTTTCTGTGCTTGTACAGTTCGGTTTGTGTCCGACCTGTTTGGAAACCACATTGTTGGTTTTCCCACGAGGTGGCTCATTTGTAGTGGGGACACAGTGGGGCTAAAGTGCTGGGATTTAACCTCTTGTGAGTCCTGGTGCAGTGTCAGGGTTGAGGTGGGGTTCTTTTCTCACCAATATTACAGTCACATTAATTCAAATAAACAGGTAGTTGTACTTTTCACATTTAATCACTTTTATGGTCCTTATTATACCCCCGGCATTTATGCCGACGGGTATATAGTTTTCGCTTTTCCGTTCGTCCGTTCGTATGTTCGTTAGTTCGTTGGTTCGTTAGTTCAGTTAAAATGTCAAAGTTTTGGTTAAAGTTTCTCTGCTGGTGTATATCTCATGAACTAAATATCAGAAACCATTCATATTTGGACTATAGGTACCCTATAGGGTTGGCTTTGTTTCTATGAGTTTGGACCCCAGGGTCCATGCCCGGGGGTGGGGCTAGAGTTCAAAATCTAGGTCACCTTTAATTTGGGTCAAAGTTTTGGTTAAAGTTTCTCTGCTGGTGTATATCTCATGAACTAAATATCAGAAACCATTCATATTTGGACTATAGGTACCCTATAGGGTTGGCTTTGTTTCTATGAGTTTGGACCCCAGGGTCCATGCCCGGGGGTGGGGCTAGAGTTCAAAATCTAGGTCACCTTTAATTTGCGTCAAAGTTTTGGTTAAAGTTTCTCTGCTGGTGTATATCTCATGAACTAAATATCAGAAACCATTCATATTTGGACTATAGGTACCCTATAGGGTAAGCTTTGTTTCTATGATTTTGGACCCCAGGGTCCATGCCCGGGGGGTGGGGCTAGAGTTCAAAATCTAGGTCACCTTTAATTTGCGTCAAAGTTTTGGTTAAAGTTTCTCTATTGGTGTATATCTCATGAACTAAATATCAGAAACCATTCATATTTGGACTATAGGTACCCTATAGGGTTGGCTTTGTTTCTATGAGTTTGGACCCCAGGGTCCATGCCCGGGGGTGGGACTAGAGTTCAAAATCTAGGTCACCTTTAATTTGCGTCAAAGTTTTGGTTAAAGTTTCTCTGCTGGTGTATACCTCATGAAATAAATATCAGAAACCATTCATATTTGGACTAAAGGTACCCTATAGGGTTAGCTTTGTTTCTATGATTTTGGACCCCAGGGTCCATGCCCAGGGGTGGGGCTAGAGTTCAAAATCTAGGTCACCTTTAATTTGCGTCAAAGTTTTGGTTAAAGTTTCTCTATTGGTGTATATCTCATGAACTAAATATCAGAAACCATTCATATTTGGACTATAGGTACCCTATAGGGTTAGCTTTGTTTCTATGATTTTGGACCCCAGGGTCCATGCCCGGGGGGTGGGGCTAGAGTTCAAAATCTAGGTCACCTTTAATTTGCGTCAAAGTTTTGGTTAAAGTTTCTCTATTGGTGTATATCTCATGAACTAAATATCAGAAATTATTCATATTTGGACTATAGGTACCCTATAGGGTTGGCTTTGTTTCTATGAGTTTGGACCCCAGGGTCCGTGCCCGGGGGTGGGGCTAGAGTTCAAAATCTAGGTCACCTTGAATTTGTGTCAAAGTTTTGGTTAAAGTTTCTCTGCTGGTGTATATCTCATGAACTAAATATCAGAAACCATTCATATTTGGACTATAGGTGCCCTATAGGGTTAGCTTTGTTTTTATGATTTTGGACCTCAGGGTCCATGCCCGGAGGTGGGGCTAGAGTTCAAAATCTAGGTCACCTTTAATTTGCGTCAAAGTTTTGGTTAAAGTTTCTCTAGTGCGGTATATCTCATGAGCCAATCATCAGAAGTCATTCATATTTGGACTATAGGTACCCTATAGGGTTGGGTCCATGTCAGGGGGAGGGGGAGGAGGATGGGGGCGCTTGAGTTCAAGATCTAGGACATCAATACTTTTATTATTACTATTATTTTTTTTTTAATTTAGACTGACATTCTATTTTCATTATCCATCTAGGACTGAGGACCTGACCCTCAATGTCCGTGATTAAGTCCTAGATGGAGTACACAAGTCAGCTCTGTGTACTGCTCTAAAGAAGATATGTCACTCTAAAAACTACACTCCCTCATGTCTGTGGTCAAAGTGCTTTAGAATGCACACTTCTATAAAGTATTTGATAAGGGTACTGTCTTTTGTTCGGGATTTGTGATTCAATGTCAGGGGTGTACATGTGCTGGGTGGTTGTGGGAGGGAGAAGGAGGACTGGGTGACCACCAGCCGGGGGTATACGTGCCTCTCAAGGCACTTTTTCTAGTTTAATTTGCAAATGTATCTGTATGCATAAATGCAGAAATTCAAGCCTCTCCCTCATATTTATTTTTTATCAGAACAATGGCAAGCTGTTGTTCCTCATTATTGTCAGCCCCCGGGGTCTGGGCTTTTAGCAGGGATTTCACCACAAAGGTGACCCGGCAGTGCCAAGCTTTTAGCCGGGCTTTAAAAATTGAAAAGTTAAAAGCCCCTCTGTTTCCCGGCCATCATTACCTGACTGAATATTTTGTGACTGACACTGTAAACCAAACCAAACAAAACCAGCTGTATACATCAACTTTGTGGTTTTGTAGGAAATAGGTCATGAAGAAGTTCATTTTAATAGCTTAATATGTCAGATAGTTTGGTGGTGAGCAGTAAATTTATGTCATAAATGGTCACAAGAATAGATAATTATTGTGATGTTTCACCCGAGCGATTCATAAATAATAGCACAGCTGAGAAACACGTGGTATTGTATACCAACAAATCGATAAATGATCGGGTGACGCACAATGAAACTTTGTTCAATGTTGAGATGAGAAATTTGAGTTTTCTCCCATTACGTTTACTCTTTTGACTGATAGATAGGTGCAGTCAATGCAGAAATTGAACATTTATTGAATGAAAGTAACATATGCAATCCA
The DNA here is from genome assembly GCA_964017185.1 of Rugalucina vietnamica. Classification (NCBI taxonomy): domain Eukaryota; kingdom Metazoa; phylum Mollusca; class Bivalvia; order Lucinida; family Lucinidae; genus Rugalucina; species Rugalucina vietnamica. The sequence goes on from OZ024870.1 coordinate 66,004,563, forward strand.
GATTATTTCGTTTTCACAATCACTTCCGTCCCATGAACATATAGTACTTCCCATACAGTAGTATTGAAGTGTTTGCGAAAACGAGATAATCGGGATTTCTTATGTTAGTTTCTTTCAATACATGTTCAATTTCTGTATTGACTGCACCTACTATCAGTCAGTAGAAGAAACGCTGTAGGAGAAAACTAGAAAATCTTACGTCAAATTCATTCTCCTTGTAGTGTGTGTCACCCGATCATTTACCTGTTTGTATGTAAACAATACCACGTGATTCCCAGTAGTGAATAGTCTGACATGAAATAAATATTTTTAATGGTAGGGGTAGGGGAGATAACCAAAATAGAATTACATTGGTTGGCTTCTACATAAGTTTCCTTTCTTTGATATCTGAAAGGGAAGTAAATTTGTATGCATTAGCCTTGGATCTTATAACAGAGTTCTCTTTCTTGGACTGTTAATGGTTTTTAAAAAACTATTACATGTACGGCAAACTCTTCTTGCTGCTGGTACGATGTGAAGCTGGATTGTCAAGAAAATTTGCAGTAGAACTTCACTCATGGACAGTAAACTTTCAGATGTTGTAGCTTCTACTTCTAGAAGGCCTCTTATAACTCAGATCCCATTGAAAGGGAAATAACAAGTATACTTGTTACTATAGCGTACTAATTGCCTGGACTATATGATTGCAATATACGGCAAGTGGTAGTTTGGGCCTTGTATCTTATCCAATATTTATCAGAATATAATAATTTTGGTATCAATAAATTGGCAATTTTCTAATCTAATCATCTATACATCATATGCTTTGAAAATTTATGTTTGAAATGTTTTTATGGGCTATGATTATGTGCCGGGATATGGATCTTTATGAGGAGTGGGTGTGGCAAAATGCTTACAGCAGCTTAAAAAGAGTGGAAAGACCTATCGATTTATATTATGTCCCCCAACCGAAGGTGGGGGACATATTGTTTTTGGTGCGGATCCCGTCGGCGTCCGCGTCAGCGTCTGCGTCCGCGTAGCTTCTTTCCGACGCGATATCTTTTGAACCAGTGGATGGATTTTGACCAAACTTGCATAGATACATGGTTGGGAGGGGTGAAAGAGTTGGATAGATTTTGGTGACCTTGACCTCATTTTCAAGGTCACCAGCCCATGAAAACTGATCAAATTAGGTTTTCCGACACGATATCTTCTGAACAAATGAATGGATTTTGACCAAACTTGCACAAGAGCATTGTTGGGAAAAGGCTCAGAGTTGATTAGATTTTGGTGACCTTGACTTAATTTTCAAGGTCACGAGTCCATAAAACTGTTGAAATTAGTCTTTCCAATGCAATATCTTGTAAACCAATGGATGGATTTAGACCAAACTTGCACAGAAGCATTGTTGGGAGGTGGCTCAGAGTTGATTAGATTTTGGTGACCTTGACCTAATTTTCAAGGTCACGAGTCCATAAAAAATGTTGAAATTAGTCTTTCCAAAGTAATATCTTGAAAACCAATTGATGGATTTTGACCAAACTTGCACAGAAGCATTGTTGCGAGAAGGCTCAGAGTTGATTAGATTTTGGTGACCTTGACCTAATTTTCAAGGTTGTGAGCCCATAAAAATTGTTGAAATTAGTATTTCCAACGCAATATCTTGTATTAAAATCAATTGATGGATTTTGACCAAACTTGCACAGAAGCATTGTTGGGAGGAGGCTCAGAGTTGGTTAGATTTTGATGACCTTGACCTAATTTTCACGGTCACAAGTCCATAAAAACTGTTGAAATTAGTTTTTCCGATACGATATCTTGTAAACTAATTGATGGATTTTGACCAAACTTGCACAGAAGCATTGTTGGGAGGAGGCTCAGAGTTGATAAGATTTTGGTGATCTTGACCTAATTTCCAAGGTCACTAGTCAAAAACTGTTGAAATTAGTCTTTCTGACAAGATATCTTGTAAACTAATTGATGGATTTTGACCAAACTTGCACAGAAGCATTGTTGGGAGGAGGCTCAGAGTTGATAAGATTTTGGTGACCTTGACCTAATTTCCAAGGTCACTAGTTCATAGCTGTTGAAATTAGTCTTTCGGACGTGATAACTTGTAAACCAATTAATGGATTTTAAGCAAACTTGCACAGAAGCTTTGTTGTGAGGAGGTTCAGAGTTTATAAGAATTTGGTGATCATGACCTAATTTTAGACAGGGTCCAAAACAAGTTTAAACTACCACACCATACAGAACAAGATGGGCATGGTGTCTCCCATAGAAAAACTTCATATCACAAGGTAACTACACTTCAATTACTAAATGGTTGGGGGGACATAGTTTTCCTCAGAAAACACTATTTTAATATATTCTTATTTGATAAGCATTCCGCTTTTCAAAAATCACATTTTTGTCTGAAAGAATGAAATTTTCTGCCAGACATAATAAATTTTTTTCTGGTTTTGTATTGCATTTTTTGGTGAAGACTTGGAATTTAATTCTGTCTCTGCTTTGTAGTGTTGATCATAAATCAAGACGCATTACACCACCGTGCCTTGGTACTCATTATGTGTACCCTAGAAGTGTTTGCTCCATCATACATAATTGTTAAGGGAGCAACCATTTGATTTTTATTGGAGAGGGGGGGGGGGGGGGGGGTTCCAAGACCGAATGTTGCCAGAAAAAAAAAATCGAGGAAAGGGTAAATTCTATTGTATGTATTGTGTTGTATAGAAAAAAAAAAAAAGAAAAAAAAAATATGATGGTGTTGCGAGTGAAAAAATATCCAGGCCCGTAAACATCTTCCAGGCACCCACATAAAAATCAAATGGTCATTCCCTAACTTGGACGATAAGTATAAACTAAAAAAAATAGACATGGAGCCTTACTATATATAGTGACTATGTGGGCCGCATCGTGAGAAAACCGGATTTTTGCCTAGGCGAAAACAAAGGCGCAGATCAGCTTCGCGGTAACCGCGAAGCTGATCAGCGCCTTTGTTTTCGCTACTCGGATAGTACAATTCCTCTTCTACTTAAATCCGAAATTTCAAGCTTCTAGCTCGTTTCTGAGCTTGTACAGGCCGGTTTGTGTCGGACCTGTTCGGAAACCCCGAAGACCGGTTTTCTCGCGTCGCGGCTCATATAGTGACTATGTGGTAGAGCATGGGACCCCCTGAATTGAGAGATCCACGGTTTGTTTCCACACAGGGCACCGTGTTGTGTCATTGAGCAAGACACAGTCACTCCCAAGTGTACTGGTTAATACTCAGGAAGTGCTGGCTCTGTCGGGACATGACTGAAAAAATATTGACCGGGACATTAAACCTCAATACGAATACAAACAAACAAACAAGAATACAAAAATCAGGCTTTGTACTAAAGCTTCAACTTGCTTTTCATATATTGACACATAAACAAGCGGCTAGGTAGATCAATATCTATTTTTAGTCAACCTTCTGTATGTAATTGACAACTACCACAGGAAAACCAAGAAAATTACAAAATACAGCGGAAATATGAAGAAAAAATTTGGGGTTAGCTTATAAGCAGCTGCATAATCAGTGCTGAGTGCATAATCAGTGTTAACTCTTCACATGCTAGCCAATTCATCTTTGTCAAACTGCTGCCAGTATCTTGTCTCACTTTGGAAGGCAGAGAGTTAAGACATTCCTGTTGTTTTGTGGATTTTCCTGGTGACATTGCAAAAATACACCATTATACACAACTCAGCCACCTCATGGGAAAACCAACAATGTGGTTTCCGAACAGGTCCGACACAAACCGACATGTACAGTCACAGAAAAGAGCTAGAAGCTTGAAATTTCGGATTTATGTAGAAGAGGAATTGTACTATTCGTTCAGCGAAAACAAAGGCGCTGATCAGCTTCGCGGTTACCGCGAAGCTGATCTGCGTCTTTGTTTTCGCATATGCAGATATGCAGATTGTTGGTTTTCCCACGAGGCGGCTCAACTAAAGATTATTTTTAGCCTAATGTTGAGAAAACTTGTGTTTGTTGTCTCCGTTCTCCGTCAGACATGGACCAGACTGTGACGCTCCCAGAGCAGAGCTGAGTGTTTTTAGTTTTTTTTTACCCAAATACTAGTAACAATGTTGAAGTTGAAAATCATACATTTTGATGGCAGTGCATTCATATTGATGATTTTTGCTGTTCTCGTTACACAGTTTTTCCCAGAACATGATCCATTTTATTAGCTGTTTCCATTGGTGAACCTAAGAATTTTTTTTTTGGACTAGTTTTATCTTTCATATCAATAGTTCAGGTAGCAAACATAGTGACACGATTAAGGCCATCACTTAAGATAGAGTTGTTGACATACTGTGCAGAAACCGTGTCATAATAAGCTGTATGGAGCAGTTGGAGATATTCATTTTCTTCTCTAGTGTGAAATATTGCTTTTTCGGTTGCAAGAAATACTACACTGGATTATAATAATATTCAAGGTCAAGCCGTCTGTCTCGCTCAATTTTACCTCCCTGTTTAAGGTTGTCATTCAAAAGTCTCAGTGCTTAGATTGTGGTTCTGGAGATTAGGATTAAATCATTGACTTTGTAAAAACGATTGCCAAAATGTTTGAATTTATATAATTCAAACCTAGTCATAGAATTTGTGATAGGGCTTGGATGTAAACATAAAAGGTGTATTGATATTAAAAATGGTGAAATAGTGTCTTGAAATCACACCATGGATTGGCTGAGTGGAAATTTCTGTGAGGAGTTTGCCAGTAGTAGTTCCATCACGGATATTGTTGATTTGATGGGAGAATCGGGAAATTATGACAACTCCGAGCATGTTTCTAACCAAGGCTTATCTGTCCCTGGCCAACAGGGATCTGTATTTGGAAGCATCGGCAATGGGTTGATGTGTATGGCTGAGAATAATAATCACATCTCGGAGGAACAGCCTCTGAGGGTGGCTGAAGCCCAAGGGCCATCCCAAACCCAGGCCCCAGTCCCCACTGAGGAACCTGCTCAAGCTATTGCAGACACAACTGGAGACCCAAATAGTGTAAGATTTTTGTTGTTTTTTTTGGTTGCCAAGTTTGATAATAAAGGTTTGGGGGTGGAGGAGGAAGAGAGATGGTTTCAAACGCCTACGCAGTCTATAAAGTTTTGAGTTAGAAAATCTATGTGTATTTATGGTTGAGACACCTATGGTGCCTCTTATTGCTGCCATTCTTGGACGAGGTGTAACATGGACATGCAGTAATTAATTAACTCTGGCATACTATGTCATGGCTTTGGTGCTAAGTCATGACTTTACCATTATTTTTGTAATATTAATTTATTTTCTGACACCCAAAGTGACCCAATAACTACATTAAATTAATTTCTTTCATTGATCACATATTTACGGCATAAATATGAATGGCATGCCTGTTTCTAGCAGTCAGATGTACTTATTTCATTATATTAATATTACGGTAAATCTGTGACATATGCCTTTAGCTCTCTTGAAAATGTTAATTCTTTGCTATAACAACACCAAATAAGAACGGTCAAATTAGAAAAAAAAAAGACAAACACAAATCAAGAAACAGAAAGGCCATATTTTCCTTGGGTAGTATGGCCAGTTTGGGTGGGTATAGGTAGGAAACCAACAATTGTGTATGGTTGGCCTTACATGATAGAAAGGACATCTATTGATTATGGGGGTGATCTCCCTAAATTTAATGAGAGAATCCTTTTAAGGGAAGTGTATATATTTTTCCTCACATAGAAGCTTGACTCAGCTCCATATTCATCAACTGAAAATCCCCCTCCCCCCCTCCCCCCTTATCCAAGTGTTAGGGAAAACAGACACTTTATTGCTAGCTAGAGGTTCTTTCCAAATATATGAAAAATATATGAGCCTGTGTGTGAGAAAACCAACAATTGGGGATCCGACCAGGTCCGACACAAACCGGGCTGTACAGTCACAGAAGATGTTTAGAGGCTGGAAATTTTGGATTTAGATAGAAGAGGAATTGTACTATCCGAGTAGCGAAAACAAAGGCGCTGATCAGCTTTGCAGTTACTAAGACTTGTGTGAAAATTACCATAACTTTTGGCGCTGTAATCGTATGTATGTGTGTTTTGACCACTTTAATTTAGGCTTGGGCTAGCTCCTTAACCTTTAGCATGCTGAGCAATTTTGTGAAATCGATATCGCATCCCCCTGAAGTTTTTTTTCCATGATTTGTTTATTTTTGAGCCACAAAAAAGACTTAAATAATTTCAGCAAATGAAGTAAACATATCTACTCTTCTTTGTGCCTATTTCTAGTGTAAAAAATAATCATACAATCATACTGTTATTGTGGAGATGGTTTGTTTTCACAAAAAGCCTTTTTTTGTAGTCATCATAAGATTTTCTGTGACAAAACAACAAAAACATTACATGGGCGGCCCCCGTGGCCGAGTGGTTAAGAGCGCTGTTTCTTAATTACTCGATCATCTCCCCGCTGTGTCTGGTGTGGGTTCGAGCCCCGCTCTGGCCACATGTGAGACAAGCCAAGTTCTGCTTGCGGGTGTGCCAGGTGGTTTTTCTCGGGGTTCTCCCGTTTTCGCCCCACCTACTGATTGACCCTTCTCATATGAGCTGAAATAATTTAAAAAAAAAAAAAAAAAAAAACAAACAAAAAAAAAACATTACATAATTCATGAAAACAGTATTAGCAAACAACTGACACATTAACTCCCTACAGTACTGGTTAAACCTAGGAAGCAATGGCTCCGTCCCGACATGACTGAAAAATTGTTGACTGGGATGTTAAGCCTTAACACAAACAAAAGCAAACATCTAAGCAAACAAATCTTTATGAATAAATATTGTTTATAATCTTATGATACACACTACTTTGTGTATTTTATACTTCAGATTAATTTTAACCAGTTTTAAGCAAAATGCTGCAGTTTTGCAACTTTTGGCTTCATTTTCAAACCATAAAATATCTCTTAAACGTGACATTTAGATGAGACAGTAACTGTAAGAAAGCTGATGACACAAGAATTTCAAGTTTGTATGTTTGGGTTCATGATAAATGTGCGTATGTATCATATGAGCTGCTTTACAGATGCAAAAACAAAGACGCAGATCAGCTGTGCAGTAAGTGCATAGCAGCTGATCAGTGCCTTTCTGTTCCATTCACACAGTACAATTATCCCTTCTCTTCTTAAAACACAAAAAAATCAAGCCTTTTAAGCCTTCTCCAGTGGCTCTGACCTGGTCCAAAACCCCAAACATGAGTTTTGTTGTGAAGCGGCTGATGTTGGTGTCATATTGCCTGGCATGGGTACATGCATACTTCTCGGTTTCATAGTACAGTTTTATGATAGTAAAATTCATCAGTCACAAGTGTCTGCAACATCTTGGAGTGAATATTTAATGATGTAACAGCCTTTGACCCGGCCCATTATCATAAAAAAATTTACTTACTGCCTTAACTCGTATAAGCCTGGTGGTCATTTTGTGGGACATAGGCAAACAGCATAGCCCCAGATGTGACGCCGCAAAACGGCATAGCCCCAGATGTGACGCCGCAAAACGTGGCGTAGGCAAACAGCATAGCCCCAGATGTGACGCCGCAAAACGTGGCGTCCCATCTGGGGCTACTCTGTTTGCTAAGAGAATTTTCATCAAAAAATTGAATAAAATTTAAAAATCACTCCTGATGACCCTAAAAATGAAAGTGGACTCACCCAAATGATAATGATGGGAAAATCAATGCGTCAAATATGGGTTAAAAAGAAAGCTTGGAGCATTAAATTGTCAGTTTGTAGTTAAAAGATGTGCAATTAGTACTGGTAACCTGCCTCCAGAAGGCTAACCCAAGAATAGTGAGGCTGTGTGATAACTGACCATCCTGGCTGACTGTGGACATTACGAACTAATTGAGCCTGTGCGTGAGAAAACCAACAATTTGGGTTCCGACCAGGTCTGACACAAATTGGCCTGTACAGTCTCAGATTAGCAGGCTAGAAGATTGTAATTTCGGATTTAAGAAGAAGGATTGTACTATCTGTGCAGTGAAAACAAAGGCCTGATCAGCTAGCTGTGCAGGCACTGCACAGCTGGGGTTAGTAACTTGAAGGCATCGTAAGTTCCCCTTCTTAGGATATACTTACGATCATTAAGATGACCGCCTTAGAATTTACGCCCTTGCTATTCCAGCTACTCTAAACTGTCTTAACTTTTTTTGAAATGAAAGGTGCCAATTCTTAAGACAATATGATGCTAAGGGGACTTGAGCTGACCGTAAAGATACGATGCTGTTAAGTTGTCACCCTAACTTAAGGCTGTTTTCATAATCGGGAAGAGATACTTAAGTTGGTCGTAAGATGATCTTAAGCTTAAGATGGCTTTGAGTTACTAACCCCTGATCTGCGGCTTTGTTTTCGCCTATGCACATTGTTGGTTTTCTCATGTGGTGGCTCAATTATCAACAGGCTGCATCTCAGATGCTGATCAGTGTCATTGTTGTGTGCTGTCCAATAGATAGTGATTGGAAGCAAACTGGTGTGAGTCTTTCAGATATATGTTAACAGTTATCTGGTTTACAATACCCCCCCCCCCCCCCCTAATTTGTGGAAGTCTGTTTTCCTTGCAACATGAATTAAAATGAATAAGTGACTTAATTATAATACGAATAAATTTTTCATGTAACAGCTTAGACCTTTAGCCAACTCTTTGCATCCTGAGTAGTGTTGTGTCTATTTACTTTTTTCATCAGTGCACATGTAATTGGATAGAAAGACCAGGAATTGGTTCTTTCAAAATCGGAATCAAAACCCAAGATAACTAGCTTTTTCCCAGATAGGTAGCCATCCTGCAAGCAGTCAACTTAACAAAAAGATGGCAATTGTTCAAGTACTAGTGCTAGCCTTATAAATGCCACAACTGGATGCCATGCAAGGCAGCCACTGGTACCATTTTCAACGGCTTTGGTATGACAAGCACAGGATTGAACCCATGACCTCCCGCTCCTGAAGCAGGCACTCTAACCATTACGCTAACAGCACACGTCTGGGAACAACTTGACTGAGAACAACTTGGCTTTCAAACCTGTATATGTAAGGAAATAGAGAGGATCACGTTCATGGTGGCCCCTTGGTGCATGCATGTAGTTTCTATAATTCAAGGATATCTATAGGTCATATACTGAGCCGCATCGTGAGAAAACCGGATTTTTGCCTAGGCGAAAACAAAGGCGCAGATCAGCTTCGCGGTAACCGCGAAGCTGATCAGCGCCTTTGTTTTCGCTACACGGATAGTACAATTTCTCTTCTACTTAAATCCGAAATTTCAAGCTTCTAGCTCTTTTCTGAGCTTGTACAGGCCAGTTTGTGTCGGACCTGGTCGGAAACCCCGAAGACCGGTTTTCTCGCGTCGCGGCTCATACTGATACTGTGCAAGGATTTTATTTCTAGGGCATTGAACTCGTTTGTTTTTATCATATATGACCTGCATATAAAGTTAAAGAATCTTGAGATAATCTGAGCCGCCTCGTGGGAAAACCAACAATGTGGTTTCCGACCAGGTCCGACACAAAATGGCCTGTACAGCTACAGAAAAGAGCTAGAAGCTTGAAATTTCGGATTTAAGAAGAAGAGGGGTTGTACTATCCGTGTAGGGAAAACAAAGGCGCTGATCAGCTTCGTGGTTACCGCGAAGCTGATCTGCGCCTTTGTTTTCGCCTAGGCAGATTGTTGGTTTTCCCATGTGGCGGCTCATGTAATGTAACATGATATATCATATTTGTTTACTGCTGTACTGTTTTGTCATAAAATGTAGCTACTGCATCTTGTATCTCACACTGAATATCCAGAGACAGCCAACACAATTGAAACGTTACAACCTACGTAGATGAAATTAAAAAGTAACATTTGGAAGTAAATATCAATTAGGGAACAACTAGCCACAGATCAGACGTGATATCGACCTCCGCGGTGTTCTTGTTCCCCATTCAAATGCATGGATGACCCAAGTTGACCTAGACGGAATATTTCCATCGGTATTCCGTTAGACCTCTCCATACCGACGGAAATGCCTTCTATTGAGCCCTTAGTCGAAAATGAAAAATCATCGAAGACTACAAAGAAATTGAAAATTATGTTATGTTATATCTTTTCTGGCTGATAGGACTTAATTTATATATATTACAGATGTAAAATGACGCAGACTCATAAAATTCTTAATTTTTTCTGTTGAAAATATTTCATACGTCTATAAATAGATAAGGGGAGACTACTATAAAATATGTAACAAAAAATTAGAAAATTGATTGCTTTTTGCAAATTTATTGAAATTCTGCAGGCTAACCAGATGTTTACTCAATGATTTATGCATTTTCTAACAAAACATAACAAAACTTTTAACAATTATCACCAAAGAAAGCAGCTATAAGCTTCTTAACGATATCCATAATCTGTTCGACCATAGTTTAAAGGCAACCTATGCTAAGCTGTCACGGGAGAGGAGCGAGGTCACGAAGTGTATCGGAGTGCAGGTTAGCCAGCTGATCTAAAGTTGACCTTGCCGTAAAAAAGGCCAAGGTCATCCCAGGGTCATGATTTATACAAACTTTGTAGAGCTCCATTGCCTGATGCTTCATGCTAAGTTTCAAAATCATAGGCCTTCTGGTTCTGGAGAAGAAGATTTTTAAAGGTTTTTGCTATTTATAGCCCTGGCGGCCATCTTGGTCATGTGACCTGGACCATTTGTGCAACTTTCGTTCCCCCTTCCTAAGGATGCTCCTCATGAAATTTGAATTTGATTGGCCAAGCGGTTTTCAGAGAAGATAATTGACAATGGACGACAGAGCATGTGTATATTTATAAGCTCACCTTGTGAGCCTAACGGCTCGGGTTGAGCTAAAAATAGGTTTACCGTTGTAAACATCATCTTCACTTTATCAAAGTAGGGTTTAAAGGGGTATTTATTGCACGGGCATGTTATCCTGATGAGCAGACAATCTGGTACATTGAGAAAACTGTTGGCAATCTGTGACATTGAGAAAACTGTTGACATTATGAATAACAGTCAATAAGAGCCCATTTTTCAAGGCTTTTTGTAGAGAATTCTTCTGTCTGTGGTAGCTGAAAAAATATGTCAAGACAGTCTGGTGTCAAAAGTGTAATTGCAATCTCAACATGAGAAAACTGGATTTTTGCCTAATAGAAAACAAAAATGCAGATTAGCTGTGCAGGAAGTGCACAGCTGATTATTAGCACCTTTGTTTTCGCTACATGGACAGAACAATCCCTCTTCTGAAATCCAAAATTTCAAGCTTCTAGCCTTCTTCTGTGGCTGCACAGGCTGATTTGGGTCTGATCTGGTCAGAAGCCCTGAAGACCGGTTTTCTTGTGTCAGGGTTCATATGTCAAGACAGTCTTATTGCTAACTTTCCATGGCAGGACTGCTCCCCCACCTTTGGGAAGGGCGGGGATTATGACTTTTCAGCTTTCAGTGCCCTGCTATAAGCCCACCCCCAGTGGGCGAACTGGAGGTCAAAACTTTGCTCTTTGCCCGCCCTTAGCAATAGAAAATCTCCCTGGGGTAAGGATCCTCATGTCAAAACCCTGTCATTTCCCTTGCACTGCGGGGACACTTGAAAGGTTATTGCTTGGCACTTTAGCCTGGCTATCCCCCACCCTTCCCCGAAGGTGCAGGTGGGTTGGGGGGGCAGTGTTTACAAATGACTAGTAATACATGTATGTATATATACATGTATATACAGCATTTGGCCACTGCCAGAAATGAAACACCCCAATGTGCCAACTATGATGTACCGTAGGGTCACAAAAGGCACCAGCTCCAGGGCACTGGTAAAATATTATGAATTGCAAGGAAAATATTTAGGTTGTTGCGGCCAGACTATTTTTGGCTTGTGGTCATTGTCGCATTTTCATCCGCTGAAAACAGTAAAATCCTGGCTAGGTTCCCTGTCCTTCCCTGGGGCATGTAGGGGTTTGGGGGCGTAGTTGCAAATGACCACTGCATTAGACATTTCCTTTGGCAGTATTACCCAACCTGAATATGTTTTCTCTTGGCAGGACTAAAGAATTGATGGCTCCTGTATGACATATTCATGCCTTTTGAGCTGTTACTGTAGTTGGCTGGGAATGTAGGCTTTGAGGTCTTATTGATTTGTGTGTCAAGGATAGCCAAATGTTAACTCTTCTCCTGCCGAATTGCTCTACTGACAGTTGGGGACATGTACCAAGAAAATATGAAATTGTGAAATCCTACAAAGAAAAAGATAATTTAAAATTATAGTGTTCAAATAATCAGATATATTGCTATGGGAGGCCAATTAGGTCTTTAAGGGTCAATGCTGATTAGAGGATACAGTTTGGAAGCCAAAGTGTATGAGTGAATGTGGCACAAGACTTGGTGTTTGAAAGGCAATTCAGTGCCCTGCAGTCAAGTCTGTAGACAAGAATTATGTTTTGTATAGAATAATTATTATAATTGTCTGTTTTGTGATTCAAAGTTCCAGTCCACAATTTTTCAGTCATGTGGAGACAGAGCTCAGGTACTTTAGTCATAAGACTCAGAATCAAGAGGTTTGGGGTTTGAACCCCATTGATCCCTCTATGTTAACACCCAGAAAGCTTTCACTATATCCTGACATAGCTGAAAGATTGTTGACACGAGATACATTAAATCACAAAACAAACAAATCTTTTCGGCTGCATGAATATTGTCCTTTTGACCTGTATAATGTTTGCATTTACATATGCAAAAAATGATTGCTATCTGAGTATCATGACACAGCTCACATTTCTTATGCACACCGGGTATCCAGAGACAACCAATGTGACTGAGTACAACAGATGCAGATGAAGCCAATAAGTATATGATGGTCTATGATGAGGTCTTGAACAATTTCCTGAACAATTTGCCATGGATCTGTTCCCAAACAGGCCCCGAGGTTATAAAACTTGTTTCAAGCTCAGCTCAGCTGAGCATGAAATTTAACCTGCTTTAATATAAATACTGAAATAGACCAAATTAATTGAAATAGCCAAAGTCTGTAATTTATTCTGCTCATAAATGTTAAAATGCCAACAATTGTTGGCATTTTAACATTTATGAGCAGGATAAATTTTAGTCTCAACTGAGCTGAGCATGAAAAAAGTTTTATAACCTGGGGGGCCAGGCTTTTACTACATATTTCTGCTTATTGATTTCTTCTGAATTGGTTGTTCTCAGTCGTGTTGGTTGTCTCTGGATACCCGGTGTCTTAGTGTCCCATTAAATTGACCTCATACATTGTGATTAGATCACTTGACCAAGATCAAAATGCACAGCCTCTTGAGAAAGCCTGTCTTGGTGGTTTCCAACCAGGTCTGACAAAAACCAAGCTAATACTTCCACAGAATTTAGATGCTTGAACTTGAAACTTGCAGTATAAAAGGAGGGTTTCACTGGAACATCAGCTGTAGATCTTATTATCTGCTTTTTCCTTTTTGCTCAATTATGAAAAAAGCTTACCTCAGCTAGCTGAAATGTAAACATCTACTTATCTGTCTGCATTTTATATGACCTTGTAAATGCATTATAAGGCCAGACATAAAAAATATCTGTGTTTCAGACAAAACGATAATTGGTTTTCAATGGGTTATTGAATTTGAAAAATTGTTTCGTGAAGATAAGGATTTTTGCTGAAATTTTCAATGAGAAGTCATCTTTTTTTCTCTGTTCTCTATCTATTTTCTCAGTTCCTCTGTTTACAGACCAGCCTTCTGTAATATTGCCATTGGCCTTTAAACTGTGGGGACTGAGTTGCTTAACACTTTTACTGCCATGCCTCTCAAAAAAATCAACATCTCACCTCCAAACAATTTACTTATTAAATGTTATATTTATTGATATGTGTGCAAATCATATGAAAAGGGCTATTTACACTGAAAGACCTGACATACAATACATTTTACCTCTTAACTTCATCTATAAACCATGACATTCTGGTAAACCTGAAAAACGACTACAGTCGTCAGTGGCAGTGAATGTGTTAAAATGATAAATACTGTAGGGGGGCATGGTGACCTATGGTTAGAGCACAAGACTAATGAGCAAGAGACCCTTGGTTGGATACCTACTATCTCTGTGTCTTTGAGTAAGACACTTTGAGCTACCCATCCTTATGCATAAGTCATTTGTAATCACTGCCCCCCACCTACGGGGAAGGGTGCGGGGCAATTACTTTTTTGAGTGTCCCCGCTGTGCAGGGGAAATGATGGGGTTTTGACACAAGGATCCTTACCTCAGGGAGATTTTCAATTGCAAAGGGCAGGGCAAAGAGCAAGGTTTTGACCTCCAGTTTGTCCCCTGGGGTAGGGACTTAAAGCAGGGCACTTAAAACTGTAAAGTCATTATCCCCGCCCTTCCTCGTAGGTCGGGGAGCAGTGGTTACAAATGACTGGTGCATTACATAACTTAAAAAATGTTCACTGGGATTGAAGGTGGGTGGTGTACAAAATTCAGTTATTTCTGTTTTCAGTTCTATGATGGTAAAAAGCGGGAACAGAAGCGGCGACCGAAGCCCAAAGACGGGAGTCAGCTGACATGTGTTATATGCGGGGATAGGGCCCTGGGGTACAACTTTGATGCCATCACCTGCGAATCCTGTAAGGCCTTCTTCAGACGAAATGCTCTCAAGACAAAGGTAGGATCAGTTACTTTGTTTAAATTCATGTGACAATAAAAATGAGCTTTCGCATGAGAAAACAATGTGGTTTCCGAACAGGTCTGACACAAATGGAACTGTACAAGCCCAGAAGATGGCTAGAGGCTGGAAATTTGGGATTTAGAAAGTAGAATAATTGTACTATCCTTGTAGCGAAAACAAAGGCGCTGATCAGCTTCCCTGTTACCATGAAGTTGATCTGTGGCTTTGTTTTCACTTATGTGAAATGTTGGATTTCTCATGACGTGGCTCAAATCATGTGGTGACTCAGTGAATGATTGTTGACTTCCAGAGATCTGGAAAGTTGAAGCATCAACTTGTTATAATTTTAAGATTTCAAGCATCTAATCAGCTTCTGTGATGGTCATTAAGTTTTGATTTTCAATGTTGTATAAGACAGGTCTTGTTTTCTATTGACTTAATTATACTGATAAAAAAAAGTTAGGGATCAAACTTTTAAATATTCATTTTTGGGCCTATAGATCATTAATCAAGATCTATATGTTGAATTAGCATTTTTATAGCTCTTCAATATGCCAACAATTTTGAAATTTTGCATCATCTGACTTAAACACAGCTAGCCTTAAACCGCTGTCACACTATCGCGTATCGACTCGCGTATCTACAGCGTATCAAGATACGAAAGGTATGTCATGCGTACGTCGTACATACGTGAGCATACGTAGCTCATACTTACGATAAGTAGCTCATACGCCGAGGTGCTACGTTTTTTTATGTGGCAGGTCCGATAAGCCGTACATACATCACACGTACATACGAAAGCAACGTGGCAGGTACGCCATAGATACGTAGCTCATACTCCGCATACGCCACACGTAGGTCGCGGTTAACATGCCACGTAACCGTGACATATGTACAGCATACCTTTCGTATCTGCTACGTATCTGTGACGTATGTGTGGAGTATCCGCGACTCTCTTTTCGTATCTGCGGCGTATCAGCGACATACCTGTGGCGTATCTTGCGTATCAATGGCGTATGTGCTACGTACGTTTCGCTGCTGTGGAGTATGTATGACGTATTAGGAGTATTAGGAATATTTTGTGGCATTCCAAGAGAATCATAATGCTTCTATATACATGTTTTCGTTTTTCCGAAGTCATAGATCAGATGTTTCTTACAGTTCGGGGTGCCGTGTAGGGTTCTTTCAGGGCTATGCTTGGTGTAGCTGCTGTCTCTCTTCATGTCATCTTACGACCAGGATGGGAAGCTTGGAGATGTCCCCCACCACCACCACCACAACGTCGGATTTTTTCTTTGGTGTTAATATTGTAGATTATCTAGATTTCTCCGGTGGCAAGTTCCACCTCTGATAATTGATAACTGTAATGTGCGAATTGCATGAACACAAAGTGAACACAACCATATTTTCTCATAGGTATTTAAAAGCAACTGGTACAGAACAGATACGCCGCAGATAAGAATGGAACGTAGTACATACGCTGTAGATACGTCACGCGTACAATTCATACGCCATACATGATTCACACGTACGTAGCACGTACGCCTTGATACGCCGTACATACGAAAGTGAAATTCCATACCAATACAGATAAGCCACGGATACGCCACGGGAACGTAGCAGGAACATCACACGTGGTACATAAGTCGCTCGAGCAAAATACGGCTTAGACCTCTGCGTATCGAAATTTTCATAGATACGGGAGCGATACGCCGCTGATGCGTGAATGTGTGACAGAGCTTTTAAAACCACACGACCCTCAAAATCAAAGTGTTAAAAAGTGCACAAGAACTGATTCCATCAAATTTTTCAATTTTGTTTATTCAAGAAAACATTGCAAAATTGCTTATTAGTCATCAAATTTAATCATTTCTAAGGTCAGCATGCCAAACAAGACTAAAATATTATTGCCATTTTAAAAGTTTTGATCGAGCAAACTGACACACTATCAATTCTCTATGGGAATATCATACCACTCTTGTTTTAAGGGTAGTCTTACTTAAAGTCTGGTATTGTTTTGGTCCAATCCTTAAGGGTGCAAAGCTTACAAGATGAATAACCTAAATGGTTTTCTTTTATCAACAATTCAAAATCATTTAGAAATTGCAGACTAAAAGTTGGATCCCTAACTTTTTTTGTTCAGTATACTTCAGCGATTACTTTTCTTTACTTAGAATTATTGTGATTAACAATGGATTGGGACAGATGACATTGTATCAATTCAAGACTGGTGCAGTAGTTCTCATTTAAGTTTAAGGAAAGAATAAGAAAAATAATATATTATTTCATGGCCAGGGGCATTTGAAATGGCTTGTGGGTAAAATAAAAAGAGTATTCACCACTGTGCACAATATGTTCATCAAGAGAAGAGGGGTCTTCAAAAAATTGTTTACTTCCTACTTTTGAGGTGTATGTGAAGTCCTTTGGGGAAAGCAGTGCATACAAACTAATTTCATTCGTTCATAAAATTCATGAAAAACTAGTCAAGTTTGATCATAACGACACTGTTCTTGAGCAAACCTCCTTGACTAAGAAGCAGATTACTTCTACTTATTGCACATTTGAGCCGCCTCGTGGGAAAACCAACAATGTGGTTTCCGACCAGGTCCGACACAAACCGGCCTGTACAAGCACAGAAGCAGGCTAGAAGCTTGAAATTTTGGAGTTAGGTAGAGGAGGAATTGTACTATCCGAGTAGCGAAAACAAAGGCGCTGATCAAAGACACAAACAAAGACACAGATCAGCTTCGCGGTAACCGCGAAGCTGATTTGTGTCTTTGTTTTCGCCTATGCAGATTGTTGGTTTTCCCATGAGGCGGCTCATTTCTTTCAATACTACATCAGGAAAACATGTCCGTGTAAGGTATATACCCCGTTGAACCCGTGTTTTGTATAGCAAAACTAGGATATGCAGGGATACATCAATATTTCTTATGTTTGCTCCAAAACATACATTGTGGGTACTCGTTAGAAGCGCCTCGGCAAGGGGGTTCTAACATGTACCCACAATCAATGTTTTGAGCAAAAATAAGAAAAAATATCAAACAATTTCTTCTGAAAATTTTCAATTTTTAAAACTTAGAAAAAATCATTTTATTACATGGATGAGTTTTCGTAATGAATACTAAAGAGCAAATGCTCCTCTTGGAAGAATGGCCATAGAAATATTTTCATGACCAAATCTTCATGTAAAAGAAATTTATAGAACCTACGCGAGGATCTACCATGGGTCCTCTTCAATACAAATTTGATGCATTACCAGTTTATGATTGCCAGAACTGTTGTTCAAAGTTTTATCATACTCATCAGGAAAACGTGTCTGTGCAATGTATACCCCACTTTTATTTAGTAAAACTTGGGTATGCTATTGGGGTATAGCTATTTTTCTTATTTTTGCTCAAAAACATAGATTGTGGGAGGTCGGCGCGGTGATTCTAACATGTACCCACAATATATGTTTTGAGCAAAAATAAGAAAAATATCAAAAGTTTTCTAGAGAAAATTTTCAATTTTGACAACTTAAGAAAAATCTGTATTATTACATGGGCATGTTTTCGTAATGTTGACTTTATAAGTACGTATACAGATGTGTGAGTATGCATGCACAGGGCATGAGTATGCATGCACAGGGCATCCTGTGCATCCACCGATTCAACTACATGTATTTTGAAAGCTTTGTTTTCATACAGAAAGGCTGTCATGTTAATTATGCATTGATTTTATCAATATTTTGTGTGTGGGATTGACATCTTGCTGTTTGATAACTAATTAGATTCTGTTTTTAGGTATTCACCTGCAGTTTTGAAGGAAACTGTAAACTTGATCCCCACACGCGGAAATTCTGCTCAGGTTGCCGCTTGAAGAAATGTTTGGAGGCGGGCATGAAGAAAGAATGGATTTTAAGTAAGTATACTCAATGCCGATCACAGTTCTGCCCAGGTTACTGATCCTCAGTTTAACAGTGTGGCCAAACATGGAACTCTGACATCAGGAAAACATGTCCATGAAATGTGTACCCCCCCCAAACCCCACTTTTATATAGCAAATTTGGGGTATGCAGGGGTATACTTAATTTTCTTATTTTTGCTCCAAACATATATTGTGCGTACTCGATAGAACCGCCTCGGCAAGACGGTTCTAACGTGTACCCACAATCTACGTTTAGAGCAAAAATAAGAAAAATAGCAAAAATTTTTATTTTCTTTTTTTACAACTTAAATCTCTGTATATTGCATGGGCATGTTTTGGTAATGTTACTTGGGGCATCGATGGTGGCTACTGATGGAATCAGAAGAAAACAAAAACAAAAAACAAAAAACAAACATACTTTATTTTGTCGTTAACTGTAAACAATATACTGAGATGTTGTTGAAAATTTCTTATTCATTAGCAGTTTGCTATTTACATGTGTACAAAAATAAAATCTCTTTGAGGTGTTTTCTCCTATCCCCTCAATAGTTTATTTGTAGTATTTCATGGTTCAAAGGAGGCCACTTTTTTTTTTTTTTTGGCAATTTTTTTTTTTGCAATTTTTTTTATTTATTTTTATTTATTTATTTTTTTTTTTTTTCAAAAAAGCTACCCTAGCTTTTACAAACTGCGGAAAAAAAAAACATGTTCATGAGGCATGCATTTGACGACAACAACAATTCTGATGTCATGGGTAAAGTGGCTTTTTCAATGGTCAACTAACTACTTGTCAATGATGTAGCATATGCACCAGTGGAGACACAGCTGGGCTAAAGTGCCAGGATTAAATCTCTATTGAGTCCTGGCAGTGCCGGGCTTTTAATTTCCCTCCAAAGTTACATGGTCCCATTAATTCAAATTCGATAATTATTTGTATTAACATTTAATTACTTTAATGGGTCTGATTCAATTTGCAAGTGTATCGGTACATTCACATGTAGCTTTGCTAGAAATTTAACCCACTGTCTCATATTTTTTATTAGAACAACTCTCAGCTATTGTTCCACGTTGTTGTCAGTCATCTCAGGGGAGCCAGGACTTTTAGCAGGGACTTAACAACAAATCTGACCTCGCAGTGCCGGGCTTTTAACGGGGCTTTAAAAACTGGAAAGTTAAACGCCCCACTATTCCGTGGCCGTGGATACAATTGAATGGTGCATTACATTTGGTGGAAAACACTGCAGTTTCCATGTTTTGAAGTTTAAAAGCACATTAGAATGGTGATATCCGTTTTCAAAATATTTATGAGCTGCTGCATGGAAAACCAACAATCTGCATAGGCGAAAACAAGGCGCAGATCAGCTTCGCAGTGCTGATCACGCCTTTGTTTTCACTTAACAGATCGTACAGTTCCTCTACTTTCTAAATCCAAAGTTTCCAGCCTGTAACCATCTTCTGTGACTGTACAGCCCGGTTTCTGTTTGACCTGGTCGGAACCCAAATTGTTGGTTTTCTTATGCACAGGCTCATGTGTTAAGGATATACATTGTCACATAATGCGGTTTGAAATCGTGTTCTGGCTCTGCTGACACATTGCCTCACAGCAAATTTTCTGATCATGTATTTGACCATATATGTGGGCTGTCCCCGTCTTTGCTGATATTTCTCATATTTGACACCAGATCAGCATTAAATTTTATAGAAGGTATAATTTTATGTACAACTTGTAAATTGTGCATGATTGATTAGGTTATTGTATGGCAACCCAAGTAAACACATTGAAATATTCATTTGTGTGCTCAATGAAATGAACTGTCTGAACTGTCTGTACATTGCAACATTATTTTGACGTCACCAGAAAATTTCGAATATCACATTATTTGTTTGAAAATGGTACACATTTTGAATGTTGTATGTCGAACGTTGTGTAAACAGCGATGTTAGAGGAATAGAAGCGCGACGAAGGGTGATCTAGTTCTGTGTGCAGACCGGTATGACCTTAAACAGACACATACATACAAGCAACTGAAAAGCACAGATGTTTCTTCAAGTCTTGTTTTTAAATGGCTTGGTGGGACAGAAAGTAGATAGTGTGGAAGGAAAATGTCAGTAACGTAAAACAACAAAAGACATCGTTGAAAGCAACAGTACACCCTCAAAGCAATATAAATGAGCCACCTCATGGGAAAACCAACAATCTGCATAGGCGAAAACAAAGACGCAGATCAGCTTCGCGGTAACCGCGAAGCTGATCAGCGCCTTTGTTTTCGCTACTCAGATAGTAGAATTCCTCTTCTTCTTAAATCCGAAATTTCAAGCTTCTTGCTCTTTTCTGTGCTTGTACAGGCCAGTTTGTGTCGGACCTGTTCGGAAACTACATTGTTGGTTTTCCCACGAGGCGGCTCAAATGTATTGACCAATGGCAATCTTTGGTGGCATCCAAAAAAATAAAAAAGAAAAAGAAACAACAACAAATTTTCTGATGATATAGCTCATATTTATATATCATTTTGCATTACTTATATATCAAATTGCATAATTAGCATATGTATGAAATAAAAAACAATTTTGGAATCTTTACCTTGTTATCTTGAGAAGAATACGTACATATTAAAATATAGGTATATGGGTCATTCACATTATCATGTCCTTTGCATTAGGCTTGAATATAAGAATGGTTTTTAGTCTTTTTATGTAGTGTCAGTGTCACTCTCTCAGAAAAAGGCCTAAAGAAATAGATGGGCTGCTTGTGCTTCAAGGCAAAGCTTATACACTACTGACTATTGATTATTGGTTGACCATTCAGGTCTGAGCCTGCTAATGCAGCCCAGGAAAAGTGGTTCAAGTCAAACCATTCATACATAATTTTTATAAGCCTTTTGTGGCTTAATTGGATGGTCCTTGTTGGATGTCATTACATCCTCATTTTGGGTAAAAGTCTCATAAAATGGAGGCAATGTCCCGACATGACCTTAGCTGTTGACTGGGACATAAAGCATCTATTCAAAATTCAAAGAAAAAGACATTTAAACCACCAAACAATTCAATGCTTGGGAGCAATACAGAGATTTGATTTTTACAATTGATTGGTCGTTTTGCCCCATGGTTAAAAAATCTATTTTATACAGTTAAACAGTACTGTTAGCAATGATCTCATTCAATTATGAGCTGCGTCATGAGAAAACGGAATTATTGCCTAGCGAAAACAAAGGCACAGATCAGCTTCGCACTAACTGTGAAGCTGATCAGCGCCTTTGTTTTTGCTCTACGGGTAGTACATTTCCTCTTCCTCAAAAATCCATAATTTCAAGGTTCTAGCCATCTTCTTTAGCTGCACAGGACGTTTTAAGTCAGACCTGGTCAGAAACCCTGAAGACTGGTTTTGTCGCTTTGGGGCTCATATGCATTGAGTTAAAGGAAGTGGGCTTCTTACTCCTGCACGTCTTGCCCCCACCTTACTCTGCTAAAAATATAATTTTCTTGTGACGAAAGCAATTAGAGAAAGCTAAAACTGTGAGAGTTTGGTTTGCTGTTTAATCATGTGGGTGTGTGTACGTACAAAAATAAATTATTTTGCTAAAAATTAAACTATTTTTGCTAAACTGGTAATCAGGGACTGGGAAAGGACTGGTTATAACGTAAGCTGGTCAAGCCTGGCTTTTTCGTAAGCACTTCAATCCCTGTTATTTCGTAAGCTGGTCAAGCCTGCATGCTGCAGTGGGACTATCTGTGATCGCTGTATTTAAACAAGTTTAACGTGGGTCTGTGTACGTCTCAAAGCTGCCGTAGAACAAATTTTCAATTTGTACGGCAATCACTATGGCTGTAGTGTGTCTTGAGACAGGAAAACTAACACCAACATCAAATAGATGACACACGAATGAAATAAAAAAAAAGTTCATGTCTGATATTCACTATGAAAACATGCTAAAACAGTAAACCATGATTTTTTTTCTGCTGTAAAAACTGATAGTTTTCGGTCGCAAAATTTTCATATTTTTCGTACTTTTGCTCAAAACATAGATTGTGCCAACACAAATGTGAGTATCCACAATCAATGTTTTGGAGCAACAGTAAGAAAAAATGTAAACCCAACATTACACCCCAATTTGATTATAATATAATGTGGGAGTGTAAGGGGTACATAGTATTATACCGTACATCGCCGTGTATTATGCACACTTGTGCAGAACACATACTCGGTGTTTGGTGTCAAATCTGGTGGAAAAAGCCTTGTTCCTATATATAATACCCTGTAGACTTTGGTGTCTTGGCTGTAGAAACTCATACAGCTCACCATTCCTCATAAGTTTGAAGTATTTCATGGATATGTTCTAATGTTCCCATTGGTATATCTGTTATTCTCATTCATATTTCAGGTGATGATCAGTTGGCAAAGCGACGGAAGCGAGGCAGTTCCGGTAGCACAGAACACCAGCCTATACAGAAACAGCACAGTCTTCAATCCAAGACTAACGGTGAGATGGAAAGAAAATACACGCCAATGTCCGCCTCCGGCAGCTTTTCTGACTCGCAGGGATCGCCGATGGAAACAATGTCATTTATTCCCAGCACGGTCAAACAGGAATCGTTTTCCCCACCTCAGGTCACCTGCGGGGAAGTTACAACAAATTATTTGTCGGATGACACGGACACGAGCAGCGTTTTTACCGGCACGTCCCCGTCCGTGACCTCTCCCCCAATGACCTCACCCCCTATGGCGTCCCCACCTCTCGCTTCACCCCCCTTGGCATCGCCCCCGACTGCAGTGTCACCTCCTGATATCAAACAGGAGCAACCCGATCCTGACGACTTCTCCCGACCACTATTGGAAGAAGTAGCCAACAACATCGCCAACTTAGAGCGAGAGTACATGGCGGTCTTTGACGTTGGCTACTCGGAGGAACAGGCGAAAAAATTCACAGAAAAGCCGCATAATGCAAATGAACTGTTTAATATGACAGATATCTTTATACGGCGATTGATAAAGTTCGCTAAACATATTCCAGAGTTTAGAGCCCTTAAACAAGAGGATCAGATTCACCTGCTTAAGGTATGGTATAAAAATTTAACAAAACAACAACAACAAAAATAATCACAAGCGTGGTGGCCTAGCGGTTTGTATATCAGATTCCAGATCGAGAAGTTGGGGGTTTGCACCCCACTGGCATATGGTTGTGTCCTTGAGCCAGACACATTGAGCGGCGACACGAGAAAACCGGTCTTCAGGCTTTTCAGCCTGGTCCGACACAAACCGGCCTGCACAGTCACGGAGCCAGGCAGGCTAGAAGCTTGAAAGTTTGGATATATACTGGTTTACTAGCTTACCGCGGCACTAATGGTTGAATGGCTCACTAAAAATACGCAAGATAGTCTATCTTTTGTTCACACCCTGTTCGATTTTTATCATTACCTCATACGTTTTTCTAAAAAGAAAAAACAAAATTTTCATTTGCTTTTATTTTGCAAATTCATTCTTATTGCCGTCATATCGTTCAAGGTCGGTCAATTTTCGTTTCCTATATTACCGCGGAGTTCATCTTAATGGAAAACTGATCAGTTTGAGATGTCCTTACGATGTCGGAAAGTTATAGATTAGAAGAACAGATATTTCTCAAACAACATTTAAGGTCATCAACATCTTCGAAATTATTTTAGAGATTTAGGCAACATAAACATTTTCATGTTTGGACTTTTCATAGCTGTTAGTTTTTTTCACTAATTATTACCGAGCAATGCACAAAGGGCAACTGAATTCATGGCTATATTTTAACAAAAAGGATGATAAATTATGTTGTTTACATAGAAAATAAATGTTTGTCTAGGTTTCTGATAAAAATAACGCGAAATCGGGGTCTAAATACATGTATGCGTAATTATTGTTCTGTTCTATTCTATTCCTACTATACGATGAACTCATCTATACTTTTGCGGGTTTCCCGTAAAACTTACGGACATTTCCCTATCGTTTGCGGATACTTCCAAATAAGGCGATAATGTGACCTATGCTGCATTCGTATTGTGATAGACCCTGCCGACATTCCCGGTATAAAAATAAAATATTTTAAGAATAATAGAGGAAGTTTAGGGGTAGAGGGGGTCTTGATTATGGGTAAAATCTATGTTTTCATATGACTTTGACAAAAATATCATTTAAATAACCAGTTATCTAGACATATCTATCAAAAAGGCCTCAAACTCGGGGTTTACGTTTGCGTCGTAGGATCTTGAATGTAAAAAGCCGCTAGGGCCTGAAGCACACTAGAAATCACGAGATATGCAAATACGTCGGTAACGTAGCATCCGCGGTAACGTAGGGTCGGAGTATAAGTAGAAGAGGAATTGTACTATCTGTGTAGCGATAGTAGCCTTTGTTTTGGCATAGGCAGTTGGTTGGTTTTCTGATGCGGCGGCTCTTTTATCTTAATGGTAAAGAGAAAATCAATCACTGCAAGAGTGCATATAATGCATTGTTTTCACTAAATAGCGATATTCTGTCAGCAAAAAGTTGAATGAACATGGAGTAAGACTAAAATATGCTAAGAAATAAACCGCAAAAAAATAAGTTGTTGTGAAATAACCATTTAGTGAAAAAAAAAATCTACCTATTTCAGATTTGGGGATTTTTGTGGGGGTTGGGGTTGAATGAAGAATAGGATTATGGAATAAGACGTTTTTGATCAGCGTTGGAACATCACAGAACTGCACTTTTGTTTTAATATATACAAAAACATCGGTTTCCTTGTACGGCTGTATTCAGTGTCGGAATCACTTCTCCGATGCATTTTGAAGATAAGGTTTCTTCATATGGAATGAATTTCAAACCATTATCTTAATAATTATTATGTTTACTGTCATGATCAGTGATCACAAGTCTTATTTTCACTTGTTTTTATATTATAAAATTGCACATTGGCTGTGGTCGGGTACCTGTGTAGATCGTGTTATCCAATGCAGCATGCTTATTACATGAGAAGCGACGCGAGAAAAACGGTCATCGGGGTTTCCGACCAGGTGCGACAAATCGGCCTGTACAGTCACAGAAACATGCTAGAGGCTTGAAATTTTGGCTATAAGTAGAAGAGGAAATGTAATATCCAAGTAGCGAAAACAAAGGGGCTGATCAGCTGTGCAGTTACTGCACAGCTGATCTGCGCCTTTGTTTTTTCATATGCAAAAGTCATGTTTTCTCCTGATGCGGCTCATATTATGAAAATAACTTTTTCTTGCTGCTACAGTTTTGCCAGTTTTTGCTCAAAATTATTGTCATTTTACACCATAAGACCATCATTAAGACCATTTCCATTGTGTGTTGAGGTGAAATTAAAGCATTTGATTTCAATCATTATTTTCTAAAAAAAAAAGATACAGGAAATAATTTTTTTCTAAAGATTTGCTGTAAATGTCAATGGCATTTGCTTTTCACCTAATTTCTATTTTTAATGCTGCATATAAACATAAGGAGTCAAACTCAGGCCAAGGCCAATATGCTGTTTAAGTTTCCTCAGATTTTAAGCTGTAGACCCAGAACAGACTGCTAACTAAAGAGCACTCTGATCTGCACTTTCTTAAATGCATTTAGTTGAAATTTATGGTTGAATTTTAAGATACTAAAGCTCTGCTCAAAATATTTAGGTTTTTCAAGGTTGAAGATAAAATGTAGTATTTATGCACCATATGAATAACTCCCATTTTCATCTCACCTACTGATTAGCTGCTTTCATTTGAAATAATCCTGAAAGGGACATAAAACTGAATTAACTTCCCATAGTCACTGATTGCTACCCAGGAAGCAGTGGCTGTGTCCCAACCTGACTGAAAAATTGTTGACTGGGTTATGAAACCACAAAACAAACAAAAAAGATGAAGAGAAAATGCGTGAATTTCTCTGTCATGAGTAAACGGATATTTGCTTATGTGAAAACAAAGACGCAGATCAAGATCAGTGCCTGTTTTTGCTACACAGATAGTATCCAACCTCTTCTACTTATATTTAAAATTTCAAGCTTCTAGCCTGGTTCTGTGACTGTACAGGCCAGTTTGTGTTAGAGATGGTCTGAAAATAACCGCGAAGCTGATCAGCGCCTTTGTTTTCGCTACACGGATAGTACAATTCCTCTTCTACTTAAATCCGAAATTTCAAGCTTCTAGCTCTTTTCTGAGCTTGTACAGGTCGGTTTGTGTTGGACCTGGTCGGAAACCCCGAAGCCCGGTTTTCTCGCGTCGAGGCTCACATAATAACCAACTTTCTTCTGTCCTCAGACAGGTCAAGGGCACTGGAGAGCTGTTAGGTTACATTCTTTTTCTTTTCATAACAAATAATTCTCAGAAGAAAACTTGCCTTCCAAACAAGAAGTCTTGGCTGTGCTGACTAGAAGTTTTGACTTTGAATTTGGAATTTAATAGATGTTAAATTGATTGTCTCAGGGCTGGGTTCAGTGTAGGTTAAAGCCATGAGCACATAGTGAAATAAACATTTTTTAGTGAAATAAGCTCGAAAAGAACAATTGCCGGAAGTATAAGAAAATCAAACAACAGTTTTTTCAAGATGCAAATAGTTTTTCTTGTGTCATGGCTCAAACATAATGGTGCAGTTCAATCTCATTTTAACAGGCCTCGTTAAAGTGTGGTTTTCAATACAACATGGCCATGTCATGACTCCAAAGATGATTATTTTGCTGTATGTCTATTGTAAATAACCTCATTATAACACGGTTTCACTTATAATATGGTCTATTTCCATGGCCTCCAAAGATAGGGTTTTAATGAAGTTGCCCTGTCTAAGCTTTTACAAAAGCATCTCAGATTAAATATGAACCAAATTGCATCTTGGTTTAAATCTCTTCACAATTGCATAAAAGGTTCTGATCAGCTACTATGTTAACATTCTCGTTAGGTTAATCTCAGTTAATCCATTGGCTCCTTCCGTACATCATTTCATTCTTGTTTTCTGTTTCAGGGTGGAATAATGGAGATAATGGTCCTCAGATCGGCGATGGGCTTTGATATGAGCCAACATCAGTGGAAAATTCAGGAGAATATTCATAATCAGGCACAAGAGCATAAACTCGACCCCAGAATCATAAAGGAACAGCTAGGACAGAGTATGTATCGGGAGCATGTAAAATTTGTGACCTCATTACATCAGCTGACTCGCAGCGATCGGACGATAATGACACTGCTGTTTGTCATCGAGTTGTTTTCGCCAGATCGCGCAAATATAGGGAATAAGGAAGGGATTGCCGGTGCCCAGGAGAAGTTTAGTTATTGGTTACAGTGTTACCTCCAATCTATCATGTCGGTGAACGAAGCGAAAACTTTATATCCAAAACTGCTAGTTAAACTTCTGGACGTCAGGAATCTAGGTGAATCAAGTGCGAAACTGGCGTCTCATCTGGATATCCAAAAGCTTGAGCCATTACTTATAGAAGTTTTCAATCTTCAGAAGTAAACATGTTGGATTTTACTCTTTGTATGCCAATGTTGTCTGCTGACCAGCTTTGCATACAGTTTGGACGTTGATTCGTGACAAAGAATGCTCAGGATCAGATTATCACCTTGTATACCTGTGATGCACCCAGATTTCTTGATGCAACAAAACACGGCGTGACAAAATGGAGTGCATTGATTGGAACCTGATCAATTAGGCAACAGCCTACAGCTAAGCAGCATTGATTTTAGAACAACCTACAGCAAGGCAATGAACTTCCGTGTAGGTTGTTGCCCATTCGATCCAGCTTCCCTGTCAACACACTCCATTTTGCCAAGTGCTGTGTGATGTTGCATCAATATAAACTGTAAGAAATTTGGTTGCATCACAGGTATACAGTGTCTCTAGAGCCCAAATTGTTTTGGCCTGAAAGAATTTTTTCGACAAAATAAATTTTAAAAGAATCAGCAGACGACAGTAAAGCATTATGGAATTACCCAGAATGCAAAGAGTAACAGGACATACTGGTACTTACGGATATAATTCCTCCTCAGTCTTGATTCAGGTCTAAATGTAGTGTTTTATCATATGACATTACCCCCTAGTACATTGAATGAACGAGAGTAAAAAAAGCGTCCTATATGTAGTAGTGTATTGCTTCAACAAAAAAAAGAAGTAGTTGATCATTTAGTGAGAAAAAGGAACAATTTCATGATATTGCTGATATTCTGTGAAGACTAGGGAAAATCATCAAGGGTATAACTGGATGGAATTTGCTGTGGATCTTCTTGAAGAAGGAATTCATTGGAAAACAAATCAAGTGTCACTCATTTCCAATAAATAGATAATTTTTGGTACAAGATCTTGTAAATATCATTATTTAGCACCACAGATATTGAGGTTATTTGATGATATTTCTGAGGTAGCCGCTTTTCTGGCGAGTTGAGCCACCAACTTGTTTATTCTTTGCTGCCATGGTTTCAACCAATAGAAAATTGTTTATGTTCACTCTGAGTGCATAAAAGTAGATCCACAAATCCTTGGATATAGAGATTACTGTACAGCTGTCCGCCTGTGTCATTGGATTTTAAAATCAGACACATGCACAGTGGAGCAGTCTAGTTTCTGAGGTTAATGTTAGTATTTCTCCATATATACTATAATTGCTTATTCCAATCACAGTCGGTAAGGTCATTCTGATCTTTTGCAGAGCTGATGAGATAATGCTAAGGAATACCTATGATTGGAGAAGTCACACCGGATATCCAGACACAACCAATGTGACGAGCAACAACAAGCACAGATGAAATAAATAATTGTCTCGGAACAACTTGCTAATCATCATGATCCATGATAAGTTGTTCCCAGGCAGATATTTCCTCCCTATTGTTGCATCTGGGCCCAGTTGTTTAACGATTCGTTAAAATTTCAAATGACAATATTACAAATACACTGTTATTTTTTGTTGAAAAAATGTGAGAATCCTTTGCAATGCAAAGGATTCTCACATTTTATCAACAAAAAATAACAGTGCATTTGCTTATGTAGTCGGCATTAACTTATCGAAATGCGGTCTTAATGATGACTTTAAGCTAGCAAAGTTTTGAACAACTGGCCCCTCTTGTCTCTTGATAACCAGTGTCAACTGAAAGGGACCTTTTAATGTATTGCCTTTGTTTATCATCAAGTATCTTCAATGTCTGGATCACTGGTCATTCTCATGTTGCCATCTATCATTATACATTTCCAAGGGAGATAAATGCATAGGTATGGTAAATGTTCTAGTGGTTTGAAAAATAAAATCATGTCAGAGTGCCAAAAAGTTGCTGGTAGTGAGTGCAATGTGGTAAATTTTCCAGTTTCAAGCTCTCCCTGAATAGAATGTGAGAGAAAATACAAATGAAGCACGGAACCATAGGGAAATTATAAACTGTGCAGAGGAGACTATTTGGCTAGTTCTCATTTTTTGTGCAGGGAAGACAATTTGGGGAGTTCTCATTTTTCCTGTTAAAGCCCCGTTTACACATTATTATTCAAGTTATTAGAAATTTACAATGTTGTTAAGACTGTCATTTATCTACGAGTATGTTTGAAATGGTCATATTTGTCTGTTTTCAGAGTTGTTATTGTGTTATTTCAATGAGTTTCTAGGAAATATTAGCATGTTTTGTTGTATGAATTAGCGAATGTGTGTGTATGATGTTAATGCTACATGGTTTAGGTATGAAACACACATACAAACTTGCAGTACAAGCCGACAGTATACATGTTATAGTATCATGGTACATGTATTTTGCAAAGTACATTGTACAAATGTTAAAAGGACCAAAGTTTAATCCCCAGCTGTAAAGAAAAGTATTCTTCAACCACAATGTTTGGGCCTAATAATAGTGTGCTCCAAATTTAAAATATGAAGAAAAAATTTCTTTTATTCTAAAGATCTAACTGCTGTCAGTTTACATCAAAAACATTTTGCTATAAAGTAACTGATGGTACCCACCATGAGCACCCGACTACCCAGTCGTCCATGCTCCAACTTGGGTCACCCATCCAGCCACTAACCAAGCTCAACGTTGCTTAACTTGCAGCAATATCCAGACACACTACGCGTCGCTGTAAAAGCTAGCTCATACAGCAAGGCTGTATATGTGTCTGATATACCTGTGGCATCCCAGCCACTACAGCTATAATTACACTGGATCAGATTTTTGTAAATGCCAGTTTATACCGTTATGCAGGATAAGTGTGCTATATTTCTATTCCTTGTCATTTATTCTGACTGCTTATTCTGTTACGTTTTATTATATTTTACTTGAAGTTTGAATTTTCACACCGCAAGCCATCGCAAGCTTGCAAATGCTTGGTATCCACCATTTGGTGGCAATGCATTGATAACATCTTCAATTCCTTGCTGTTCCATGGAACCATATGGTTCATACTTACAAAAGCCTAAAACCCTGCTCAGCCCTTGATTTTCACTGATTCTTCTATAATAGTTGGGTGCATTTTCAAAAAAAAAAGTTTTACATTTACGTACAGTATTTTGAAGTGCTATGATTTATGAGTGCTATGGTTTTAACATTTATGAAACATGATTTTTTATTCATACATAACACAAGACTGGCTTGAGCATTGATCAGCATGTTGTTTGAAAGGATTTTAATGAGTATTTTGGCCAGACCATAATTCATTTAGTTACTTAGATAAATCATGCCTTGTATGCCGATATAGTAACCTTTTGAGCCTTTAGCCACCCCTCAGTTAAAGCCATTTAACTGTATGTTTGTCTGTCCTTTTGGATAGTAATTTTTTGCCTTGATGCACTCCGTTTTGCCCATGGGTCACACTACCTGGTGTGTAAATGATGCTAACAATGCACTTTAAGTCTCCGTAGTCAACTTAACAATGTTTGTATTTTTGCCGATATTGAGAACTTAGTGTATTTAAGACAGTTTGCTGCTTTACAATCAACAGCTGTCTCCTAAACTGAGCTTTGCCTGGAGAAAATCTATCCTTGTAATAATCTGTCCTAGATTTGAACCAGACCTAAACACACAGCTGCAGATTGAGATGGCTAGAAGCTTTAAAGTTTGAAAAAAAAAAAAAAAAAAAAAAGCAACAACAACAGAGAAAATAAACAAATCATCAGGAAAACATGTCCATGTAGTGAATACCCCCTTATACCCCACTTTCATATATTAAAACTGGGGTATGCAGGGATATACCTATTTTTCTTATTTTTGCTCCAAAACATAGATTGTGGGTACTCGTTAGAACCGCCTTGCAGAGGCGGTTCTAACATACCCACAATCTTTGTTTTGAGCAAAAATAAGAAAAATAATCAAGAACTTTCTACTGATTTTTTTCAATTTTTCCAACTTTTCCAAAAATCTGTATATCACATGAGCATGTTTTCTTAATGTCTCAGCGGTGAAAAGCAATGGTAGTAGCAAAATTGATCTGCATCTTCGTAATGTAAGCATAATGCCGGTTTTCACTAGACGAGGGTCAATTATTAAAAATATAATTTTTTCATGGCAACATATTGAAATATTGATTAGAAATCCCAGTTTAACAGTTTAAGTTTCAAAAAGTTCTGTGATTCAGGTAATGTTAATGGGCTAAACCGCAAACTTTAAGCATTCTAGATAAGGGAGGGGGGGGGGGGGGGGAGGGGGTCCAAAGAGACTATTTTGAAGTGACCCCTCATTAAGCTCCAGACACGACTGACTCTGAATTCCCTTAAGGTGTAGGTCAACATCTCTCAATGTCAGCTGAATTAATGAATTTTCCATCAAAAATTATAGCATCAGTTTTTAATCAAATCCCCCCTCAAGCTTATAAAAAGTATACTTGCTCAGGTTTTTACCATGTTTGCCTTATAATATCAGACACCAGCTTTTCACATGCATGCCTTGTGAATATTCATTGGTTGCTCAAGATAACCACTGAGCAGCTATTAGTAGTAGTAGTAAAGTGCAGGTTTTTAACATCATCCTGGGCCGAACGGACTTAATCCATAGTTCCACCTCTAGGACGTACTGAGCAGCTATCCTTTCCTCAGCAGCATTATATAAATGAGCCGTCTCGTGAGAAAACCAACAATGTGGTTTCCGAACATGTCCGACACAAATCAGACTGTACAACCACAGTAGCAGGCTGGAAGCTTGAAATTTCGGATTTAAGAAGAAGAGGAAGTGTACTATCCGTGTAGCAAAAACAAAGGCGCTGATCAGCTTCGCGGCTTTGCAGTTACCGCGAAGCTGATCTGCGTCTTTGTTTTTGCATATGCAGATTGTTGGTTTTCTCATGAGGCAGCTCAAATATGGATGGCACGTCCGTAGAACGTATACCCCATTACACCAGTAAAACCAGAATGTACATGGGTATATATTTTTCTTGTTTTCGCTTCGAAACATAGATTGTAGGTGAGCAAAAATATAGAAAAATCAAAAAGTTCAAATGAAAACAACAACAAAAAAAAAAAAAAAAAAAAAAAAAAAAAAAAAAAAAAACAGACAACAAAAAAACAAACAAAAAAAACAACAACAAAAAAAAAAAAATTTTTTT
Source organism: Rugalucina vietnamica (assembly GCA_964017185.1). Lineage (NCBI taxonomy): Eukaryota > Metazoa > Mollusca > Bivalvia > Lucinida > Lucinidae > Rugalucina > Rugalucina vietnamica. The sequence continues at coordinate 66,037,625 of OZ024870.1, forward strand.
TTCTTTAAATCTATTTAGGGCTATTCCAGTTGAACATAGGTACCCCGGGAAGATGGCATTTTAATAAACTTCTATCGTAGGGTCCTTCGTTGGTTAAAATACTTCTGTACGTGGTGGGAGTTGGAGAAAAATTGCTTCTATAGGAGGTGGGGTATTTTTTCGTGTTGAAAATCGGTTGAAAATCGGTTCTAAGGTGTAAAATTCAATGCAATGCATAGAAGCAAATTAAACAGACTAAAAACCTCTGACTTCGATTATTTCCTGTGAGAGTGCATCGTCGCTGACAGGTAGCGCTTCACGCACTGACCTCCTGTCGCAGTTGGCCAATCATGGGATCTGAGAAATTCATGCGGGGTGCCTCAGCTTTCTTCGTGTGTCGGCTGTAGCCAAAATCGGCTATATCCCACAGTTCAAAGCGTCAAATGTGAGAGATCAAGATGAGGTATCGTCTGATCTCGCGAGAATGGTGAGTGCTCTCTATCACGCTCGTGCTGGTGACATGTGCAAAAAAACTGAATCAGGAAATTGTCAGCGATCGAGGTTGTTTTTTGGCATTTTAAGCCTAGAAAAGGCATTTGTACCGGGATTTTGGTCAGAAATCACAATTACAGACCTGTTGAAAGCTAAAATGGCGGCTCATTGATGAATTTAATGATGTTTAGACACAAAACGTAGCGATATACTGACTTGTATCGCTCTCTCAAAGCAAGTATTAGCTTTTTAGAAAATGCAACATAGTGTTTTTGAAGCCTGAAAAGTGGTGAAAAAGCGATTTTTTTGCAAAAAAACAACAAAAAAAAAAAAAAAAAAAAAAAAACTCAGTGGCACACGTTATTGGAAAAAAAAAATAAATCTCAGCATGATAACGGTTAAGAGTGACGTTACACATATAATTAATTGGATATAGCCCATTGTTGAAAATAGGCACAATAATTATGAAAGCTGATGAGATTCAAACAAGCTTCCTTGTCCACATGGCTTGCTGATCAGGATGATAAAATGAAGATATAGGTATTAAATCTTTATTATTATAGTGAGAAAATTATTTTAATGACTTTTGACAAAAATCACACAATACAGTTCCGTAAAACAGCAATACAAAAATTTACTTCTGTTCCTAAAAAATTCCCTCTTAATTTACTTCTATCCGTATTAAATTTTGCTTCTGTAGGAGGGTGTTTTATTGAAATGAACGGTTCTGTAGGTGGCTCAGTCGAGATGAAATTCACTTCTATAGGTGGAGGGTCAAAATTCAAAGTGCCTTCTTCCCCCCGTACTTATGTTTTACTGGAATAGCCCTTAGCAAGGTAATCTTACAAATGTATCATGAAACTCGGCTAGTATGAGTAATGTTGATTTATACTGTTCTGCCTTAGACAGGTAAACGTTGCATCACACCTGGTTCAATCTGGTTTAAATAAGGCATAAAATTAAATTTCCTATGGTTTCCTATGAAAATATTTTCAGAGGGCAAAGTAATATTTTAAAGCCTGCTTTGTTTATTGTCGTTTCTGCATGACCTGTGTTGTCCCATTGACCTGTAAAGCTGGTAGAATATGTTTAGTAACTGGATTAATATTAAAATAAAGAATTTGTTAAATGGAGACATAAGTCTGATAAAAATATTTCTTGATCATATTAAACAAATCTGGAGATTAAAGCTCAGAAAAAAAATCATTGGCAGCATTCAGTAATTTCAATTATAGCTGTGCATAAAAATAGCCTTGCTGATTACTTAATCCTTTTTCAAATGCTCTTTTTTTATAATTAACCCTTTAGCTACCCTAGAGTTTTGCAGCCCTGAAACCCTTACAAGTATATTCAAAAATCAAAAATGATGTTTGCCGATGAGTTGCATCGAGAAAACTGAATTTATGCTTGTGCGAAAACAAAAACGCAGATCAGCACCTTTGTTTTCTTGTGTTGCGGCTCAAATATTCTACCTCAAAGGTTGCATTATTACAAAGGATAATTCATTCCTTTAATCTCATTCGCAGTGTTTATTGGATCCTTGTTCTATTAATGTTGTCTGGATGATTATATGAGTAGTTACACTAATGCTTGGAAGTTTGCTGACAGCCATCATAGTAGTACACAGAGGAAGTTTAGGTGCTCAGCTATCAATTGAGCACACAGTAAAGACAGATCAGACCTGGTCCCAAGGTTATAAAACTTTTTTCATGCTCAACTCAGCTGAGCATAAATAACTGCTCAAAAATACCAAAAGAGCCCAAATATATTGAAATTGAAGGTTGATAACCTCAAAGCCTGTTATTTATCCTGCTTATAAATGTTAAAATGCCAACAATTGTTGGCATTTTAACATTTATGAGCAGAATAAATTTTAGTCTCAGCTGAGCTGTGCATGAAAAAAGTTTTATAACCTCGGGGCCAGGTTGAACCAAGGTTATAAAACTTTTTGCATGCTCATCTGAGACTAATGACCTAAACCTGAATATCAATTAAATTGAGTCATTATAGTATTTATGAGCATGTTAAAAGTTTCAGTCTCAGCTGAGTTGAGCATGATAAAAGTTTTATTAATCTTGGGGCCAAGCTGATCAGAATCTTGTCATTGTTGAATTTTATGAGTTGGAGACCACAAATATGAGCCGCCTCGTGGCAAAACCAACAATCTGCCTAGGCGAAAACAATGGTGCAGATCAGCTTCGCAGTAACTGCGAAGCTGATCAGCGCCTTTGTTTTCGCTACTGGGATAGTACAATTCCTCCTCTACTTAACTCCAAAATTTCAAGCTTCTAGCCTGCTTCTGTAGCTGTACAGGCCGGTTTGTGTCAGACCTGTTCGGCAACCACATTGTTGGTTTTCCCACGAGACGGAGTTTTGTTTGAGTTAGTAGATAAAAAGCTGTTTTAACTGATCAAGTTTGTGTCCATATATGTATGTTGAAGACGTATGTTAAAGATAGACTTTTGTTTGAGTGATAAAATAAGTGCTAACTTTTATTGCATCCAGATCTATATAGAATATATTGTAAATGTTAATGATTTGTAGTTTATAAATAGTTTACTTCTATTGTATGCTTTTAAAGCATAATTTTTATCGTCTGACATCTCTGTTATAGTTTCTTTAGAACCGTACCATAAGAATACTTGTTTTTTTGTGCATATTTAACTTAACATAAAGTTGAAGATCAGCAGCACACTTTTACTGCACATTTGATCAGTGCTTATTTAACAGTCTGGTCCTAAATCCAGGAGACAAGTTTTTTTCCTGATGTAGCTCTTCTGTGACAAGAGAAAAACAGTTGTCCAGGTTTCCAACCAGGTCTGACATAAACCCATCTAGTACAGCCACAGAAAAAGGCTAGAGTCTTGAAATTGCGGATTTCAGAAGAAAAAGGATTCTTCTATCTGTGAAGCTAGAACAAAGGCACTGATTAGCTGTGCCTCTTTGTTTTCACTTATGCCAATTCCTGTTTTCTCATGATGCGGATCTTAAATTTTTTAAGAATTACTCGGATACATAGTACATACTTCAACATAAAATAGCAGTCACACATTAGCGTATACAGGTAAGCCAAACACGCAGGGCATGTTGACAAAAATGTAAAATTCAACACACATCAGGAGCATGTCAGAGACACGTTAGAAACGCGTTACTTGCGCGTTTTGTATGCTTGGTGTACATTGATATACGTCGCTGTAGGTAGTTGCACGCTCCAGGTGCGTTTGGCTCAAACAAAAAATAAACATGCTTAAAAGTTTTTTTATAAACTTTGCTGTGCGCCTATAGCGCGTGCATAGCGTGTCTGGGACGTAACACAAACATGCTCTAAAACTTTGAGATTTTTTATATGTCTGGCACATGCCTCAGTCACGTGTTAATGTGTGACTGCTAAAGCTAGTTAAAGGAACAAATTAATATTCATACATCCAAAATCTTCAGTGTGTTGAATGTTTTCATACGCCCTGCGTGCATTTGGGTTATACGCTAATGTGTGATTGCTGTTTAAACATAGTACTTCAACATAAACATGTCACATGATGTCTTTGTTATTTGCTTTCAAGAACAGGCAACTATGCAGCCATTTTGCTGTAGGTTGCATTGGCATTTTACCCTACTGTTTGGATGGGGAAAAAATTGTCAAATCATTTTAAAATTTTAGTGCTAATAAACTTATTGAAGAATGCAGTATACAATCCTTTTACCTGCAAGCTATAGGTCATATATATTTTGAGACCTGAAGGCATGTTGTTACAATTTGTTATTTGTAATTTTATGGTTTTTATGCATGGTTCTGAATTTTAATTAGATTTTAAAGTAATGCAAGAAATGCAAAAAATAAATAAACTGTTAAATTCAAACGCTAACTGGTCGGCAAAATCATTGTAAGGAGATTGCAGATTGCCAGATGAGGGGCGTACCTGATGATAATTAAGAGATAATTTTGCTCATTTGAGCCGCCTCATGGGAAAACCAACAATGTGGTTTTGGAACAGGTCCAACAAAAACCGGCCTGTACAAGCACAGAAAAGAGCTAGAAGCTTGAAATTTTGGATTTAAGTAGAAAAGGAATTGTACTATCCGAGTAGCGAAAACAAAGGCGCTGATCAGCTTCGCGGTTACCGCGAAGCTGATCTGCGTCTTTGTTTTCGCCTATGCAGATTGTTGGTTTTCCCATGCGGCAGCTCATTTCTTGATACCTATGTTGTAGGTGCTCATTAGAATTGCCTCGCCGAGGTTTTTATGAAGATCTAAGAATTATTTTTGTGATTATCAGTTATCATCAAGTACCCCCTTTAATCAGGTCTTCTGAATGAGATTCAGTAAATGTTGAGCAGTGTTGCAAGAAATTTCTATCTTCTAGGTTTCTGGCGCAGTCCAGACACAGTCAAGCCTGTATGGCCATGAAGGATTCTTAAAGTTTTCACGTATGAGCTGCCACATAAGAAAACAAACAACATGCAAAGGCGAAAACATAGGCACAGATCAGCTGTGCGGTAACTGCACAGCTTATCAGAGCTTTTGTTTTCGCTACATGGATAGTAAAATTCCTCGTCTTTATAAATCCTTAATTTCAAGCTTCTAACCTGCTTCTGTGACTGTACGGAATGGTTTGTGTCGGACCTGGTCAGAAAACCCTGAAGACCAGTTTTCTCGCATCACCGCTCATTTCGTCATGTCAGAATGACATGAAGACTATGATTTATTTTCAAATTAAATGGCGCATGTGCCGTTGGCATGATAGGATTTAAGCTTGAACTTCTGTTTACAAAATATGAGCCGCCTCGTGGGAAAACCAACGTGGTTTCCAAACAGGTCCGACACAAACCGACCTGTACAAGCACAGAAAAGAGCTAGAAGCTTGAAATTTTGGATTTAAGTAAAAGAGGAATTGTACTATCCGAGTAGCGAAAACAAAGGCGCTGATCAGCTTCGCGGTTACCGCGAAGCTGATCTGCCCCTTTGATTTCGCATATGCAGATTGTTGGTTTTCTCACGAGGCGGCTCATATGTAAACACATGGCTAGACTGCCTGGCTTGAGATTTACTGGGCTGTGCAGGGCCTGAGGTTATAAAAGTTTTTCATGCTCAACTCAGCTGAGCATAAAATTTAAACTGCACATAAATGATGAAATAGCCTAAATAATTTGAAATTTCAGGTTTAGATCACCAAAGCCTGTAATTTATCCTGCTTATGAATGTTAAAATGCCAACAATTGTTGGCTTTTTAACATTTATGAGCAGGATAAATTTTAGTTTCAGCTGAGTTGAGCATGAAAAAAGTTTTATAACCTCGGGCCCAGTTCTGAAACATTTTTTGTGCTCAAGTCAGTGATGCCGACTGCTGAGTTTGATGTTAGCTTTTTACCTATTTAACTTTGAGCAGGATAAATTATTGATTTTAATATTTTGATTCTCATAGATTTTTGCTATTTCTGTGTCTTTATCAAATTTTAAATCCATGCTTCCGTTAAGCATGAAAATGTGTTATTGCCTTGGGTAAGAGCCCCAAGAATTTGTTTTCTTTACAAAATATACATATATAAAGAAAAACATTTAGGAGCATCTCTTTATGTGTTGTCACGTTAATATTGTATAACAATTATATGGAAAAGTGTAGAAAAGGTGTTATTTGATGATTGTCGAATGATCAGTTTTGTAATTTCACAATTCATAAAGATCATTCTATTAATTTTGCATCCTCATCATATGGTCTGATTGAAAATTCAGCATAATTACGACTCGGCTCTTTGTGAAGGTGGGTCGGAATGTAATGGCTTGCTGTAAGAGGGTCATATTTAGATTGAGATGCTTCTGTACATGTTTTTGACAACATAATCTCTCTCCATGAATGAAGAAGTCTATCCTTACATGACTGAAATATTTTTGGCTGGGATCTGGACAAGAAAAAAAATGCACACAGTATGATAATCATTGTAAAGCCTGAGAGCAAATCTGGGCCCGAGGTTATAAAACATTTGTCAAGCTCAACTCAGCTGAGCATAAAATTTAAACTGCTCTTTAATGCCAGAATAGCCCAAAATAAATTAAAATTGCAGGTTTAGATCACCAAAGCCTGTAATTCATCCTGCTAATAAATGTTAAAATGCCAACAGTTGTTCACATTTTAACATTTATGAGCAGGATAAATTTAAGTCTCAGCTGAGCTGAGAATGAAAAAGTTTTATAACTTCGGGGCCTGATCCAAAATGTATGACACATGAAGATGTTTGTTTTTTGATTTCAAAGCAAGCAGACGGAAGCAAGCAATATTACCCAGCAGACCACAGTTAAACAATCATCAAATAAGCATCATGTTCACTTCACTGACATTCGGTATTGTATGTTGTGTACTGTGTAGAAATTGTCACTAAGTGGTAAGTGTGGTACCGGTGATGTTAAGATCATGAGCCACCTCATGAGAAAATCTGTCATTTTGGTTTTGGACCAGGTCCGACTCAACTTGTAAAGTCTCAGAAAAGTGTTAGAAGCTTGAAATTTAAGAACAAGAAGAAAGATGGTACTATCTGTATAGCAAAAACAAAGACACTGCATGATCAGCCGTGCAGTTACCTTTCTTTATGCATATGCATACATCTGGTTTTTTCATGATGTGGCTCATCTTTATATATACTTGCTGATAGGACTAAAAATATTTGTACCGAATTAGATTTCTGAAACAGCTGTACAGATATAGAGTCATCTGAAGGAGGCATTAACAGAATGATAAACACGAGTCAAAGATTTATCTTACTAACATATTAAGTCTAGTCCAAGATGGAAAACCATCCAAGCAAAAATATTACTTTTTTGGAAGGAAGCCATTAAACGCTAGATCGCCAAGGGATTTTCGCCATATTTTCCATCAAAAAGGCTGTTATGGAAGTTTTTTTTCATCCAAACTTTGCAATGAACATGGATGGTAAAACCTTCCAAGTTTAAGAGAAAAGGCTGATTAGAAGGAAAATCCATCCAAATTGAAACTGTTACATTTTCCAAAAAGTTATAATTTTGGCTTGGATGGTTTTCCATCCTGGACTAGACTGAATTTGGAGCCATCTCAAAATAGAGATGGCCTTTTTAGCCTTTTTGAGTGAAAATTGTGTGGAAAAATGCTGTAGAAGGACTTTTGGTCATTGCCATTAGCATCAGTTCCCGACCGTCATCAGCTTGCAAGCTTGATAATGTGTTTTGGGTTGATGCTGAGGTCAACAAAATTTCCATGTGACAAACACTCATCAGTTATACCATATAGTAGGCATAACTATTTTGCAGTTTCAACAAATATGTCCACAAAATTTTAGTTTGATATATTTTATATCAACAATGAGTTTGATTTTAGAGGTCATTAAGGACCATTCATGAAAAGGAATGCTTTTTACATTGTATGCGTCTACAATGTGACCAGTGAATGACTCATGACCTACCCTTTCTTTTATGGCATATTGCCTCGTTCGTCCAGGAATTTCTAAAATACAAGTGTGGCTAATACATGTACTACTATGTATTGTTTAAATCAATTACGGAATTTGATGGGGGTCCTTGCTATAGGACACAACAACACATACGAATGAATGTCCTATCAGCATGTATATGTATACATTATAGTGTAGTAGGGTTGCTCAAATCATGAAATGTCATTATGAATTGTTAAATAAAATGTAAACAGTGAAAAACGGCTTTCTTGTATCTTTAGACCAGAGTTTTCCTGTCATAAAGGTTATGGTATAAACACTGACTGATGGGAGATTCGTCTGTTGATAATTGAGCCACCTTGTGGGAAAACCAACAATGTGGTTTCTGAACAGGTCTGACACAATTCGGCCTGTGCAGCTATAGAAGCAGGCTAGAAGCTTGAAATTTTGGAGTTAAGTAGATGAGGAAGTGTACTATCCATGTAGCGAAAACAAAGGCGCTGATCAGCTTCGCGGTTACCGCAAAGCTGATCTGCGTCTTTGTTTTCGCATATGCAGATTGTTGGTTTTCCCATGAGGTGGCTCAATTTATACAAACACATAATGAAATGAGATGTCGCAGGACAGCGTAGCTTGCCTGACTTGTGCTTTGCCACTAAACTTATCAAAATCTATGACCCATGACCTTTACCTCAAGGTCGCTCAGGTGGGTTGTGATGGTACAGCATAAAATTTCAGACCAATATCCACAAACCTGCAAAGTTTCAACTTGATCCATCAACATAGAGATATATAGACTTCAAAAATCTTTAACCCAAAACTTTAACCAAAGATTTCTAAGGCCATGACCTTGACCTCAAGTTCATCCGTGGGTCATAATGGTACAGCATAAAACTTCAGATCAATATCTACCAACATGCAAAGTATCAACTTGATCCATCTACATGTTCAAGAGATATAGACTTCTAAAAACTTTAACCGAAAACTTTAACAAAAAAATTCTAAGTCTGTGACCTTGACCTCAAGGTCACCCAGGGTGGGTCATGATGGTACTGCATAAAACTTCAGACCAATATGTACCAACATGCAAAGTATCAACTTGATCCATCAACATGTTCAAGAGATATAGACTTCTAAAAACTTTAATGAAAAAGTCACTGGAGCACGAAATATAGGTCAAGGTCACTAGATCAATGTGGGTGCAAAGTCGGGACATTGAGAAGCCATATGCAAGGTTTGATGGTTGTAGGCTTTATAGTTGATGAGATATTAAGGGTTGGCTTAAAAAATGACAAAGTCACTGGAGCATGAAATATAGGTCAAGGTCAGTAGGTCAATGTGGTAGCCGAGTCGGGACATCGAGGAGAAGCCATATGCAAGGTTTGATGGTTGTAGGCTTTATAGTTGATGAGATATTAAGGGTTGGCTTCAAAAATGACAAAGTCACTAGAGCACGAAATATAGGTCAAGGTCACTAGGTGAATGTAATTGCCGAGTCGGGACATCGAAGAGAAGTCATATGCAAGGTTTGATGGTTGTAGGCTTTATAGTTGATGAGATATTAAGAGTTGGCTTCAAAAATGACAAAGTCACTAGAGCACGAAATATAGGTCAAGGTCACTAGTTCAATGTGGGTGCAAAGTCGGGACATCGAGGAGAAGACATATGCAAGGTTTGATGGTTGTAGGTTTTATAGTTGATGAGATATTAAGGGTTGGCTTAAAGAATGACAAAGTCACTGGAGCATGAAATATAGGTCAAGGTCAGTAGGTCAATGTGGGTGCCAAGTCGGGACATCGAGGAGAAGCCATATGCAAGTTTTGATGGTTGTAGGCTTTATAGTTGACGAGATATTAAGGGTTGGCTTCAAAAATGACAAAGTCACTGGAGCATGAAATATAGGTCAAGGTCAGGTCAATGTGGGTGCCGAGTCGGGTCATCGAGGAGAAGCCTTATGTAAGGTTTGACAGTTCTAGGCTTTACAGTTGATGAGAAACTAACACAGCATCTGAGCATTGTACAAAGGTGTTCTAGATATTGACCTCTAGCCCCGCCCCCAGGCATGACCCCACGGGTCCCTTCACACTAAATCACAGAGGACCCTCATATGCAGCAATGTTCCAAATATGAATGATTTCTGGTCAGTGACTATCAAGATATAACAATTTTAAAAACTTTAACCGAAAGTGTGACGCGGACGTGGACGTACACGTAAACACGGAAGACCGAGGTGACAACAATAGCTCTGTGCACTTCGTGCAGGCGAGCTAACCAGATGAATCCAAACTATTCTGTTTGAATTTGTTTGTATGAATTGATGCTAAACGTCCCAGTCAACAGCTAAGGTCATGTCGAGATGTTGCCTCCATTTTATGGGACTTTAACCCAAAATGAGGATGTCATGACATTCAACAAGTGCTCAAAATATAAACGTCCAAGTAAGACACAAAGGCTTATATGTATGGATGGTTTGACTTGAACCGCTTTTCCTTGGCAGGCTCAAACCAGAGCCCTTTACCGGTAATCAGATGATCAGCCAGTAGTGTATAAGCTTTGCCTGGAGACACAAGCAGCCCATCTTTTTCTTAAGTCATCAATGGGCAGAGGCCCATCATGAAGAATAGTTAAGAAAAATGGTTCAGTGCAGAACATTAACTCATTTAAGCCTGTCGTCCCTTTTATGGGGCATAGGCAAACAGAATAGCCCCAGATGTGACGCCGCAGAACGCGGCGTCCCATCTGGGGCTATTCTGTTTGCTAAACGAAAATTCATCGAAAATCGGGATAAAAATTAAAAATCACTCCTAAAGCCCCTAAAAATGAAAGAGGACTCATCCAATTGATAACGATGGGAAAATCCATTCGTCAAATATGGGTTAAATCAACAGGTCATATTTATATGGTCAGTTAACTACACTTTCTTGGCACATCCCGAGAGGCCAATTACCAGTACTTCCTGCACATTCTCCATGAACTCTTTGAACCTGTGAAAGAGACAGAAAGGCAAGCAAAGAATATGCTGGAAGCTGGGGGTCGATCTCGGGTACTTAGTTCCAGATTGGTCAAAATAAAGCTTTTTTCCCTATCAACACCATTTTTTGTTTGTTTGAATTGATGCTTTACGTCCCAGTCAACAGCTACGGTCATGTTGGGACGTTGCCTCCACTTTATGGGACTCTTACCCAAAATGAGGATGTCACGACACCCAACAAGTGCTTGAAATATAATCCAACCAAGCCAAAAAGGCTTATATGTATGGATGATTTGACTTGATACCACTTTTCCTGGGCAAGCTCAGACCTGAGTGGGATGGTCAGTCAGTAGCGTTTAAGCTTTGCCTGGAGGCACAAGCCGCCCATCTATTTCTTTAGGATCCAATGGGCGGGGGCCACAACACCATTTTGGTAATGACTGGATGAAGCCACTGCTTCCTGGGTATTTAACCATTACTAAGGGGAGTAAAGTGAGCCGCATCGTGAGAAAACGGGAATTTGGCCTATGCGAAAACAAAGGCGCAGATCAGCTTCGCGGTAACCGCGAAGCTGATCAGCGCCTTTGTTTTCGCTACACGGATAGTACACTTCCTCTTCTTCTTAAATCTGAAATTTCAAGCTTCTAGCCTGCTTCTGTGACTGTACAGCCCGGTTTGTGTCGGACCTGGTCGGAAACCCCGAAGACCGGTTTTCTCGCGTCGCGGCTCAAGTATTGCTCAAGGAGAAAATATGATTGCATTAGGATTTTATACCCCTCATCTACCACACTGGAGTCCAACGCTCTATCACTGCACTTCTCTGTGCCTGAGTGTGGTATTGCAAAGGAGCTAAGTTGCAAGTTAAGGGTAAAAAGACAAGAAATTGTTTTCTGCGTCATTTTATTAGTCGATATATCACAGATTTTATACAAAATATCTAAAAAAATCATTGTAACAATATAACATGTATCAAAATAGAATTGAGCCCCCTCATGGGAAAACCAACAATCTGCATAGGCGAAAACAAAGACGCAGATCAGCTTCGCAGTAACCGCCAAGCTGATCAGCACCTTTGTTTTCGCTACTCGGATAGTACAATTCCTCTTCTACTTAAATCTGAAATTTCAAGCTTCTAGCTCATTTCTGTGCTTGTACAGGCCGGTTTGTGTCAGACCTGTTCGGAAACCACATTGTTGGTTTTCCCACGAGGCGGCTCAATTGAGTCGCAGCATGAGAACCAACAATGTGCATATGCGAAAACTAAAGCGCAGACCATCTTCGCAGTTACCGCAAAACGGATCAGCGCCTCAGTTTTTGCTACACAGATGGTACAAACCCTTTTGTTCTTGAATTTGAAATTTCAAGCTTCTAACCTGTTTCTTTGACTGTACAGGCCGGTTTGTGTCGGACCTGGTTGGAAACCAAAATTGTTGGTTTTCTCATGCAAAAGCTCAATTATAATAACAAAGTAAATGTAACATTTGGTTCTAATCTCAGTTGTCTTCAGTTTCAGCATATGAATGAGCCGTATTATAAGAAGACTTTTTTTGATTTCCGATGAGACCAAATACTTTAAGTGCAGGTATAAAAGAATATTAGAAGCTTGAAATTTTGAATTTAAGGATGTTCGCTGCCAATGAAAAAGTATTCAAACTTTTTTTCTAACCACTCTTTTTTGATTCCAAAATACAACACAAGACATTTGAAAACAAAATAAATATAGGGTAGTGTGCATTTTTTCAAGCTACAGGCCTCTGAATGAGACCTCTGAGCACCATGTTTTAAATTTGGTAAAATTAATTTAATTTTTAATTCTTTGAAACTTACCTGTCTTGAACAAACATACATCTAGAATGCTTTCAAAAGTCATAATATTTACGTAACGCAGACTATTTTGGACCAAAAGCATAGAAAAATTTGCAATTTGGAGTGGATGACAAAATTTTACGATTCCTTTTTCAACCCTACCCCCATACTTGAAAAGTTTGAAAAAATCAATATTTTGAAATGTGCCAAATTCATATTTGTTGATTCAAACTTTTTCTTGTATTTTCACATAACATAGAACTTGGTAATATTGTTCGAATAAAAGAAAGAAATATATAGGGTAGTGAGCATATTAGAGAGAACCAACAACTTGAAAATCGCCATTTTCAGCCTTTCTTCAGCTGTTTTGTTTCTAAAAGCCCATTTCATAAAACCACCTAAAATTTTAAAACCAACACACTAAAGACACACAGACTGACTTAGAAGACCATGTACATATATACTGCTGCTAAAATAAACATCGAACTAGTGCAATTAATTTTAAGATGTGTATTATTCAAGTTTAATCTACCCTACCCCCTAAATTTTACTGACAACTAAAATTTCCTGAAAAGTTGCAGAAAATGGGGTGAAAAAATGAAGTTTCTTAGACTGACAATTTTTATGGCTCATTCAATGCATATCATCAATATGTGTCCAAATATAAAATATTAGGAAAATATCTGCAACCGTTTACGAGATATTCAAGAAAAGAAAAACCGGAAGTTCCGAAATGTCAAATGTTAGCAGCGAACATCCTTAAGAAGAGTTTTGTAGAGATAGGTTTTTTCATGATGCAGCTCATAGAATGTTAACATGACTATGCAAAATATGGTTATTTTTATGAAAATTTTCTAGCAAAATATGAGCGGCCTCATGGGAAAACCAACAATCTGCATAGGCGAAAACAAAGACGCAGATCAGCTTCGCGGTAACCGCGAAGCTGATCAGCGCCTTTGTTTTCGCTACTCGGATAGTGCAATTCCTCTTCTACTTAAACCCGAAATTTCAAGCTTCTAGCTCTTTTCTGTGCTTGTACAGGCCGGTTTGTGTCGGACCTGTTCGGAAACCACATTGTTGGTTTTCCCACGAGACGGCTCATATGTTATAACAACTTTCTTACAACATGAACGTATGGCAGTATTTGTAGTATTGCTTTTTTGTTTGTTTTTATTGAGGTTTAACGTCCTAGTCAACAATTTTTCAGTCATGTCGGGACAGAGCCATCGCTTCCTGGGTTTTAACCAGTACTCTAGGGAGTTAATGTGTCTTGCTCAAGGACACAACACGGTGACCCTTGTGGGGATCGAACTCAGGACCTCTCGATTCGAAGTCCGACGCTCTACCACTAGGCCACAGCACTCCCCTGTATTGCTTTTGAAATCCATGTGCATGCATATATGAACCGCAACACAAGAAAACCAGTCTTCCGGATTTCCGACCAGGTCCAACACAACCGCACTATACACCCACAGAAGAAAGCTAGACTCTTGAGACTTTAGGTAAAAGTAGAGGAAGACGTGTACTATCCTTGTAGTGAAAACAAATGCAATGACCAGCTGTGCAGTTACTGCACAGCTGATCTGCGCCTTTGTTTTCTTATATGCAAAAATCTGGTCTTCTCTTGATGGGGCTCACATGGTGGGCTACAGCTACGAACAAACTTATTGCACTATTTTACAAGAGAAAATAAAAATATTGCTATTAAGCCTTGCTATAAAATCTTCATTCACAACAAATGATTGTCAAAGAGAGATAACTCTATGTAAAAAGCAGTTGATTTACAGTTTTGCAAGTTGATCGAAGCTCGCAACCTCATACATGTGATACCTCCCTCATCATCAGGGAGACTCCAGGAAATGAGCCGTAGAATTGGACAAATTTCTTCTAAAATGAACCACTTTTTAACAAAAATTCAGAATCTCCCTGAAATGAATCAGACATTTTCCTATATATTCTATACATTTTTCAAAAATCTCCCTGAAATGAAAGAAAAATCTCCCTGATTCCTCTTTCAAACTCATCACATGTATGCAACCTTGCAAACTTTAATGCAACTGATATACAAAACAAGCTGAATAAAATACCCAAAGAAAGCGCAGATAAACTTGTGCAGTCTGATTACAACATCTATAGGCTGCTTACAATATTCAACCAGACTGCAAAGCTTGGCTGGCCAAACTGTGTCAGGCCTAGTCTTGAGGTTTTAACAATGTTTTCATGCACAATTCAACAGAGATCATATAGGTCCTTACGAAAACTTGCCCATGCAATATACATAGAATTTTTTCAGCACTAAAAATTGAAAATTTCATTGGAAAAATTTTGATATTTTCAATATTTGAGATCAAAACATTGATTGTGGGTAAACCGAGGCAGTTCTAACGTGTACCTACAATCTTTGTTTTGGATCAAAAAAAAGAAAAGGTATACCCCTGTGCAGCCCAGTTTAACTATTTAAAAGTGGGGTTTAAGGGGGTACACATTTCACTGACATGTTTTCCTGATGGTTAAAATGCCTTTTCATATAGGTTAAAATGCCAACACTTGTATTGACAGGTTTATTTAATATAATAAATCTTGGACTTTTTAACCATGAAAAAAAAACAGTGGATGTTCAATAATTCAGTACTGATCAGGGTTTGAAAATTTGAGTAAGCTCATTTCAGCATATGTAACATTACTGTAACAAAGATATTCTCAAGTTAATCAATACCAATACCCATTCATGGGCTGATACAAATTAGACACTATATGAGCCATCTCGTGGGGAAACCAACAATGTGGTTTCCGAACAGGTATGACACAAATCAGGCTGTACAAGCACAGAAAAGAGCTAGAAGCTTGAAATTTCGGATTAAAGAAGAAGAGGAAGTATACTATCCGTGTAGCGAAAACAAAGGTGTGATCAGCTTCGCGGTTACCGCAAAGCTGATCTGCGTCTTTGTTTTCGCATATGCAGATTGTTGGTTTTCTCATGAGATGGCTCCTATTTTGTTTTTATGTACAAATGCTGATTTTCAGGAGAAAAAATTGTGATCTTTGAAATATTGTATTGTCAAAGGGAGATAGCTCAACCTTTTGATACAGAATCATATCTGATTCACCTATAAACATAAAACCCCTTTAACTTGTGGGAACCACTTCTCCTGGTCCCAAGTTAATAGTTTAGAAAGAAAAGAAGAAAGTAGGCAATGATCAGGAAATGGCACGATCAGATAGAAATTCCCACTCCAAAGACCAGGTGGGAAAAACTAAATTGACAATCAGGTTCTTTTACTATTAGTTAGAAAACATATCAAAAGTCAAGTAAGCAGCTATTTCCCAATAGGTGGCCACTCAGTTTCCCGATCTTAACCAAATATATGAAAGAACATAACATGCAAACAAAAATTTATCACCAAAACAAAACAATTAGAACCACTACAGAAATATCATCTTGGCACAAACAGTTATATAAAATTACTGAACTTTTAATGTTTCAATAATCAAATCAATGAAATTTAAAGACTAACATAATCAAAATCGATTATTTATCCAGCTGATAAATGCTGAAATGCCTGTAACTGTTGGCATTTTAACATTTTATTAGCAGAATAAATTACAGGCTCAGCTGAGGTGAGCATAAAACAATAAGAAAACCAACAACATGAACAGGCGAAAACAAAGGTGCAGATCAGCTGTGCAGTAACTGCACAGCTGAACAGCGCCTTTGTTTTCGTTACAAGGATAGCACAATTCCCTTTCTGCAAGTATCCATTTCCAAGCTTCAAGCTCTTTTCTATGATTGTACAGGCCAGTTTGTGTCAGAACCCCAAACTGTTGTTTATCTCGTGTAAAGGCTCAATTATTATAGCCACAGAGTCTGCTTTCTTGGCCTAGTTCTGGAGGAGTTTTCGATCATCCAAGACTGTGAGAGCTGCAAGTCTTCCTGGCGACCCCATTACACCACCACCTGTTGGAAGACGCAATAAAAAACCAGAGGACCATTGGTCCTGAGAACGCTCACCTGAAGCCTGATCTTGGAGTATTAAGTCATCATTACATGACCTTGACCTTGAATACTCACACACCTTTATTGACTTAATAAGTTGTCTGCATCTGCAAAGTTTCAGGTCTCAGGCTGCAATAGTTTCCAAACCCAGTGATTTCTGAGAGAACTTTAATTTTAATTTTGATATTTAAATGACCTTGGGTCAAGGTCAAGAAAGGACCTTGGCCTTCATTAATTACTTACCTTCATTGACTCAATTAGTTGTCTGTATCTAGCAACTTTCAGGTCTCAGGCTGCAAGAGTGTCCAAAATATCCATTGTTTTCGCGTTTTTCCATGTGAAAGCCTATGTTTCCAAAATTGACCTTGCCGTAAGATAGATCAAGGTCATCCAAGGGTCATCATTTCAACAAACTATGATGGGCTGGAGTCCCAAATGCTACATACCAAGTTTCACGAAAATCGGCCAGCCGGTTCTGGAGGAGATTTTTGAGTGGTTTTTACCATAGTTGGGCATGGCGGCCATCTTGGTCATGTGACCCAAATTTCGCGATCAAACTTTCGTTCCCCCTACCCATGGACACTCCACATAAAATTTCACTTTGATTGGACAAGCAGTTTCAGAGAAAAAGATCTTTGAAAAGTGTGTATGGATGGCAGACTGGCCAAGGTCAAGAGATGACCTTGACCTAAATTAATCACATACCTTCATCTACTCCATTAGTTGTTTGCATCTAACACTTTTGAGGTCTCAGGCTGCAATAGTTTTCAAAAAATCAATAGTTTTCACTTTTTCCCTATGTATAAGCCTATGTTTCCAAAATTGACATTGTCGTAAAATATGTCAAGGTCATCCTATGGTCAGCATTTGATCAAACTATGATGGGCTGGAGTCCCAAATGCTACATACCAAGTTTCATGAAAATTGGCCTGCTGGTTCTGGAGAAGAAGATTTTAGAGTGGTTTTTACCATATATGGGCGTGGCAGCCATCTTGGTCATGTAACCTGGATTTCGCAATCAAACTTTCGTCTCCCCTACCCATGGATGCTCCACATAAAATTTCACTTTGATTGGACAAGCAGTTTCAGAGAAGAAGATCTTTGAAAAGTGTATATGGACGACAGACTGGCCAAGGTCAAGAGATGACCTTGACCTAAATTAATCACATACCTTCATCTACTCCATTAGTTGTTTGCACCTACCACTTTTCAGGCTTCAGGCTGCAATTGTTTTAAAAAAAATCCATAGTTTTCACTTTTTCTCATGTATAAGAGCTGTCGCAGGACAGCGTGCTCGACTGCTTCTGACCTTTGTCAATCATAAGGCCAAACCCGACCAGTAACCCAAAGCATTATGCTCATACATCTTTTTGCCTTGATGCAATAAGGCAAAATCACTGAACCATGAAAGTTAACTATAACTACCTAAGATTTAAAGGTCTCACTCATATTGTGAAAGAAGTGTGTTCATATACCAACTGAGTGCCAAGACACAAGGCAAAATCACTGAACCGTGAAAAAAGGTCACACTGACCTATAAGTATTGCAGGGTCAAAGGTCTAGTGATACTTACTCATAATGTGAAAGAAAAATGATCATATACCCTTTCAGTGTTGAGATATAAAGCAAAATCACTGAACCATGAAATTAGGTCATAGTGACCTATAAGTATGTTTGGGTTAAAGGTGTGGTCATACTCATTCATAATCAGAAAGAAGTATGAAAAAATACCGAGTGTCGAGATATAAGGCAAAATCACTGAACCATGAAATTAGGTCACAGTGACCCAGGAATACTTTACGGTCAAAGGTCTTGTCATACTCATACATATCATGTAAGAAGTGTGTTCATATACCAATTGAGTGCCGAGATATAAAGAAAAATCACTGAACCATGAAATTAGGTCATATTGACCTAGGACTACTTTAGGGTTAAAGGTCTTGTCATATGCAAACATAGTGTGAAAGAAGTTTGTTCATAAACCACTTGAGTGCCAAGATATAAGGCAAAGTCACTGAACCGTGAAATTAGGTCACAGTGACCTATAAGTATATTGGGGTCAAAGGTCTGGTCATACTCACTCATAATCTGAAAAAAGTATGAAAATATACTAATTGAGTGTCAAGATATAAGGCAAAATCAGTGAACCATGAAATTAGGTCACAGTGACCTAGGACTACTTCAGGGTCAAAGGTCTTGTCATACGCAAACATACTTTGAAAGAAGTTTGTTCATAAACCATTTGAGTACCGAGATATAAGGCAAAATCACTGAACCATGAAATTAAGTCACAGTGACCTATAAGTATATTGCGGTCAAAGTTCTGGTCATACTCTCTCATAATCTGAAAAAAGTATGAAAATATACTAATTGAGTGTCAAGATATAAGGCAAAATCACTGAACCGTGAAATTAGGTCACAGTGACCTATAAGTATATTGGGGTCAAAGGCCTGGTCGTACTAACTCATAATCTGAAAGAAGTAAGAAAATATACTAATTGAGTGTCAAGATATAAGGCAAAATCACTGAACCATGGAAAGTAGGTCAACTGACCCTTACCGTCATGACACACAAGTCAGTGTGACAAAGTCAAAAGATGAATGACCAACCATCCTCCTAAGTTGTTTCTATTAAGAAATAAAAAGAAAAAAAAAAATTCGGGGAGTTCTAGATTTTGACCTCTAGCCCCGCCCCCCTGACTCCGACCCAGAGGTCCGATGTCATGGAACCTAAAGTGTATGAAGTATGAATGCTTTATGATAAGTTGTTGTCAAGATATGCCTCCTTGTAAAAGTTACACAGCAGTACATCTGTTTTTTAGTGTTCTAGTTTTTAACCTCCAGCCCCACCCCCCAGGCATGGACCCAGGGGCCCGATGCCATGGAATGAAACTCAACCCTACAGGGTACCTATGGTCCGAGTATGAAAGCCCTCTGATAAAAAGTTTTCAAGATATAGACTTCTAGAATACTATATCACAGAAAAGCCATTATTATTAATGGTGTTCTAGATTTTAACCTCTAGCCCCACCCCCTGGCATGGACCCAGGGATCTGATGCCATAGAATGAAAGCCGACCCTACAGGGTGTCAATGGCCCAAGTATCAATGCTTTCTGATGAGTGGTTGTCAAGATATGGACTTCTAGAAAACTTTAACACAAGAATTGCCATTTTTGAAGGTGTTCTAGATTTTAACCTCCAGCCCCACCCCCTGGCCTGGACCCAGGGGCCCGATGCCATGGAATGAAAGCTAACCCTACAGGGTATCTATGGTCCAAGTATGAATGCTTTCTGATAAGTGGTTGTCAAGATATGGACTTCTAGAAAACTTTAACGCAAGTGTGACGCGCACGGGAACGGGAACGTGGACGACCGGGTTGACTGCAATAGCTCTATGCACTTCGTGCAGTCGAGCTAAAAAGCCTATGTTTCCAAATTTGACCTTGCAGTAAAATAGATCAAGGTCATCCAAGGGTCATCATTTTATCAAACTATGATGGGCTGAAGTCCCTGATGCTACATACCAAGTTTCGTGGAAATCGGCCCACCGGTTCTGGAGAAGAAGATTTTTGAGTGGTTTTTACCATATATGGGCGTGGCAGCCATCTTGGTCATGTGACCTGGATTTCGCGATCAAACTTTCGTTTCCCCTACCCATGGATGCTCCACATAAAATTTCACTTTGATTGGCCAAGCAGTTTCAGAGAAGAAGATCTTTGAAAAGTGTGTATGGACAACAGACTGGCCAAGGTCAAGAGATGACCTTGACCTAAACTAATCACATACCTTCATCTACTCAAGTAGTTGTTTGCATCTACCACTTTTCAGGCCTCAGGCTGCAATAGTTTCCGAAAAATCCATAGTTTTCACTTTTTCCCATGTAAAAGCCTATGTTTCCAAATTTGACATTGCCGTAAAATAGGTCAAGGTCATCCAAGGGTCATCATTTTATCAAACTATGATGGGCTGAAGTCCCCAATGCTACATACCAAGTTTTGTGGAAATCGGCCCACCGGTTCTGGAGAAGAAGATTTTTGAGAGGTTTTTACCATATATGGGCGTGGCGGCCATCTTGGTCATGTGACCCGGATCTTGCGATCAAACTTCAGTTCCCCCTACCCATAGATGCTCCACATAAAATTTCAACTAGATCGGCCAAGCGGTTTCAGAGAAGAAGATCTTTGAAATTGTGGAAGACGACGACGGACGGACGGACGCCGGATCATGGCCATCCTATAAGCTCACCTTGTGAGCCTTCGGCTCAGGTGAGCTAATGAGACAAAAGTAAACAATATCATGAATAATGACTGATTTTTCCTGGCTTATCAGCCTATTATCCGTGGATTTTTCTATCATCATGGATCGTGGGGGCTACAAGTCTTCCTGGCAATCACATTACATCACCAACTTGCCAAAAAACGATCAAACAAAACAAATATGACAGAAAAAAATAAATAACAAAATCAAGAATTTTAAGCATTTTTTTTCCTGTTTCTGGAGCTGTCTTCTATCATCAAAGACTGTGTGCTTGTGTTCTTTTTGTATTATTTGAAATAAATGCAGAAGCAATAAGTAGGTTTTCTTATATGAGTCCAATCCTGATAAAAATTTATCTCATAGTTTCCGAACAGGTCAAGAGGTTATAAAACTTTTTTCAGTTTTAATTGCTCGTAAGTACTGAAATAGCCCAAATAAACTGAAATTTCAGGTTTAGATCATCAAAGCCTGTAATTTATCCTGCTTATAAATTTTAAAATGCCAACAATTATTGGCATTTTAACATTTATCAGCAGTTTAAATTTTATGCTCAGCTGAATTGAGCATGAAAATTTTTTTAATACCTCGGGGCCTGGTCTCACATAAAGTAAGCTGTATTTTTGGATGAGGTGGATTGTGCTTTCTATGAAACCAGAACAAAGTCCCTACAGTTACTGCACAGCTGATCTGCATCTTTCTTTCGGCATATGCAAAAAGCAGAGTAAACATGAGCAACGTCATGAGAATTCGGCATATGCAAAAAGCAGAGTAAGCATGAGCAACGTCATGAGAAAACCAGATTTTTGCCTATGCAAAAACAAAGGTGCAGATCAGCTGTGTAGTAAATGCACAGCTGATAAGCGCCTTTGTTTTCGCCACTCTGATAGTACAATCCTTATTCTATTTAAATCCAAATATTCAAGCTTCTATCATATTTCTGAGACTGTAGAGGTCGGTAATCCCGAAGTCTGATTTTCTCATGTTGCGACTCACATGATATGGCTATATTACCTGGATGTGCCCCACTCCCACATAGGTACAATCCCCGGAGCGGGGTCCTGAAACCACTGAGCCCAGCAGTTGGTCGCATCATATACAACTGATCTAGGGACATTGCTCCATGGAAAATATTCTGAAAATCAATAATTGATGTATGTATATTTTTATCTAAATGGCATTAGAAAAGAACTGCAAAATGACAACAATTAACATTACATAACAGTTTACTAAAAATATAAGGTACTAGCTGCAAGCCTAAAACATGGTTAACAGACTGTGTCTTTTTCTGTTTTTGATTAGGGGTGGGAGTGGCTCTAGCAATGTACAACATAAAGCAACCTAAGCGCAACCAAAAACAGTGGAAATGCTTGTTTTGTTACAAAACACTGGTATAAAGACATTTGAGCCGTGTCATTTTGCATAGGCAAAAACAAAGCCGCAGATCAGCTTCGCGGTAACTGCAAAGCTTATCACGCCTTCGTTTTCGCTACATGGATAGTACAATTCCTCTACTATCTTAAACCAAAATTTACAGCCTCTACCAATCTTCTGTACTTGTACAGCTTGGTTTGTGTTGGGCCTGTTCGGAAATGACATTGTTGGTTTCTCATGAAGCAGCTCATTTTTGAAAAATCATGAACAGCACTTGGGGCCTGACTTACCCCTCCAGTGAGCCCAAACACCCTCTCTAGGGCTGACTTACCCCTCCAGTGAGCCCAAACACCCTCTCTAGGGCTGACTTACTCCTCCAGTGAGCCCAAACACCCTCTCTAGGGCTGACTTACCCCTCCAGTGAGCCCAAACACCCTCTCTAGGGCTGACTTACCCCTCCAGTGAGCCCAAACACCCTCTCGAGATCCGGTGGAGTCAGTATGTCACGGCCCACCACACTGTCTTTAAACCCAGGGGCATAGTCCTCTATACAGTCAAATACTGAAATGTGAAATATAAATGTGCAATACAAAGATGAAATACATGTATACCAGTAGCTGGTATTTACAGTTACCTTGTGACAAAAAGATATGCATGATTTTACTAAATGGCCGTTATAGGTTTCAGTGTAAATCAAAATGATAAATGAGCCACATTAAGAGGAGACCTGTTACTACGTACGGTTTGCGAAACAAGACAAAGATCAGTTGTGCAGTAACTGTTTACATTTCATGTGTAGTACAGTCCCTCTTCTTAAATTCAAAGTTTCAAGCTTCTAACCTACTTCTGTGACTGTACAGGGTTTCTCCTGATGCTGCTTATTGTCAATTGATCTCCAAAATTTTCATCCACATTTAACAGAAATTTTTTAAAGCACTCAATTTTGCCAAAATTTATGGCATCCACACATAGACAATTACAAAACATCAGTAAATTCCTCAGTTAGATGCAACAAAACACACTTTGCTTTCAGCTTCTGAGAGTAGATAAAACAAACCTGTTTTGGCATATTTGTTCCTCTCTTCATCTGTCCAGGTTTTGCCGCCAGCTAGATTATACGGTGTGTATTGTGTGAATAATAACACAACATGGTGCCCTTCTGGAGCCAACGTCGGGTCTAGACTGGACGGTATTGTCATTTCTATCATTGGCCTGTATTTAGAAAGCATTAGGTTTCTACAAATGGACCATTCGACTGCCTCTCCAACTTCTTATGGAGCATTTTTTGTTTATAAATGAGCCGCCTTGTGGGAAAACCAACAATGTGGTTTCCAAACAGGTCTGACATAAAACAAGCTAAACAAGCACAGAAGAGGGCTAGAGACAGGAAAGGATCAGGGAAGATTTCTTTAGTGAGATTGCCCAAGAAATTTTCAAAACCATGAGTTCCAGGCACTTAAATGAAGTTTATTGGAGTCGAAAAGTAAGTTTCTGTTGTATTTAGACATGTAATGTTGTGTGTGAGTCAAGAAGTGACTTCTTTAAAAATTGGACAAAATCTTTTAATTTTATATGGGATCATATAGGAAATAGGAAACTTTTTATAAGTCCATGTTCCCCCCCTTGCCCAATCAAAATATTTGGAACACAACTGTATTTTTGTAAATTACATATTATATCAAAATGTCATGTTTGGGCAAGGGGGGGAAGGCTGTCAAAAAGCCCGAAAACCGATAAATGGGCTCATCTCTATTATTTGCAATGTACCAAGGCTATGGAAATATACTGTATATGTATGTTCTACCTGAATGAACAGACTATCTGTCCTATTTTAACAGGTATACTCATAAAGAATACACTTATTATGCATATAAATATACTGTGCAAAATATGTTTCTCAATGTTTAATGGTTTATGTTTTATTTGAGATATGCCTCCGTAGACTTAAAACCTGACGTTACTTCAGCACCACGTAACAATTAGTTTTACCTTAATTTGATACATGCAACCAATTGTCAAAAGAACTTCCCTAATGTCTACAAACCATATGGAGTCACTGTTGAAAGTAAAAGTTGCTTAATTGTTTTGCGTAGTATATTTAAGGTACAGGTTTTTGCAAAAGTGATGGACAGTGTAATTTAAAATTATAAATCTGATAAAAATGATGCACCTGTTATTCGTGCATAAATAGTTTCTACCCAAAATTTTAGGTTGCAATAAGCATAGTGTAGTATTTTCTTGATAATCTATGGCAAAAAAGTTGTTTTCTGACAAAATATTTTTTTGAAAAATTCTGACCCCTTCCCCCTTTGACACAGATTTATTCTGCAGGTATGTAACATAAAGAGGTTACTGCCATGCTGTTGCATTAATCAAACCTTAAATTTTACGGAGAAAACAACAGATATTCAGTAAGATTAACTCAGAAGCTGCCAGAAACAATCAAACTTTGGGCAAAAAACCTATATATTCTTCCCTGATCCTTTTGAATTTAGAAAGTAGAGAAATTGTACTATCCATGTTACGAAAACAAAGGCGCTGATCAGCTTCGCAGTTACTGCGAAGCTGATCTGCGCCTTTGTTTTCGCCTATGCAGATTGTTGGCTTTTCAGATGTGGCGGCTCAAATGTAAACTAAATCTACTCTTTTATACATGCTTCCCATGATTCTTGTATACATAGGATTGTATAAAAGTATGAGCAGCCCAATACTGATTGGGAAAAGAGTATTAAAGCATAAAAACCTGGTGTCCCTTTCTGGGGCATAGGCAAACAGTATAGCCCCAGTTGTGATGCCAAAGAATGTGACATCACATCTATTCTAGGGCTTTTCTGTTTGCTTTAAGGAATTTCATTGAAAACTAAAATGAAAAATTAAAATCATTTCTGACGTGCCTATGAATAAAAGTGGACGCACCCAAATGATAAATATGGGTAAGTTCATTTGTCACAAATAAGTAAAGTATTACCTTTGAGCATAGTGTCCTGACTGAGCAGCGAGGTAGGCATCATGTATAAGACTAGACTGTTCACAGTTAATGTGTATAGTACATCTGTGGTGGGGCATCACTGTATTATCACCGGTATTTGGGTCAGCCAGAAAATTTGGAATTTTGTTCACGGCAACTGAAGCAGAAAAAGATAATGTTTTGCATGTTTAACAGAAGAAATAACTGCATATGAGACAAGCCAACATAAAGTTAAACATATTTATATTATCAAGAAAACTTCTTTGCATTTGCAATTTAACAAATGTGCAGATCAGCTGTGCAGCATAGCCACAACAGATCAAGTTACTAATGAGCCATGACATGAGAAATCCAACAATGTGGTTTCCGAAGAGGTCCGACACAAACCGGTCTGTGCAGTCACAGAAGATGGCTAGAGGCTGGAAATTTTGGGTTTAAGAAGAAGAATTGTAGTATCTGTGTAGCAAACAGAAAGGCACTGATCAGCTTCTAAGTTGGAGGTTAACACGAAGCTGGTCTGTACGTTTGCTTTGCAAAATGTTGGTTTTCTAACATTGCTAACATTTTCTTATGAGTTTCTAACATTTTCTTCAGGCTCCGGCTGTAGATGAACATACCATTTATTTTTGTAACTGGAGAATCATAATTGAGCTGTCTAACTGAGGATATCACACCATCTTCTAAAGATCCCTGAAAGAGATGTTCATAGAAAATGTCAATTTGAAAATGGTGACATTGTTGTCAGTGGCTGACAATTTTGAAAATAATCTCTTTAACATGTCATATCAGAAATGTAAAAGACAACTTAAATTCTGTTAATATTCAAGAGTTCGCTGCCTTGCAAATGAAGGTCGCATCAAATATTATACAATTATTGACTATTCAATATGATGTGATATCCAATATCACATCATATTCAATGACTCAATAGTCAACAATTGTTTTATTGTATAACACTTTCTTTTAATACGAAATTTTTAAAAAGAATGAACAGAAAAAAAAAAAATTTCATTTGAAAATGGATTGTTAAACAGTAGTAAATATCATCTGTAGTTCATCAGCAGGACTGCAAGACATCAATCAATGTACATTTCCATGCAAGATACAGTGTTCTAAATTTAGCAACATACATGTATATTTAATGGGAAAACCCCCAGGTCATGGAATATGACAAAATATGCAATGGGCTGAAAGCAGTGTTAGCTGAAATACTGTCTATTTATTATAATAAAAGTAAATTCAGTTATAAAAGGAACTCTGGTTTTTCTGCTTTGTCCAAGTTAGTTGAACAGCAGGGTCAGTTATTAAAGGAATTGTCCTCTAGGATGGCTACGTTTCCAAATCCGGTGGAGGTTTCTTTTCCCAGAGAGGTTACTCCAGTTACGCCTATTCCGACTAGTACCTCTAGTTCGGTTGTGGTGGATTTACTTACCAAAATATTGGAAATAAACAAAATGCAAAAATAAGACAGTTTGCATGAAAATTTTCCGAATTGCCCTGACATGATATTGGTAAAAATATTCAAAGTGTGCCAACGACAATACAGCTACAATAAACATCAATGTTATGAGCAATTCCAGTTTTGTCTAGAATTGACTTTTTTCTTATTTTATAAATGAGCCGCCTCATGAGAAAACCAACAATCTGCATATGCGAAAACAAAGGCGCAGATCAGCTTCGCGGTAACAGCGATGCTGATCAGCGCCTTTGTTTTCGCTACTCGGATAGTACAGTTCCTCTTCTACTTAAATCCGAAATTTCAAGATTCTAGCTCTTTTCTGAGACTGTACAGCCTGATTTGTGTCGGACCTGGTCGGAAACCACATTGTTGGTTTTCCCACGAGGCGGCTCAAATATTATAATGTTGAACCATCCTACCAGATTACCTGAGGCAGTAAGTCTAGGAAGGTGATTTTAGGAGTAGCGTTTGACAGAACAGCCTTGGCCTTGATTTCTGTTCCATCCTCCAAAACTACTCCCTCTGTAACTCCATCTTTGGTGATGATTGATGAAACTGGCTGCAAAAATAATTCAGTGTCCACATACTTCAAAATAATTCAGTATCCAGTACGCATGTTTTACTGACAAATTTTGACATACCAAGCAAAATAAAATGAGCCACATCCAGATGTTTGCCTATGCGAAAACAAAGCGCACCTTTGTTTTTGCTATTTGGATAGTACAATCCCTCATCTTCTTAAAATCGAAATTTCAAGCTTCTAGCCTTCTTCTGTGATTTTACAGGCCATTTTATGTCAGACTTGGTTGAAAACCCAGAAGACTTGTTTTCTCCTGTCATGGCTCAAATTAAAGCTATTCTTTGGTGCTTGTGTTGTGGCTCATAGAAAACAACATACCATGTGAGCCTGTGCCTGAGAAAAACCAGGTCTGTCACAAAGCCGGCTGTACAGCCACAGAAGATGTTAAAGGCTGGAAATTTTTGGATTTAGAAAGTAGAGGAATTGTACTGTGTTGCAAAAATAAAGGCACTGATCAGCTTCGCAGATACCGCGAAGCTGATCTGCGCCTTTGTTTTCGCCTATGCAGATTGTTGGCTTTCCCCTGCTGTGGCTCATATTCGTTCTCTTTAGAGCACAATGCAAAATAACTTAAAATTAAGTGAACATAATGTTTATTCATAATTAGCGCACACTAAAAACGAAAACAACACAAACTACTGAAATAACCATTCAAAATTATCGATGAGGATGTTATTTGAGGTTTAAAATCATTGTAACATAGCATTTGATCATGTAAGGTTAATTTTAATGTGACTAATACTGTAGTCATGTGTAAAATTTGATTCAAAAATACTAATATTCTAGTCGCGCAGGGTGCTTATGCACATGTTGCTTTGGAAATGACCTGTTTGTTTGCTTACTTGAGCATGTGTGCTTATAAGAACAATAATGGTAATCTGTTTCAAAAGCCGACCTTATCAGTGAAGATGCTAGCACCATGGTCTGTGGCACAGTTGGCTATGGCTGCCGACACCGACCCCATGCCTCCCTCCACATATCCCCAGGCCCCTTTCACACCTTCTATCTCCCCCATTACATGGTGAAGAAGAACATAACTGAAATATGTGGGGCAACATTAA
This sequence comes from Rugalucina vietnamica, assembly GCA_964017185.1. Lineage (NCBI taxonomy): Eukaryota > Metazoa > Mollusca > Bivalvia > Lucinida > Lucinidae > Rugalucina > Rugalucina vietnamica. The sequence continues at coordinate 66,065,976 of OZ024870.1, forward strand.
TACAATGCGTGGCACTTCTAACGCTACACTTACATCTTCCCCTTTATCTCAAAAACCAATAAATCATTTAATACAAGGTTTTCAGTAAATAATGTTATGTTTGCTTACCCTGCCTAAGTTTCATAACAATTGAGCAACCAAAAATATAAACTGTGGTTTATTTAACTGACCAAAAACCAGAGGACCAATGGTCCTGTAAACGCTCACCTGAGATCTGCTACATATGCCAATAAACATGTTTGAATATTATGGTATTTAGCCCCAGTGCAGGGGCAGATGAAGCCCTTGGGCCATTTGTTTTCAGAATAATCAATATTCTGTCCATTTGCCAATTTCTATTTTGTTTATAATGACATGTTTAAATGACATGTTAACAGTTTTCCCCATTCAAATGCATTCGCAACATATGTTGACCTTGTCGTCAACTAGGTCAAGGTCACCACAGGGTCATGATTTATATATACATTGTAGTACTTTAGCCATCAATGCTTCATGCAAAGTTTCTTTGAAATCAGTCCACTGGTTCCTCCGGAGAAGATTTATGAAGGGTTTTTATCATATATGGGCATGGCGGCCATCTTGGTCATGTGACCTGGATTATTTATATACACATTGGTTACCCCATCTTATAGATGCTTCACATAAAATTTGCCTTTGATTGGCCAAGTGGTTTCAGAGGAGAAGATGTTTGAATATTATGGAAATAAACATGTATACTGCCACAGGGTGGGGGCATATGAGCTCCTGGGGACCAATCTTTTTTCAGAATCATTAATATTCAGTCCTACTGTGCATTTCCTGCAAGACTTTCACTTTAAATGACATTTAAAAAGTTTTCCCCATTCAAATGCATTGGCAACCTATGTTGACCTTGCCGTAAAATAGGTCAAGGTCATCACAGGGTCATGATTTATATAAACATTGTAGTACTTGCGTCATCGATACTTCATGCTAAGTTTCGTTGAAATCAGTCAACTGGTTCCGGAGGAGAAGATTTTTGAAGTGTTTTTACCATATATGGGCATGGCGGCCATCTTGGTCATGTGACCTGGATTATTTATATATACATTGATTACCCCATCCTATAGATGCTTCACATAAAATTTGGCTTTGATTGGCCAAGCGGTTTCAGAGGAGATGATGTTTGAATATTATGGTAATGAACATGTATATTGCCCCGGGGTGGGGGCATATGAGCCCCTGGGGTCCAATTTTTTTCAGAATCATTAATATTCAGTCCTACTGCCCATTTCCTGCAAGACTTTCACTTTAAATGGCATTTTAAAAGTTTTCCCCATTCAAATGCATTGGCGACCCATGTTGACCTTGCCGTAAAATAGGTCAAGGTCATCACAGGGTCATGATTTATATATACATTGTGGACCTTGAGTCCCTTATGCTACATGCCAAGTTTCAAGATCCTAGGCCTTTGGGTTCTGGAGAAGAAGATTTTTGATGGGTTTTTACCATATATGGGCATGGCGGCCATCTTGGTCATGTGACCTGGATTATTTATATATACATTAGTTCCCCCTTCCTATAGATGCTTCATATAAAATTTGGCTTTGATTGGCCAAGTGGTTTCAGAGGAGAAGATCTTTGAAATTGTGGACGGACGACGGACGGACGGACGGACGCCGGATCATTGCCATCCTATAAGCTCACCTTGTGAGCCTAATGGCTCAGGTGAGCTAAAAAAAAAAAAACAACTAGAAAATGTGTTTTTGAAACACTATGCCCCCAACAGGTACCTCACTTCCCCTCTCTCCTGTCCCCCATCCCCCCACTCCCTGTATACCCCCAATCCCCCCTGTGCAACCCTATAAAATATGCATACCCACTTCCAGGAGTCTCTGGAGAGATCATAGCTCCTATAACAGCATCTGTTGCTAATGTGGCCTTCAACGGCTCCGACTCAAACCATTTATCTAAAATCTGAAAAACTTATTAGTATTTTGAAAACTTACTTGGTATTGAGGATATTTTAAGCAAGATGCATATATAAACAATGCTGCATAACTTTTTCAATTATTAAAGGAGTCTTTGCACTTTTCGTCATAGACAAACCATGCATACATGTAAGAATGAGAAAGACAATACAAGATGTTCTGTACTTGAAATTGGTGTGAACCACAATAAACCATGGATTTTTTTTTATTTGTGTCTATGTAATAATTTTATCTCTGAAAAGTTGCTAGAATTTTTTATCATTTGTGCATTTACTTTTATAACGTATATCTAGACAAATGAGAAAACCAACAATTTGCACAAGCGAAAACAAAGACACAGATCAGCTTCGCGGTAACCACGAAGCTGATCATCGCCTTTGTTTTCGCTACTCGGATAGTACAATAATTCCTCCTCTACTCAACTTTAAAATTTCAAGCTTCTAGCCTGCTTCTGTAGCTGTACATGCCGGTTTGTGTCAGACCTGTTCGGAAACCACATTGCTGGTTTTCCCACAGGGCGGCTCAAATGTTAACATACCTTGGTTGTAGGTGCCGTCATGAGTTCATAAAACTCTGGGATGTCTTTACCCATCTTTTTGACTGCAACAGCAAACCAGTACAAGCATAATACAATTCAGAGTTCAAACAACTGAGCCTCGTGATGAGAAGGTACAATTAGGCAATGATCAGGAAAAGGCGTAATCAGAAGGAAATTCCCACTCCAAAAACCGAGGTGGGAAAAAATAAATTGACAACTACGTACTTATACTAAGAAAACATATTGTAAGCTGAGTAAGCAGCTATTTCCCAATAGAAAACTGTATTTTGGCCTATGCGAAAACAAAAACACAGTTCAGCTTCGCAGTTAATCAAGAATATTCTTCTTTGTTTGAGCCACCTCGTGGAAAAACCAACAATGTGGTTTCCGACCAGGTCCGACATAAACCGACCTGTACAGTCACAGAAAAGGGCTAGAATCTTGAAATTTCTGATTTAAGTAGAAGAGGAACTGTACTATCTGAATAGCGAAAACAAAGGCGCTGATCAGCTTCGCAGTTACTGCGAAGCTGATCTGCGCCTTTGTTTTCGCCTAGGCAGATTATTGGTTTTCCCATGTGGCGGCTAATTTAATCAGTCTTCTTATTTGGACCGTTTTGGCTTTGCTGATTTATCAAATGAGCCACATCACGAGAAAACCTACAATTTGCATATGCGAAAACAAAGACAAAGATCAGCATTGCAGTAACCGAAAGCTGAATAACGCCCTTGTTTTCACTACAGGGATAGTACAATTCCTCTACTTTCAAAATCCAAAATTTCCAGCCTCTAACAATCTTCTGTGCTAGTACAGCTCAATTTGTGTTCAAAACCACATTGTTTGTTTTCTCATGAGCTGGCTCAAATGTAAAAAATCTTATTAAATAGGGATTTTAAATCTGTATTATCATTAAAAGAGCACTGATCAGTCAATCGTCATATATACATACAGGATTTAGCCAGACTAGTATATCCTGAGAGTGAGGCAAACTTCTCTAGGAAAGTTCCATGTATTGCTGTAGGAAGATGTAGAGGTACACTGTCTAGTAGGGAGTCAATTGATGACGAGATCCTCTCCAAAAACTCTTCAAATTCACCATATTTCTGTAGAAATATAAGATAATGAAAATAGTCAACTTCACTAGAGGGATAAAACGTAAGTTTACATTCATTAACAATTGCTAGTTCTTTAGCACGCTCGCGTGAATTGCCTGATTAATACATGGCTCTTGTCTTCATTAATACACGCCAGTTAATATCATGTGACATGGCTATTAATGCAATAATCTAAGTTATTGCATTTCTAAAAGTTTTCCCTAAGTGAACAACCAATTCATTTTTCAAGGCACATCTTAATTCATTGTCAAACTCTTTATTTCAGGAAGCGGCGTCCAATCTGGGGCTATTCTGTTTGCATAAAGCAATTTTAAAATAATAAAAGCACTCCTGATTCCCCTAAAATGAAAGTGGACTCACCAAAATGATAATGATGGAAAGTCCATTTGTCAAGAATGGTTTAATTTATTAAAGTGACAGTGGATTGTTTTATAAGAACTACTTCACAAGAAAACATACTTTTAGTCAGAGAAAATTAATCTTTAGATTCTCACTCCCACCCGCCCCTGTTCAAAACCCTCATAAATCATTTTTTTTTTATTTTGGAAAGAACTAAAAAATATATTTTTCAATTAAAGTTCAAGATAGTGTATAAATTTTATTTTATTAATTAGCTGTGTGTCTTTTATTGCAAAAATCACATAAAATGTTTAGAGAAACTATGCCTTAAAGACAGTCAAAATGGATGCCTTAAGATAAAAAATAAAAACCACCCACGCACCCAAGAATTTTCAAAAATTTGGATCAGACTCTGAGAATTGATTTTGAGCCACCTCATGAGAAAACCAACAATCTGCATATGAGAAAACAAAGACGCAGATCAGCTTCGTGGTAACCGCGAAGCTGATCAGCGCCTTTGTTTTCGCTACATGGATAGTACACTTTTTCTTCTTAAATCCAAAATTACAACTTTCTAGCCTGCTTCTGTGACTGTACATGCCAGTTTGTGTCGAACCTAGTCAGAAACCCAAATTGTTGGTTTTGTCACGCAAAGGCTCATATTGTGTTAGACCACACCACAAGGTTATACAGCCTCTTTTTTTCATGCTCAATTAAAGTGAGACTACAACTTAGCATGCTCATAAATGTTAGCATTTTAAAATTTATTAGCAGGATAAATGACTGGCTTCTGTGTCTAACCTGAAATTTCAATTTTTGCTATTTCAGTATTTATGAACAGGTTAAATTTGAGTCTCAGCTTAGTTGAGGCCAAAACCTCTGAAGCATGGCTTTTTCTTGACATGTCTCATACGAGATACAAATCTATACCTCAGCATCCCTAACCGAGAATTGAGCAATCTGTTGCCTATTTTTAGCACTGTCTCTCCCTAATAACAGCGACTTGACCTTCTGACCCCTGATTGTCCGGGGCTCTATCAGTGGTGTGTAGGCATTAGGGTCCCTCAGATAGACTTTCATGCCATATTTCTGCAGTTCAAGGTCTTGGTAGACTTGTGGTCGGAGAAGGCTCAGTACGTAGGAGGCTCTGGAAAATTTGTATCCTGAAATAAAGGAAATGCACTTTCTATATGTCACACTGGTCAACCTATACACTTGAGTTGGTGGGTTTTACGCAAGTTTGATGGTGCTTAAAACTTGGAAGAGGTTCTTTTTTGTCTTTATTTGCATATACGAAGACTGAAAAAGCATGCCATATGTCAAAGCGACTATAGAAATATGTATATTTTGTAAATATGTCCTGTTGCCGATGATTTATGTAGGCATTGAAGAATATATTAAGAGTACCCAACAAAGGGGTTAGATGAATACCCACAAACTGTCCTAAACACCGCAAATAGAGACATATAGGTTGACCAGTGTGATAGGTGGCTTTAAATACATAAATCATCTGTTTTTTTTTTTTTTTTTTTTTTTTTTTTTTTTAAATAAAGGCCTGAGAAACAATTATATAATTTTGTTCAGCCTAATGTTTGGACTTTACAGACATACCTGGTACAATTTCCTCTGTCACAGCTGCCCCACCTATGACATGTCGTCTCTCAAGTACACATACATCCCAACCATTCTTTTGCAGGTAAGCAGCCTGCAATTTATCAGATACACAATTATATGAGCCGCTTTGTGGGAAAACCAACAATGTGGTTTCTGAACAGGTCTGACACAAATCAGGCTGTACAGTCACAGAAGCAGGCTAGAAGCTTGAAATTTCGGTTTAAAGAAGAAGAGGAACCGTACTATCCGAGTAGCGAAAACAAAGGCGCTGATCAGCTTCGCAGTTACTGCGAAGCTGATCTGCGTCTTTGTTTTCGCCTATGCAGATTGTTGGTTTTCCCATGAGGTGGCTCATATGATGCAGGCTGGTTCTAGTGACCAATTTTACAATTTTTATTGTCTGAGTAATTGTTATTAATATGTTCTTAATACATGTTTTAATGTTTACCTCGACACATTTGCACAGTAGTTATTGATCATTACGAAAACTTGCCCATGCAATAAACAGGGATTTTTTCAGCTCTAAAATTTGAAAATTTTCAGCTGAAAAATTTTGATATTTTTCTTATTTTTGCTCAAAACATAGATTGTGGGTACACATTAGAACCGCCTCGCCGAGGCGGTTCTAACGAGTACCCACAATCTATGTTTTAGAGCAAAAATAAGAAAAATAGGTATACCCCTGCATACCCCAGTTTTGCTATATAAAAGTGGGGTTCAAGGGGGTATACATCACACGGACATGTTTTCCTGATGTATTAAACACATTAAACATACATCAGTGTGATAGACTAAATATCATTATTTGTGAGCCACATTTTTTAAGCTAAACTTTCTGATTGTGCAGCATTGATAAGATTGGTTATAGTAAACATAAAAAGTTTACTTACAGAAACCAGACCATTATGTCCTGAAAGAGATAGATTTGGAATACATTATTATATTGAAAGATAAATAAAGCCAGATTCACTTTTGTTATATCGAGAAACTGAAGAGGCAGGTCCCGGGGACAGGTGTATTCCTTGGACCAAATCCACTTGGACCAGTCCTGCTGATTATCAGATGGACCAAACTGACAGGGCCTGTATTCCTTGGACTAGATATACCTGTTGGACCATTTATTACCTGTATTCTCCAGGGCAAAAAACACATATGTAATTAATTATCAACTTTTTATTCAGTCAGTTCAAATAAGAATTCTCAAGGAGAAAAAAAAATCAAAATAGATTATTACGTTCAATTTATAACCCATGAGAGACAAATTGGCTTGATATTAAACAAATTGGTATGTTATATTGGGAAAGTAAAACATAAATCATAAATATATATAAATCTAAAATAAATAGAAATGAAATTATATTAAGCTGAAATTGAGCAACTTTTGGGCCCAAATTATTTGTTGGTTATCAAATACATGTACAATATATATTGAAATTTATTTTCATTTTTGTTTGAATGATGCAACTTCTTTATTTCATTATTTCTATGATTGGTCCAGTAAGTGTACTTCAGGTCGTGGCCCAGCCCCGGGGGCCCAGCTGATTATACATACATCTAGTGTTATTGTTTACATTTGCTATGTGCATGCAATTTGACCCAGAAATACCACAGATTACCTGGATTGTCTCGCCTTCTCAGGGTAAAAGCTTAACAGTAGCCCAGTCTTCCAGGGCCACTAAATTTTTGGCTGGGCTACTGAATTTTTGGACAAACTACCCATACCCCTAATGATAAATATTGAATTTTGGCAGGCTGGGCCCCTGGTGGACAGAAAGTGCCAATCTTAGCATAAACATATTATGACACAGGTTTTATTATGAATAACTTATTCTTGTCTATACCTTGACTGGTCCAAGTAATACACTTTCCAATAAGAAATACATGTACATGGTCCAAGAAATACCCTGTTCATCATGAATACATGTTTGTGTGTAATGTATACCCCCTTAAACCCCACTTTTGTATAGCTAAACTGGGGTATGCAGGGCTAAACTTATTTTGATTATTTTTCTTCTTTTTGCTCCAAACATAGATTGTGGGTACTCGTTAGAGTCGCCTCACCGAGGCGGTTCTAACAAGGACCCACAATCTATATTTTGAGCAAAAATAAGAAAAATAATCAAAATTTTCTACTGAAAATTTTCACTTTTTAAACTAAGGAAAAATCTGTATTTTACATGGGCGTGTTTTAGTAATGTTCCTCCAGCTGGTAATTTGCTGGACACAAAGGCTTGCACAAGTGAACTTATAAATCCAGCACGCTTTTATTTTTTTTTTATTTTTATCGATTTTTTATCGATTTTTCTTTATCTTTTGAAGATTTCTTTTGGGAGAAATTATACTATTCACTGTATCTGCTGTATAAGGTTTTCAGCATATATAATAAATACCATGTTTTCCCCGAGAAGAAATCATCTCCGAGTGGACAAACTTTCACAGATTGTAGTCTGGCTTTTGGAGATCATGTTTATGGTGGTAGCTTTTAGTAAAACTTATCCAGCATGCCAGACAGATGACAACGGAATCAAACCAGGAAGTAACTTGACCAATGCTGATAAGCGTGCTGCTGAGCCCTCTAGAGCTGAGTTTTTGGGCATAAAATAATCTGTATTCGATGTTTGAATGACTCATACAAGAAGGTGTCAAGAATGCCCAGTCTCCTTAGAAAAATTGTCATTTTTCTTTATACAGGTAAAAATTATACAAGTATTAGTTTTTGACAATTGGCATCCCCTTAATGAATTACCTGATCCAATCACCACCGCATCATATTGAGATTTCAGCTGTTTTTTGTTGACATTTTCACAAGTCAGCTGTCTGCACTGAGAAACTGTTCTTAAATGCTTAATTCTACGCAATATTGTGTGTTGTCTCATCTTTTAAACCACGGATTTTCTTTCTGTTTTAATGGCACTTTGATCTGTTTACTTTTCAGCTAATCCACCATTTTGTAGTCATGTGACTAGAATGGATAATTCGACCCCAGTATGTTTCGGCCTTGTAATCAATTACTTCAAAAGATAACCACAGTTTCCCAAAATAATACATTTACCTTTATTGTTTACATTGTTATTTTAATAAACAATGTAAAACCAGTGTCATGCAAATAAATAAAAAAAAAAAGTGCCATACTATGAAATATGGTGTGGTATTTTTGGATGGACTGGATTTCCATTTCCTTGCCATATACTAAAAGGTGGGGTGGTATCTCTGGATGTACTGGAATTTGCTATTCATCATACCAAAAAAAAAAGAAGAAAAAAAAAAAAAAAAAAAAAAAGAAAAAAAAAAAAATGCTGTTAATACGAATAGTATTGGTCGTTCGTCTCTCACTAACTAATGAGAAAGACCATCATTATTTCTTGAATAGGTTCGTGTGTGTTGGTGAATTTTTGGTGGCTGACTAGGCCAATTCTGGCTCTAAACTGTCGGTTGCAAGTGGAGCAAGTCAATGTCATGGTATCAGCTGGTGGCCCGTTGGTATTGGCTTTGCATTCTCTGCACTTTCTTTCAGCTTCACAGATTCTTATTTTCATAGAAAGCTGCTCCTTTGTTGATGAGACCACGCCACTTGATCGCTGCTGTGCAGTCTGTTCTCAACCCCCCCATTGGTATGTCGAAATTTTTTGGAGAGGCTTTGAGGGTGTCTTTGTAGTGTTTCTTCTGGCAACCCTGAGCTTTCCCATAGAAAACTTTCTTTGGAAGTGGCGCAGGCATTCTTATAACATGGCCAGTCCACATTATCTGCGCTAGCTTAAGACTTTATGCATGCTTTGCATCCCTTCAACCTCCGTGTCTGGAATCTTGTCTTGCCACTTCATTTTTAACAGCTTTTTCAAACAGCTTAAGTGAAAATGGATAAGTCTCTTTGCATGACCCTGGTATACTGTCTAGGTCTCACATGCATACAAGAGGGTTGGCAGTACCAAAGCCTTAAAGACTTTAAGTTTGGTATCAAGCTTGATTCCATTTCGCCTCCAGACATTTGCACGGTGTCTTCCGAATGCTACACTGGCTTTTGCAATTCCGGCAGTGAACTCACCATCAATGTGTCATAGGTCATTAAAACAAACAATATATTTTATGTTTTCAAACCTTGAATTCTAAGAGACATCCGGAGCGCCCGGATAGCTAAGTCGGTAGCTCGTTTGGCTTCTCTTTAGTGACTAGCTTTGTACCTCTGCTGTGCAGGTTCGACTGGTTCTTGCATCGGTATGTACCAATGGTTTGACTGTCACCTTCCAGGCGCGGTGGTTTCACAGGGTATTTCCCCGCCGAACGTTGAGAACTGCCCTAGTTCTCCCCCACCACTTGAAAGTCGGCGTCTAATAAGCAGAATTGCTTAGCTAAGTAGAAATGCCTAGCTTGACGTCTGTCTTCAGTAAGAAAACTTGGAATAGTTTTGCACATGTAGGGTGCGGCTTTTGACACTGTTGCACTATTGAGTGTTTGAGGAGTTTGGGGCTCATAAACTTTGTCACATTAGCTTTAATGAAGCCTACAGACAAAGGATTGTTTTGGACATACAGAATGCTACATGTTGTGTTTATTCAGCCGCCGCATGGGAAAACCAACAATCTGCATAGGCGAAAACAAAGGCGCAGATCAGCTTCGCAGTTTCTGCGCCTTTGTTTTCGCTGCACCGGTAGTAAAATTTCTCTACTTACTAAATCCAGAATTTCCAGCTTTTGACCATCTTCTGTGACTGTACAGCCCCGTTTGTGTCAGACCTGGTCAGAACACCAAATTGTTGGTTTTCTCACGTACAGGCTATTTTTTTTTTTTTTTTTTTTTTTTTTTTTTTTATTTAAGAAGGTAGATTAATCAGCATTGAGCATTAGAGTAATCAGAAAGGTTCTGCTAGTGAGGTCACTGGTGGTTTAATTTTGAGGTTTATTCATTTTTTTTTTTTTTTTATCTATTTTTTTATTCAACGTCCTTTTCAAGATTATTTCAGCTCATATGAGAGGGGCCAATCAGTAGGTGGGGCGAAAATGGGAGAACCCCGAGAAAAAACACACAAGACACACCCGCAAGCAGAACTTGGCTTGTCTCACATGTGGCCAGAGCAGGGCTCGAACCCACACCAGACACAGCAGTGAGATGATCGAATGGTTAAGTGCGATAATGAACGGGGGGCCGCCTTGAGTTTTATGTCCCACTCAATAGCTATGGTCAGCTATGGCATTGAGACTTTAGTTGTCTCACTAAAAGACAGAAGTCAGGGGTCAAACCCATGGACCTAGTTTACTAAGGCGAGCGGCTCAAATACTAAGCCACAGAAGCTTCAATAGAGAGGTTAATCGGAATGACATTAGACCAACGTCATCTCCAGAATATATAAGCCCAGTCTTCAGTGTTTCTGACCAGGTCAGGCGTAAACTGGCCTGTGCAGTAACAGAAGAATGCTAGAAGCCTGAAATTTTGAATATTTAATCAGTAGAAGAGGAATTGTACTATCCATGTAGTGAAAACAAAGGCACTGACCAGCTGTGCAGCTACTGCGAAAATGATCTGTGCCTTTGTTTTCGCATATGCAAAATGTTTGTTTTCTCATGATGCGGCTCATATTTCTGCGAAGCTTCCTCTTGAGCTGATTGATGGAGATCAGATGCAATGAACTCCAAAGATAGCGTTATGAGGTTGGACACACAGTACAGGCCAACCTCATTATAACGCTATCTTTGGAGTTCATGGAAATACAGTTTTATAAGTGAAACCGTGTTATATTGAGGTTATTTACAATAAACAAATAGAAAAATTATCATTCTGGGAGCTATGGCATGACCATGTTATATTGTAAACAGCAATATATTGAGGAGCGTTATAATGAGGTTGCACTGTACTGGTAAACAGTCCCTTCTAGTCCAGTCTTCTTACAACAACAGAACTTCCTACGAACTTTCAAATGATGCATTGCTGCTGACAGGTAGTCCTGTACATTGACCTGTCCCCTTTGACCAATGGGATCGAAGTAATTTATGCAGGATGCGCTTGCTTTCCTCATAAACAACAATTAGCAATAACCATCTTTATCCCACAAAGCAAAGCGTTGAATGCTAGACCGAGTTGAGGTCTTACTTGTCTTGCAAGATATTGATCTTGCAAGAATGCCAACTGATGCCACTTCTGTGTTGCAGTCGTCACCTTTTTGGTTCATACATCATGAAAACATGTCCGTAAATGTATACCCCCTTGAACGTAACTTTTATATAGCAAAACTGTGGTATGCAGAGGTATACCTATTTTTCTTATTTTTGCTCCAAAACATAGACTGTGGGTACTCGTTAGAACCGCCTCAACCTTGGAACCGCCTCGGCGAGGCAGTTCTAACGTGTAACCACAGTCTATGTTTTTTTAGCAAAAATAAGAGAAATAGCAAAAATTTCCTACTGAAAATTTTCATTTTTTTACAATTTTAAGAATCTCTGTCTATTGCATGCGCATGTTTTCGTAATTAATAATGCCGTTTTATTTTCTGTTTAATATTGTGTTGGTCTTTCTTTCCTGCCTGGGGTCCATTACGAAAACTTGCCCATGCAATATACAAAGGATTTTTTCAGTAGTAAAAATTGAAAAATTCATTGGAAAATTTTTGATATTTTTGCTCAAAACATAGATTGTGGGTACACGTTAGAACCGCCTCGCCGAGGCGGTTCTAACAAGTACCCACAATGTATGTTTTGGAGCAAAAATTAGAAAAAATAGATATACCCCTGCATACCCCAATTTTGCTATATAAAAGTGGGGTATAAAGGGGTCTATATTAACAAGGACAAGTTATCCTTGTGTCTGAGTTTGGATTTTAAATTGAATTATTGTAACTTTTCCTGGACCTTCCATTACGAAAACTGGGCCCAAAACTTACCCATGCAATATACAGAGATTTTTTTTTGCTTTAAAATTGAAAATTTTCAGCTGAAAAATTTTGATATTTTTCGCCGAGGCGGTTCTAACGTGTACCCACAATCTATGTTTTGAGCAAAAATAAGAAAAATAGGTATACCCCTGCATACCCCAGTTTTGCTCTATAAAAGTGGGGTTCAAGGGGATATACATTACACGGACATGTTTTCCTGGACCTTCTATTCTGAATCAATAGTACATGTCCGTGTAATGTATACCCCAAATTGATATGGTAAAACTAGTGTGTACAGGGGTATACATGATGTATGTACCCATTGGTGGACATTTGCATGAAGATTTTTTTGGGGGGGGGGATTTTTTTTTTTTTTTTTTTTTTTTTTTTTTTTTTTTTTTTTTTTGAATTTTTGACAAAATGACAGCTATGAGAACTTAAACATTTTTTTTTTTACAGGTAGGGTCATTCACTGGGCCGATCAACTCCTACCACAGTTTTTGGTTGAACTATTTGATACACGTATTATGCCTATAAAAAAAAATAGTTTGGACTTTATACATGACGCAGACCCATGTGACATTTTCATGAAGAAACATTGTTGCACATTGTTGCGATTTTTTTTTTTTTTTTTTTTTTTTTTTTTTTTTTTTTGACAAAATGATAGCTATGAGAACTTAGACAATTTTCTTAGTTTGTTTTCTTATTTTTTTTTTTTTTTTTTTTTTTTTTTACAAGTAAGGGCATTTACAGGCCGATCAACGACATTTTTTTCATGGAACAATTTGATATCATGCCTACATTATGTACATCCATTGGATACTTGCATGAACACTTTTTTTCACACTTTTTTTTGAAAAAAAAAAAAAAAAATCATAATACTAATAATAATAAAAAATAATAATATTTGACAAAATGACAGCTGTGAGAACTTAGACAATTCTTAGTATGGTTTTTTTACAGGTAAGGGCATTCACGGGCGCATTAACTCCTACTACAGTTTTTGGTGGAACAATTTGATTTCATGCTTACATGACGTACACGCATTGGACATTAGCATGAAGATTTTTTTTTTGCAAAAAAATATTTTTCGACAAAATGACAGCTATGAGAACTTAAACAATTTTCTTATTATTTTTTTACATGTAAGGGCATTCACGGGCCGATCAACTCCTACCACAGTTTTTAATGGAACAACTAAATCCAGACAGACATGGTGGTCTTCTCAAAAGCCTTTGACCGAGTCCCTCATCAGCGTCTCATGCGGAAGCTACACCACTACGGTATCAGAGGCTCAACACACAGCTGGATATCTTCATTCCTTACTGGTAGGACACAGAAGGTGGTGGTCGAATGATGTTCATCTGACACTGTGCCAGTAGTCAGTGGGGTCCCTCAAGGATCAGTGATGGGGCCAGCCATTACTGTTCTTGTTGTTTATCAACGACCTGCCAGAAAAGATCAACTCGAAGACCAGACTCTTCGCCGATGATTGCATTGTTTACCGACATACCAATGGACCAGATGACTGCAAAGCATTACAAGACGACCTGAATACACTGGCAGAGTGGGAAAATAAATGTGGTATGGCGTTCCACCCACAGAAATGCAACGTCTTGAGTATTACCAGGTCTCACTCTCCCATCAAGTTCCCATACCAGTTAAAAGGCCATGTCCTGGAACTACAAGAATCTTCAAAATATCTGGGCGTAGATATCCAATCAAAGCTATCTTGGAAGAATCACATCGACAGGATCACCAAGAAATCAAATAGCATGCTGGGATTCCTACGTCGGAACTTAAGATCCTGTAGAGAAGAGACAAAAACTAATGCCTACTTCAGCATGGTCAGATCAAACCTTGAGTACTGTTGCTCGGTATGGAGTCCCAACAACAAGGATCAAATAGGCAAGATAGAGATGGTACAAAGACGTGCTGCACGGTACACCACCAACCGTTTCTCGGGAACACCAGCAGCGTATCATCCATGCTCGATCACCTCCAATGGGAATCACTGAAATCAAGAAGAACAAAAATCCAACTTACTCTCTTCTTCAAAGTGGTACACAACATGATGGACATACCAGCAGACACATATTTGATACCTTTCACAACAAGGACTAGATCTGCGCATTCAAAGAAATTCAGACAGTTCTCTCCATCTACAGATTCATTCAAATATGAACCTCAATGCGACAAAATGCACCTTCGGACATTCTGACATTACTAGTAGAAAGCAGCAAAATGCGGAAAAATGATGTAATATACGTTTTAGAAATAACACTGCATTTGTAATCTTAGAACACTGGGCTACCAAATGAATGAGTTTTAAAACATATTATTTTTCAATATTTGGAGTTATCTGCCCTTGTTTTAGCCCATAATTTTCCAGTATCTATCATTAAACGGTAACCATAGCAACCGCATCATCATAACAATAGACAAAATAATTATGACAGATTGCCTGTAACCATGGTATGCGTCTATCTTAACAATTGGCTCCGGCCAGTGCGTAAACAGTTTTAAGCAAATGCATCGAGTTTTGTAAGCTCTACTAACATGCAGAAATGCATTACGCAATTTTGACGTCATTTTTCAGGACAATGACGTCTGGAGGGTTCATATAGTAAATTGGCCATAACTCACAAAATAACTTAAATAATCTGGTCAAATAAAGACTAATAGACTCAGGAAACATTAAACATTCAAAGTAACTTTGTTTTTCTTAGACTCAAAAAATTGTCCAAACATTTTCTCATGTTGTGGCCCATATAGCTTCTTCCCGCGTACTGTACCTGTGTGGAATTCTCTTGCTATAACTGAGGCCCCTTCCTTGGTATCTTTCAAGGAGGGGCTATCCACCCTCTCATTCTAAGCAAGTTAGGTAGAAGCCCAGGTGCTAAATAACTTTCCAAGGGGGAGCTATGCTGTCGGGGACGTAAGGGCCCTGGTACCTGCAAGGAAGGCAGTTTGGTCTTCGCCTCGGGAGCCAAAGGCATCTGGAAAAACTTTCTTCCTTCTTTTCTTTTTATAGCTATAAGCCTTATTATAACTTGTATTTGCTTCTTCTGCCTATATTCTCTTTGTTTTCATCTTTCTAGTGTTACCAACCGAAGTCAACCCGTTGTGTAAAAGTCAGATGTGACGGTACAACGTAACGATGTAGATGTAGATGTATATATCATGCTAACATGTCATGTACACGCATTGGGCATTTGTATGAAGATTTTTTTTATTTTATTTTATTTTTATTTTCATTTTTATTTTTTTTTCTATAAGAAATATAGCAGTGTAATCACACAATCTGTTTTAAGCAGTATTTGGATGAATTAAGAAGCATTTTTAATTTCTTTAACTTGCATAGCAGAGAAATCATTGTTTGACCATTTTTAGTACATAGCCCAGTTTTCATGGTGTTTCCAGTTTTCATAGTATACATGCACTTCAGCTAAAACTGTATTTTCTCACAAGTTGTCAAGTTTACCGGCATCTGCCATCCATATTGTGCAAGAAAAATAACAAAGATTGTTTTATGAGGGTTGTTCAATATTTTTCATTGCTCAGAATCAAGATATGGTACTTTTGTGTTATTCAAAATGGGTAGTTGTCTTTAAAATGCTTCAAATATTACACCTGACAATGAATTATTTTCCACAGGCGTCATCGTGTTGTGTCCCTGAGCAAGACACATTAACTCCGTACAGTTCTAGTTAAACCCAGGAAGCGATGGCTCCGCCCCCGCCATGACTGAACAAGTAGCCCAAGGGCAACGATCACTCACCTGAGCGTTAACAAGTACAGTCACTGGACAAAGTAATTGGGGTTTTTACCATATATGGGTATGGTGGCCATCTTGGTCATGTGACCTTGAAACCCTACTTACATCAGTAGAATAGCTCTTGTCTGGTTTGTGTATCCTCTTTTCTGCCATTTTGGTTCATTTGAAAAAATCATCTAACAAGGTCAGGGTCCTATAATGACCCCCGGGGTGGGGCCATATTTGACCCCAGGGGCATGATTGGCAGAATTTATGTAGAGCTCCACATGACATTGTTGTATATCAAATATACAAACTTTGTGTCATGCTGTTGCAGAGATTTTTTCATATATTTTCATTATAAGTCTATGGTAGATAATGACACGCCTGGGGCGTGGCCTGTATGGACCCCAGGGGCACCGTTGGCAGCATTTATAAAGGAGAGTATTATACATTGGTCGACACAACATATGAAAGCTCTGGGCCATATGGTTTCAAAGAAGAAGATTTTTTTTTATGTTTTTCCCATGACCCCCCCCCCCCCCGGGCCCGTTTGGACCCAGGGGCACAGTTGGCAGGATTTATAAAGAGGACCACTATACATTGCTACAAACAAAATATGAAAGCTCTGGGCTTTGTGGTTTCGGACATTTTTTTTATGTTTTTCCCATGACACCCCTGTGGTGGGGCCCGTATGGACCCCAGGGGCACGGTTGGCATGATTTATAAAGAGGACCACTATACATTGCTACAAACAAAATATGAAAGCTCTGGGCCTTGTGGTTTCGGAGAAGAAGATTTTTTAATGTTTTTCCCATGACGACCCCGGGGCGGGGCCCAAATGGACCCCAGGAGCATGGTTGGCAGGATTTATATAGAGGACCACTATACATTGCTACACACAAAATATGAAAGCTCTGGGCCTTGTGGTTTCAGAGAAGAAGATTTTTTCATATTTTCCCCATGACGCCCCCGGGGCGGGGCTCGTATGGACCCCAGGGGCACGGTTGGCAGGATTTATGAAGAGGACCACTACACATTGCTACACACAAAATATGAAAGCTCTTGGCCTTGTGGTTTCAGAGAAGAAGATTTTTATATGTTTTTCCCATTGTAAGTCTATGGGAGCTATCTGTTGCCATGGAAACCACAGTTCTGATCCGACCTGGCCCAAAACCTGACACAACCTTTCCCCCTCCACAATGATGCTTTAGATAAAATTTGGTCACGACTGGCCATGTCGTCAGTTGAAAATGTGGACGGACGCACGGACGCACGCCGGCTCAACTACTGTACTATAAGCTCACCTTGTGAGCCTTCGGTGATCTAAAAATTGTTAACTGGAACGTTAAGCCTCAACACAAATAAACAAACAAACAATGAATTATTTTCAAAGTTACTTATTTCAATTCACAGGATGTAATACATGTAAAAAGTTCAAACATTAAAATATGACAAGAATTTTTTGAAGCACTGAAATTGACAGCCGCGTTTTGAATGACCACGAATTCTGGTGCCTTAATTTCGATGATGTCAAACGTCATTCAACCAATAGAGCCTCTGGATGAGAAAATCAACAATTTGAGTTTCCGACATCGTCCGACACAAGCGGGTCTGTACAGTCATAGACGAAGACTAGAAGCTTGAAATTTCGAATTAAAGAAGAAGAGGGATTGTACTATCCGTGTAGCGATATCAAAGGCGCCGATCAGCTGCTGTGAAGCTGATCTGCGTCTTTGTTTTCGCATATGCAGATTGTTGTTTTTCTGGTGCAGCGGCTCAATTGTCATGAAAAGATTAGCTGGACATAAAATACCAATGATTATTATGTATCATTCCATATCTATTTAAGATCTGACCCATTTCTATCACTCTGGAGGTGCCTATGAATTATTAGTACCACCAGAACTGGACCAACCATCATTACTTAACCCATATTTGTCCAATGGATTCTCCCATCGTTATTAATTGGGTGAATCCACTTTCATTTTAGGGTGTTAGGATTGATTTTTTTTTTATCTTATTTTCGATGTAATTTCTCTGTGCAAACAGAATAGCCCCAGATCACACCTGGGGCTATACTGCTTGCCTATGTCCCACAAAAGGGACGCCAGGCTTACATGAGTTAGGTCTACATCATATTCGTATTTGATGTTTATCCCTGGTGCAAATTTCAAACCATTTTTGTGAAGTTCAAGTTCAAAGTATAGCCATTTCTTGAAAAAAATTTTTTTACAGCCTCAACCCTTCAATGTATTATTCTATAGCTATAAATTTGTAAAAGGCCCATATAGATATCCATCCGAGAAAAAAAGAAGTCCGGTTTTAAAAGATTGTGTATTCGTCAATATGATTATTTTAGGATGTAAAGCTGTAGACATTCAAAAGGTAATTCGATTGTCGATAGGCATATTCGTCCCCAATTTTTTCGATACAAATTGTTATTTTGGTTTCTAATCTATAAACGACATGCTTAAGACATGATTTCGATCATTGATTATGCCTGACTGTAGTGCCTGTCTGTTCTTCATAATAATAATAGTTCATCGCGGTTTGTATTTAGCGCTACACTGCCGTGGTCACTTCACTAGTTTTTTATGATAACCTCGAAGGTACGAATGAAGCCGAAATGGCCTGATTCTTTTTCTCTTTCTAGTGATCAAGGGCGGGAAAATGATTCGGTATCAATTAAGCATTGCACTGGTTCCTATTCCGAATATATTTACATATAACATAAACCTGATAACGGGAAACCAGCCGATAATGGCAACTATTTTTAGATTATTATTTATAGACCATAAATGTTAATAATAACATGAGTAATGCCGTTAAAAGTCTATCAGCCCCATTAGCTCAGTGTGTTTTTGCATCGGTCTTCTAATTAGACTCTTACAGGTTCGAATCTCGCCGCATATCCGCTATTCATTTTTTTTTATTTTATTTTATTTTATTTATTTATTTATTTTTTTTTTGGTTATTAAAATAAGTTTCTTTTCGTTCTTAACTCGTTTTTATTCTTCCTTTTTATGGAGTCTATTTAGCAGTACGCTGAAACCAGAGGACCAATGGTCCTGTAAACGCTCACCTGAGACCTGAGATATATACCAATAAACTTGTTTGACTAGAATGGTAATATACATGTATATAACCCCAGGGCAGGGTCAGGGCAACCTCTGGAATCAATTTCTTTAATAAATCATAAAGATTCAGTCATTTGCAAATTTATTGCAAGTTTTGCCCTTCAAATGACATTATAACAATTTTCCCCATTCAAATGCTTAGGCAACCTAAGATGACCTTGCCATAAAAAGGTCAAGGTCATCCCAGGGTCATGATTTATATAAACTTTGAAGAGCTCCATTGCTTGATGCTTCATGCCAAGTTTCAAAATCATAGGCCTTCTAGTACTGGAGAAGAAGATTTTTAAGGGTTTTTGCTATTTATAGCAATGGCTGCCATCTTGGTCATGTGACCTTGACCATTTATACAAACTTTCATTCACTCTTCCTAAGAATGTTCCACAAAAAGTTTGGTTTTCATTAGCCAAGCGGTTTCAGAGAAGATGTTTCAATATTATGGTCATACACATGTATATAGCCCCGGGGCAGGGGCAGACAACCCTCTGGGCCCCAAAATATTTTCATAAATATAAATCTTCTGTCAATTTGCTCATTCCTAGCAAGTTTTTTGCCATTAAATGACATTTTCCTATTTTTTCCCATTCAAATGCATGGGCGGCCTAAGTTGACCTTGCCGTAAAAAAGGTCCAGGTCATCCCAGGGTCATGATTTATACAAACTTTGTAGAGCTCCATTGCCTGATGCTTCATGCCAAGTTTCAAAATCATAGGCCTTCTGGTTCTGAAGAAGAAGATTTTTAAGGGTTTTTGCTATTTATAGCCATGGCGGCCATCTTGGTCATGTGACCTTGACCATTTATACAAACTTTCATTCACTCTTCCTAAGAATGCTCCACATAAAGTTTGGCTTTTATTGACCATGCAGTTTCAGAGAAGAAGATCTTTGAATATCACTGTAAAATACATGTTTATTGCCCCAGGGTAGGGGCAGACAGACCCCTGGGGTCCAAATTTTTCAGAATCATCAATCTTAAGTCCATTTGCCCATTTCCTGCAAGTTTTTCCCTACAAATGACATTTTAACACTTTTCCTCATTCAAATGCATGAACGACCTATGTTGACCTTGCCATAAAATAGGTCAAGGTCATCCCAGGGTCATGATTTATATAAACTTTGTAGAGCTCCAGTCACTGATGCTTCACACCAAGTTTCAAAATCATTGGCCTTCTGGTTCTGGAGAAGAAGATTTTTAAAGGTTTTTTTCTATTTATAGCCATGGCAGCCATCTTGGTCATGTGACCTTGACCATTTATATAAACTTTCATTCCCCCTTCCCAAGGATGCTCCACATGAAGTTTGACTTTGATTGGCCAAGCGGTTTCAGGGGAGAAGATGTTTCAGTATTATAGAAATATACATGTATATAGCCCCAGGGCAGGGGCAGACAACCCCCCAGGGGCCAAAATTTTCAAATAACATTAATCTTCTGTCCATTTGCCTATTCCCAGTAAGTTTTACCCATTAAATAGCATTTTACCATTTTTTCCCATTCAAATGCATTGGCGACCTAAGTTGACCTTGCCATAAAATGGATCAAGGTCATCCTAGGGTCATGATTTATATAAACTATGATGGGCCCTCGTCCCCGATGCTACATACCAAGTTTCGTGGAAATCGGCCCACTGGTTCTGGAGAAGAAGATTTTTAAAGGTTTTTGCTATTTATAGCCATGGCGGCCATCTTGGTCATGTGACCTGGACCATTTATATAAACTTTCGTTCCCCCTTCCTAAGGATGCTCCACATGAAGTTTGGCTTTGATCGGCCAAGTGGTTTCAGAGGAGAAGATCTTTGAAATTGTGGACGACGGACGACGACGGACGACAACGGACGGACGACGGAGCATGGGTATACTATAAGCTCACCTGTGAGCCTTCGGCTCAGGTGAGCTAAAAAGTTGTTCAGTACTGGCGATAACTGGTAGGCCCAGACAGATGAATGTTGCATTATCAAATATTGAATTTGAAATGATGTATAACAGTATCTTCAATGGCAAAAAGATAAATGTATTACATGGGTGTAAATTATGTAAGGTGTATGTTGAGATATCCGATGATTTTCACAAGTGATTGATAATCAGCCGATATTTTAACTGTAAATTTCTGATAACTTCTGACATTTCCATTCACTTGACGTCATTAAAAAGTGTATCACGTCAGAAATTCTAATGCCTTTAACTCCGTTATTTACGAATGAAACATAAATAAAATATAATTGTTAGATCCTTTGTTTTCGGTGAATTATCGTGATTAACGCGGGGTGTTGGAGGGCAGATTGCGATGTATTAATTCACGACGGCGCAGCCGGAGAGAATTATATATCGCATCTGCCCGACAACATCACGCATTAATCAAAGAAAATTCACCGAAAAGTAAAATTATTTCGATTCTAACAGGACTAATAAACTAGAGGACCATTGGTCCTGTAGCTCACCTGAGAGATTATCACATTGTAAGCTCATGAGATTTAAATTAATTGAGAATCGACCAATGAAAGTCTATGCATGGACACTATTGACCCCCGGGGCATGGCCAAATTTGACCCAGGGGCATGACTGGCACAATTTATAATGGGGACTACCAAACATTGCTACATACAAAATATAGAAGCTCTGGGCCTTTTGGTTTCAGAGAAGAAGATTTTTGTAGTTTTTCCCATTGTAAGTCTATGGAGACTATCTACCCCCGGGGCGTGGCCAAATTTGACCCCAGGGGCATGGCTGGCACAATTTATGTAGAGGACCATTAGCCATTGCCACATACAAAATATCAAAGCTGTGTGCCCTGTGGTTTCAGAGAAGAAGATTTTTGAATTTTTTTCCCATAGCAAGTCTATTGAGACTATCAACCTCCGGGGCCTGGCCAAATTTGACCCCAGGGGCATGAATGGCACAATATATGTAGAGGACCATTAGCCATTGCTACATACCAAATATCAAAGCTGTGGGCCTAGTGGTTTCAGAGAAGAAGATTTTTTTAGTTTTTCCTATTGTAGGTCTATGGAGACTATCGACCCCCGGGGCGTGGCCAAATTTGACCCGGGGACATGATTGGCACAATTTATGTAGAGGACCATTAGCCATTGCCACATACAAAATATCAAAGCTGTGGGCCCTGTGGTTTCAGAGAAGAAGATTTTTTAATTTTTTTCCCATAGTAAGTCTATGGAGACTATCAACCCCCGGGGCGTGGCCAAATTTGACCCCAGGGGTACGAATGGCACAATTTATGTAGAGGACCATTAGCCATTGCTACATACCAAATATCAAAGCTGTTGGCCTAATGGTTTCAGAGAAGAAGATTTTTTTAGTTTTTTTCCTATTGTAGGTCTATGGAGACTATCGACCCCCGGGGCGTGGCCAAATTTGACCCCAGGGGCATGATTGGCACAATTTATGTAGAGGACCATTAGCCATTGCCACCTACAAAGTATCAAAGCTGTGGGCCCTGTGGTTTCAGAGAAGAAGATTTTTTAATTTTTTTCCCATAGTAAGTCTATGGAGACTATCAACCCCCGGGGCGTGGCCAAATTTGACCCCAGAGGCATGAATGGCACAATTTATGTAGAGGACCATTAGCCATTGCTACATACCAAATATCAAAGCTGTGGGCCTAGTGGTTTCAGAGAAGAAGATTTTTCTAGTTTTTCCAATTGTAAGTCTATGGAAACTACCCACCCCCGGGGCGTGGCCAAATTTGACCCCAGGGGCATGGCTGGCACAATTTATGTAGAGGACCATTAGCCATTGCCACATACCAAATATCAAAGCTGTGGGCCCTGTGGTTTCAGAGAAGAAGATTTTTTAATTTTTTTCCCATAGTAAGTCTATGGAGACTATCGACCCCCCGGGGCGTGGCCAAATT
Organism: Rugalucina vietnamica; assembly: GCA_964017185.1. NCBI lineage: Eukaryota > Metazoa > Mollusca > Bivalvia > Lucinida > Lucinidae > Rugalucina > Rugalucina vietnamica. The sequence goes on from OZ024870.1 coordinate 66,089,149, forward strand.
TGACCCCAGGGGCACGAATGGCACAATTTATGTAGAGGACCATTAGCCATTGCTACATACCAAATATCAAAGCTGTGGGCCTAGTGGTTTCAGAGAAGAAGATTTTTTTAGTTTTTCCCATAGTAAGTCTATGGGACCTATCTGTTGCCATGGAAACCACAATTTTGATACAATCTGCTCCAAAACCTAATGCCATCAATCCCCCAACCCAATTATGGTTCACATTAAATTTGATGAAGATCGGCCTACTAGCTTCAGAAATATTCTTCTTTGAAATTGTGGACGGACGACGGACGGACGACGGACGACGACGGATGCCTGCCTATCCTATAAGCTCACCTGTGAGCCTTCGGCTCAGGTGAGCTAATAAATGCTCAAACATTTTAAAATGTTTTCCAGTGAACTCATTCTAGGCGGACATGAATGTTTATGTGCGACGTCGCAAACACGTTATTATGTTTACGGTGAATTATTGATTTGTGTTTTCAATATTTGTTTTTTGTTTTGCATTTTCACCGCCTGCCTCTTCAGTGGGAAAATGTACAAAATCAACACACTCGATTAAATATATTTGGTATTCAACTCAAAAAGTAAAATATCCTCTAAGTATATACCCATACCCATACATACACGTCAATCTTGAAAAGTGCAGTCGCACATTAGCGTACAAGACAAACGCGACCCTGGCGTATGAAAAAATCTCAACACGCTGAATAAGAAAATTTGCTTCTTAAACTTTAATTACCTATAGTAAAGGACTAAAACCACAACATGGAAGTATGGGAAAATCTCCGACCACTTTTGCAACCTCTTGGCGTGATTTGTTTGTTTGAATTGATGCTTTACGTCCCAGTCAACAGCTAAGGTCATGTTGGGATGTTGCCTCCATTTTACAGGACTTTTACCCAAAATGAGGGTGTCATGACATCCAACAAATGCTTGAAATATAACTATCCAACTAAGACACAAAAGGCTTATACGTATGGATGGTTTGACTTGAAATGTTTCCTCGGCAGGCTCAGACAAGAGTCAGATGGTCAGTCAGCAGTGTATTTAGCTTTACCTGGAGGCACAAGTAGCCTATATCTATTTCTTAAGGCCCGAATGGGCGGCGACCCGTAGTCTCTATGGTGTAATTAGCACTCACAAATGATTAGCGTGTGTCTAAGGTGTGTACAGGGCGTGATTTCTCAGCATGCTGAAAATTTTGGATTACTTTTGTGTTATGTCACAGTTATGTTAAGCACACAATACAGTATAGGCGTGTATCAAACGTTTAATGTAACGCGTGTTGAACTTATTCATATAAGACACATACCCGAGACACGTCGAGCTTTAAGCATGCTGCATACTTAAAAATACTTTAACGTACACCAAGCGTACAGAAAGCACATGTGCGAGGTTTGTGGACACCTTGGCTAGCAGGAAAAGTAAAGTGCTGTTGTTTAAGTTTTTTTGTTTTTGTATAAATATAAGCAGCAATATCTTATGAGCATATTTGAGGAATTTATTTGAATTTGAAGTATCAAAACGTTAAATATGACATATTTTCTAGCAGACCGAAAAATCTGTTTGAAATAATGGCGTAATTTGACGTCGGAGGACAGCCGACGCCGATTGTATGTTTCGTTAAGGAAATCACCCACAGATACGATGAAAATGTTACAAACAGCAGAAAAGTCATCGGTCTGTCAGTTACTATTTAGTTCACAGTAGTTGTGGCACAGTCGATTTTCAGCTGCTCAGAAGTCCACCTATGATGATAAACGGAAGACCACCTGTCTGGCATGCTCGCCGCAAGAAATTGTTACACATGTTCAACAGGCGGTCGAACAATTTTGCGAGAATTGGTACGGCGTATCTGCATTTGACAGCTGGATACACAGACATAAAAATGTTGATAGCCAAGGGTCTTTTGTTAAAAAAAACACCCTGAAACAAATATATAACGCGCTGGCTGCTTAAAATGTCAAGTTACGTCATATACAGACGTTGACCTTTGCCCCGCCCTCGGTTGGGAAGTGCAGGGAAAAGGCTGTAGATGACGTGTTTTTTGTCAGATTTCAATAAAATTCCATGTATATTTGCTTATAAAATACTTTTGCAAAAGCAGATATATTCCTTTTACTGTTGAAAATATAAATGGTGTACACGAACCTTTCTGACAAACCACGTATGTATTAAATGCGTCTGTTACATGTCTCCGACGTGCTTCTGATGTTTGTTGAATTAAGGTATCTCTATGTCTATAGAAATACATTGGTTGAATTTGCGGCATATCATGCTGAGAACATCCTCTTATAAAATTAAGTGCGGTTACCCGAGAAACTAGGTGCTAACTCGGGTTAGATAAGGAAGTGCGGTTTTGAGGCTTCCTGCTGATAACAGGTGGTTTTGATTCATTCTGTAGTAATTATTGCAATAAAATGTTGGAGTGGTCAGAGTCTGATATCTGCTTGGTCATTAAAAGGTAATCTGATACCACAATCAAAAGAATGGAAAATATATAAATTTTAAGTTTTTAAATTGTACAAAAAATTTAAGGCTATAGCTTTAAAGAGGGGGAAAAGTTAATTGATTTTTGTTTTTCAAACGTTCAATTTGACCAAAAAATAACATTTTTAATACTTTGTTGAGGTAAAGAAAATGGACAAAATACAGGTAAATGTAGCTGAAGACTCTAGGTGTTAATTAGTTCATTTACATAATAGGTGCATAACTGCAAGATAAGAATTCTTGTTTACAGATATAAGAGATGTTCTCATCATGTTTTTCCACAAGCTCGGTGCGCGGTTTGTCTTATACGTTACTGACTGCGATAAAAAAATAGAGGCTATTGATATGACACTTGTGTCATATCTTTTCTTGTTAAAGAAGCTTACCCCCCCCCCCCCCCCCCCCCCCCCCCACCACCACCACACACACTCCCCGTTAGACACTGATTTATGCTGTGTGAAGTTTCAGTCATGTCTGTGTATGTCATTTTTGTACATCCTATCATTGTTTCACTTTGTCTCAGGCGTAACCTGTAATTTTAGAGTCTGTATGCGTCGTTTCACTGTCAAAGTCATTGTCTCTCCTCTACCAATTGATTTCAAAATTTGATCATATGACATCACCTTTTCTCCATTAATCTCTGTAACAACATCTCCTACTTTTAGACCCTCCCTGAAAATTGAAAACCAACATTATTTTGTTTGCTAGTTTGTTGTTGTTTTTTTTTTTTGCAAATTGACCACCGCAGGTGGTCAACGTTAAAAAGTTGATATATATCAGGAGGTCATTTTGAGCATTTCCTGTTATTAGTGGGGCTTGTTTAGGGGGGTGTTGAATCCCCCAATATCCCATATCCCAAAATAAATGTGAAATATCCCAAAATAAACAAAAGTTTATAATAAGTCATCTGTACGCAAATTATCAGTAGAACTTAATAATATTATTGTTGTAATGACTTTAATGCTACAGTTGTATTAATGGTTCTACAGGTAGATAACCAGAGGACCAATGGTCCTGTAAACGCTCACCTGAGATCTTCTACATATGCCAATAAACATGTTTGAATATTATGGTATTTAGCCCCAGTGCAGGAGCAGATGAAGCCCTTGGGCCATTTGTTTTCAGAATAATCAATATTCTGTCCATTTGCCAATTTCTATTTTATTTATTCCCTTTAAATGACATGTTTTAAAACAGTTTTCCCCATTCAAATGCATTGGCAACCTATGTTGACCTTGTCGTCAAATAGGTCAAGGTCACCACAGAGTCATGATTTATATACACATTATAGTACTTTAGCCATCAATGTTTCATGCCACGTTTCTTTGAAATCCGTCCACCGGTTCCGGAGAAGATTTTTTAAGGGTTTTTACCATATATAGGCATGGCGGCCATCTTGGTCATGTGACCTGGATTATTTATATATACATTAGTTACCCCATCCTATAGATCCTTCACATAAAATTTGGCTTTGATTGGCCAAGAGGTTTCAGAGGAGAAGATGTTTGAATATTATGGAAATATATATGTATACTGCCACGGGGTGGGGGCATAGAAGCTCCTGGGGACCAATCTTTTTCAGAATCATTAATATTCAGTCCTACTGTGCATTTCCTGCAGGACTTTCACTTTAAATGACATTTCAAAAGTTTTCCCCATTCAAAGGCATTGGCGACCTATGTTGACCTTGTCGTCAAATAGGTCAAGGCCACCACAGGGTCATGATTTATATACACATTATAGTACTTTAGCCATCAATGCTTGATGCCAAGTTTCTTTGAAACCCGTCCACCGGTTCCGGAGGAGAAGATTTTTGAAGGGTTTTTACCATATATAGGCATGGTGGCCATCTTGGTCATGTGACCTGGATTATTTATATACACATTGGTTACCCCATCCTATAGATGCTTCACATAAAATTTGGCTTTGATTGGCCAAGTGGTTTCAGAGGAGAAAATGTTTGAATATTATGGAAATAAATATGTATACTGCCTCGGGGTGGGGGCATAGAAGCTCCTGGGGACCAATCTTTTTCAGAATCATTAATATTCAGTCCTACTGTGCATTTCCTGCAAGACTTTCACTTTAAATGACATTTCAAAAGTTTTCCCCATTCAAATGCATTGGCAACCTATGTTGACCTTGCCTTAAAATAGGTCAATGTCACCACAGGGTCATGATTTATATACACATTATAGTACTTTAGCCATCAATGCTTCATGCCTAGTTTCTTTGAAATCCATCCACCGGTTCCGGAGAAGATTTTTGAAGGGTTTTTACCATATATAGGCATGGCGGCCATCTTGGTCATGTGACCTGGATTATTTATATACACATTGGTTACCCCATCCTGTAGATGCTTCACATAAAATTTGGCTTTGATTGGCCAAGTAGTTTCAGAGGAGAAGATGCTTGAATATTATGGAAATATATATGTGTACTGCCACGGGGTGGGGGCATAGAAGCTCCTGGGGACCAATCTTTTTCAGAATCATTAATATTCAGTCCTACTGTGCATTTCCTGCACGACTTTCACTTTAAATGACATTTCAAAAGTTTTCCCCTTTCAAATGCATTGGCGACCTATGTTGACCTTGCCGTAAAAAAGGTCAAGGTCATCACAGGGTCATGATTTATATATATATTGTAGTACTTGAGTCATCAATACTTCATGCCAAGTTTCATTGAAATCGGTCAATCAGTTCCGGATAAGAAGATTTTTGAAGGGTGTTTACCATATATGGGCATGGCGGCCATCTTGGTCATGTGACCTGGATTTTTTTATATATACACAGTGATTTTTTTACCTGCGCATCCTGCATCCTATACTCATAATTTGGTCTCTAGGATGCAAAGTTTTAATTTCTGTGGGTCCCAGGATGCAATGATTTTGCAGATTTTCTATGAAAAATAGTGTTCAGGACCCATAAGTTTGCAGCAGGACCCATTGATATGGAATTAAGTGAGTCCCAAGGACCCATAGTCACAAAATTGTAAATAAATCACTGTATACATTGGTTACCCCATCCTGTAGATGCTTCACATAAAATTTGGCTTTGATTGGCCAAGCGGTTTCAGAGGAGAAGATGTTTGAATATTATGGAGATATACATGTATATTACCCCGGGGTGGGGGCATATGAGCCCCTGGGGTCCATTTTTTTCAGAATCATTAATATTTAGTCCTATTGCCCATTTCCTGCAATACTTTCACTTTAAATGACATTTTAAAAGTTTTCCCCATTCAAATGCATTGGCAACCTATGTTGACCTTGCCGTAAAATAGGTCAAGGTCATCACAGGGTCATGATTTATATATACATTGTGGACCTTGAGTCCCTTATGCTACATGCCAAGTTTCAAGATCCTAGGCCTTTGGGTTCTGGAGAAGAAGATTTTTAAAGGTTTTTACCATATATGGGCATGGGGGCCATCTTGGTCATGTGACCTGGATTACTTATATATACATTGGTTCCCCCTTCCTATAGATGCTTCATATAAAATTTGGCTTTGATTGGCCAAGCGGTTTCAGAGGAGAAGATCTTTGAAAATGGTGGACGACGACGACGACGGACGGACGGACGCCGGATCATGGCCATCCTATAAGCTCACCTTGTGAGCCTTACGGCTCAGGTGAGCTAATAAGAAAAGGCACAATAAATGCACATACAATTAACACAGACCTCTGTATGTTTGAAGCAGTCACAATAACTTGTGACACACCTTTTCCAGTGTGGTGTCAGAGGGGTAGCAACGAAATCTATATTGGCGCGACAATTTTTGGGCATGGAAGGTGCGAAGGCGCGCGCGGTAGGCGCAGAGCCTTGCTAGGTGGAAGGAGGGAGGGGCGTGATCCCCGGGAAAATTTTAAAATCTTGGTACTATTTGGTGGCATCTGATGCATCTTTTTGGTAGTTGTAGTATGACTTTCTGTTTTTCCTTTGAAGTTTTTATAACATTAAATCCAATACAAGTCAATATGAAAAGAGGCGGGCCCACATATTATTACAAAGCAAAGAGGCGGGATGAAAGCCGTACAATAACTTCCTGATATTGGAAGTTACAGTACGGATCTGCCAATTTGTGTTGTGTCATACTACAAGTTAGTTTAAGACCTCGTAGAAAAAATAAGTAAAAACAGCTCGTCTTCGACTTGCTTTATTTTACTTACTTTTTCTACTCGGTACTTTAACTCTAACATAGAACCGTCTAATCAAGAGTACTAGTATTTCAGAGTATATTATGATATTACACGAGAAACCCCCAGCTTTTTCCACAGACTCATGCAAAACTGAATCTTGGCAATCATTTCTGTGAAGCATTGCTAGGGGGTTACGTGGGCATGCTCCCCCGTGAAAAATTTTGAAATCTTTGTGGTATTGTGTGATGGCATCAGATGCATCATTTTAGGTATTTTTTGGCGAGCAGATAGAACTGCCTAATGCAAGTTGCATTGAATTTATATACATAATTCGCATTGAATTGAAGAAAACCAGAGGACCAATGGTCCTGTAAACGCTCACCTGAGATCAGCTGCATATACCAATAAAACATGTTTGAATATTATGGTATTTAACTCCAGTGCAGGGGCAGATGAAGCCCTTGGGCCATTTTCTTTTTTCAGAATCTTCAATATTCTGTCCATTTGCCAATTTCCTGCTGGCTTTTCCATTCAAATGACATTTTAACAGTTTTCCCAATTCAGATGCATAGGCAACCCATGTTGACCTTGCCATAAACTTGGTCAAGGTCATCACAGGGTCTACATACATTGGAGTACTTAAGCCATTGATGCCACACGCCAAGTTTCCTTGAAATCAGTCTATTGGTTTCAGAAATGATTTTTGATGGGTTTTTACCATATATGGGCATGGCGGCCATCTTTATCATGTGACCTAGATTATTTATATACACACTGATTCCCCCATTCTATAGATGCTTCACATAAAATTTGGCTTTGATTGGCCTAGCGGTTTCAGAGGAGAAGACGTTTGAATATTATGGAAATATACATGTATATTGCCCCGAGGTGGGGGCACATGAGCCCCTGGGGTCCATTTTTTTTCAGAATCATTAATATTCAGTCCTACTTCCCATTTTCTGCAAGACTTTCACTTTAAATGACATTTTAAAAGTTTTCCCCATTCAAATGCATTGGCGACCTATGTTGACCTTGCCGTAAAATAGGTCAAGATCATCACAGGGTCATGATTTATATATACATTGTAGTGCTTGAGCCAACAATGCTTCATGCCAAGTTTCGTTGAAATCGGTCAACCGGTTCTGGAGAAGAAGATTTTTGAAGGGTTTTTACCATATATGGGCATGGTGGCCATCTTGGTCATCTGACCTGGATTTTTTATATACATATTTGTTACCCCTTCCTATTGATGCTTTACATAAAATTAAGCTTTGATTGGCCAAGTGGTTTCAGAAGAGAAGATGTTTGAATATAATGGAGATATACATGTATATTGCCCCGGGGTGGGGGCACATGAGCCCCTGGGGTCCAAGTTTTTTCAGAATCATTAATATCCAGTCCTACTGCCCATTTCCTGCAAGACTTTCACTTTAAATGACATTTTAAAAGTTTTCCACATTCAAATGCTTTGGCGACCTATGTTGACCTTGCCGTAAAATAGGTCAAGGGTCAAGGTCATCACAGGGTCATGATTTATATATACATTGTAGTGCTTGAGCCATCAATGCTTCGTGCCAAGTTTCGTTGAAATCGGTCAACCGGTTCTGGAGAAGAAGATTTTTGAAGGGTTTTTAGCTCACCTGAGCCGAAGGCTCACAAGGTGAGCTAATAGGATGGCCATGATCCGGCGTCCGTCCGTCGTCGTCCGTCGTCGTCCGTCGTCGTCCACAATTTCAAAAATCTTCTTCTCTGAAACCGCTTGGCCGATCTAGTTGAAATTTTATATGGAGCCTCCTTGGGTAGTGGCATTTCAAGTTTGATCGCGAAATCCAGGTCACATGACCAAGATGGCCGCCACGCCCATATATGTTAAAAACCGCTCAAAAATCTTCTTCTCCAGAACCGGTGGGCCGATTTCCTCTAAACTTGGTATGTAGCATCGGGGACTTAAGCCCATCATAGTTTGACAAAATGATGACCCTTGGATGACCTTGACCTATTTTACGGCAAGGTCAAATTTGGAAACATAGGCTTTTACATGGGAAAAAGTGAAAACTATGGATTTTTTGAAAACTATTGCAGCCTGAGGCCTGAAAAGTGGTAGATGCAAACAACTAATGGAGTAGATGAAGGTATGTGATTAATTTAGGTCAAGGTCATCTCTTGACCTTGGCCAGTCTGTCGTCCATACACACTTTTCAAAGATCTTCTTCTCTGAAATTGCTGGGCCAATCAAAGTGAAATTTTATGTGGAGCATCCATGGGTAGGGGAGACGAAAGTTTGATCGCGAAATCCAGGTCACATGACCAAGATGGCCGCCACGCCCATATATGGTAAAAACCACTCAAAAATCTTCTTCTCCAGAACCGGCAGGCCGATTTTCATGAAATTTGGTATGTAGCATTTGGGACTCCAGCCCATCATAGTTTGATAAAATGATGACCCTAGGATGACCTTGACTTATTTTACGGCAAGGTCAATTTTGGAAACATAGGCTTTTACATGTGAAAAAGTGAAAACTATGGATTTTTTGAAAACTATTGCAGCCTGATGCCTGAAAAGTGGTGGATGCAAACAACTAATGGAGTAGATGAAGGTATATGATTAATTTAGGTCAAGGTCATCTCTTGACCTTGGCCAGTCTGTCGTCCATACACACTTTTCACAGATCTTCTTCTCTGAAACTGCTGGGCCAATCAAAGTGAAATTTTATGTGGAGCATCCATGGGTAGGGGAGACGAAAGTTTGATCGTGAAATCCAGGTCACATGACCAAGATGGCTGCCACGCCCATATATGGTAAAACCACTCAAAAATCTTCTTCTCCAGAACCGGCAGGCCAATTTTCGCGAAAGTTTGTATGTAGCATTTTGGACTCCAGCCCATCATAGTTTGATCAAATGCTGACCATAGGATGACCTTGACCTATTTTGCGGCAAGGTCAATTTTGGAAACATAGGCTTTTTCATGGGAAAAGGCGAAAACAATGGATATTTTGGAAACTGTTGCAGTCTGAGACCTGAAAGTTGCTAGATGCAGACAACTGATGGAGTCAATGAAGGTAAGTAATTAATGATGGCCAAGGTCATTTCTTGACCTTGACCCAAGGTCATTTGAATATCAAAATTAAAATTATAGTTTTCTCAGAAATCACTGGGTTTGGAAACTATTGCAGCCTGAGACCTGAATCTTTGCAGATGCAGACAACTTATGAATTCAATAAAGGTGTGTGAGTATTCAAGGTCAAGGTCATTTCATGATGACTTAATACTCCAGGATCAGGCTTCAGGTGAGCGTTCTCAGGACCATTGGTCCTCTGGTTACCATATATGGGCATGGCGGCCATCTTGGTCATGTGACCTGGATTATTTTTATACACATTGGTTCCCCCTTCCCATAGATGCTTCATGTAAAATTTGGCTTTGATTGGCCAAGCGGTTTCAGAGAAGAAGATGTTTGAATATTATGATAATATACATGTATATTGCCCCGGGGTGGGGGCGGATGAGCCCCTGGTGCCTAATTTTTTTTCAGAATCATTAATATTCAGTCCTACTGCTCATTTTCTGCAAGATTTTTCCTTTAAATGACAATTTAGCAATTTTTCCCATTCAAATGCAAAGGCGACCTATGTTGACCTTGCCGTAAAATAGGTCAAGGTCACCGCAAGGTCATGATTTATATATACATTGTAGTACTTGAGTCATCGATGCTTCATGCCAAGTTTGGTTGAAATCGGTCCAGTGAAAAGAAGATTTTTGAAGGGTTTTTACCATATATGGGCATGGCAGCCATCTTGGTCATGTGACCTGGATTATTTATATACACATTGGTTCCCCCTTCCCATAGATGCTTCATGTAAAATTTGGCTTTGATTGGCCAAGCTGTTTCAGAGAAGAAGATCTTTGAAAATGGTGGACGACGGACGGACGGACGGACGACGGAGCATGGGTATACTATAAGCTCACCTTGTGAGCCTGACGGCTCAGGTGAGCTAAAAACACTAGAATAACATTGTGGTCAACATGATTTGAAAACGAGGTGGTCAATTTGACCTTAAAATGAGCAATTTTAAAATGATTAATTGTCCAATTTGAAAAAAGTATTGAAGGACATGTCTGCGTTCTAATGTTGAGCAGACCCAGTCTTGCTGATTTGACAAGGAGTAATAAGCTAAACGTTCATTCTGTTGTTCGTAACATATGAAATCCATCTCTTGTTTTGCAGACAGACAGACAGACAAATGATTTATTAACGTCTCATTTTCATACATACATGAGTATAATAGAATATAAAATACATCATGATTAAAAGTATGAAACCACTGAGATTGAGGTTTAAGAGACAAGTTGTAAAACCTTAAGAAGTACAATGTACTTTACAGTTATAATAGTCCTTGGGATGGCTATACACCCCCCTCCCCCCTCAGGGGGAATTTTGGCCATTATAATTTTCTTATAGAGCAATATCTAAGCCACAAAATGAGACATGTTAGCCTTCTGAGAAGTGTCGCGTTACCGTGTTACATCAAAATTACATACGTTACCCAAATTTTGTTAAATGACCTTTTGGTATCAATGGTCAAGTACCCTCAGAACCAATGCCATGCTTGCCTTTGACCTAGAATGTTCTCATAACATCGCTAATAAGCTTTTGAAATTAATTGCTTTAATCCAAGATATGTAACATATGTAACAGCATGTTACATACGTTACACTATACGGTATCGGTACATGTATGTGTGTTTTTATTCCTTTTTTCATGTAGGAAGACGTGTTTTAGTTATTTTCAATTGCAAAGGTCAGCATTGTAAGCATTTTAAAAGCACAATGACTTCTCCAATAATATTTATTCTGATAAAGGGGCTCACAACGTGTGTTACAATGCTGTATTAAAATGTGATATGCTTGATTTATTTTGCAACTGACCTCACCAAGTTATCCTTACCGAGTCATATTCTTATTGTGGCATTATCGCACAAATGTATGTTGAAATGAATGAATGAAATGCAAACAATAAGGACTTATTCAAAGGCAATGTGCCGTTATATACGTTACTGTAAATTAACATATATATGTACTTTAGAAGCGTTTTATTTGATTCATAGACTCGCTTGGAGCAGTTTTTGACACAAATGGTAATCTTTGATGACAAAATGTGGAATTGTGTCCATAAAAGGAGTACGTGCAATCTTTGTTTCAAGCCAAATAGATAAGAAAATAAATTATTGTCATATCAATCAGTTTACACCAATTTTAGCTCTCTAGGACTTTTGGTCGCTGAGATATTAACGTTTCTGTTGGTATACCCCCTCTATTTTTCTGTGATTTTTATCTAATATTTTAAGTTCTCATCAATATTCAAACAACAAGAATGCCAAATTGTTCATAAATCTTACCACAGGGTTATAGAACATTATTATCGCAATTATATGCTACTAATTTCAGCTCTCTGGGACTTTTGGTTGCTGAGTTCTAAACGTTATTGTTGGTATACCCCACCCACTTTTCTGTGATTTTATTCTAATAGTTAAAGATTTTATCAATATTCCAAAAACAAGAAAGTCAGATTATTTGTGATTGTTACCACATGGCTAAAGAACATCATCCTAGCAATTTTTGATACAAATTTCAGCTCTCTAGAGCTTTTGGTCACTGAGATATTAGCAGTTTTATTGATATTCCCCATTCGTTTGATTTTTCTCTTATATTTTAAGTTTTCTTACATATATTAGCAGCAATAAAGTCAGCTAATTTATATATCTTATTACATGTTTATAGAATATTGTCATAGCAATCCTTTGATACCAATTTCAGCTCTCTATGACTTTCTGTTGCCCAGATATATGCGTTATTGTTGGTATACCCCCTCTATTTTTCTGAGATTTTTATCTAATATTTAAAGTTCTTATCAATATTCCGACAACAAGAAAATCAGATTATTTATTTGTCTTATCACATGCTTATAGGCCATTATTATAACAATCATTTGATAACAATTTGAGCTCTATAGAGCTTTTGGTCACCGAGATATTAGCAATTTTATTGGTATACCCCCTTCGTTTGCCAGTGATTTTTCTCTTATACCTTAAGTTTTCTTACATATTTTAGCAACAATAAAGCCAGCTAATTTATATCTCTTATTACGTGGTTATTGAATATTGTCACAGCAATCATTTGATACCAATTTTAGCTCTCTATGACTTTTCGTTGCTCAGATATGTGCTTTTTTGTTGGCGTACCCCGTCTATTTTTCTAAGATATTTATCTAATATTTAAAGTTCTTATCAATATTCCAACAACAAGAAAAACAGATTATTTATTTGTCTTATCACATGATAATAGACCATTATTAAAGCAATCACTTGATACCAATTTGAGCTCTCTAGAGCTTTTGGTCACTGAGGTATTAGCAATTTTATTGGTATACCCCCTTCGTTTGCCAGTGATTTTTTCTCTTATATCTTAAGTTTCTAAATAATTTAGCAACAAGAAAGTCAGCTTATTTGTATATCTTATAACATGGTTATCGAAAATAGTCATAGCAATTATTTGATACCAATTTCTGCTCTCTGTGGCTTTTGGTTGCTGAGATATATACGTTTCCGTAGGTATACCCCCTGCATTTTCTGTGATCGTTCTCTATTTTTAAGATTTCACAAAATTTCGAACAGCACGAAAGTCTGATTATTTATGTATCTTATTTCCTGGATTTAGAATGTTGTCACTGTAATCATTTGTTACCAATTCCAGCTTTCTATTGCTTTTGGTTGCTGAGCTATAAACGTTTCTGTAGGTAGACCCCCTCCATTGTTCTGCGATTTTTCTCTAATATTGAAGGTTCTCATCAATATTTGAACACCAAGAAAGTTGAATTATTTTTGTATCTTATCACACTATTATAGAACACTTTCATAACAATTGTTTGATATATTTGAAAATATGTGCAACTGAAAAGAAAAAGATGTCACTAACAATTCTAATTTTGAAAGGGTAATTTTGATATATGTTACGGACATTACACCGTAGGTGTCAGATTATTGTGCAAACAACTTAAGTAAGTAACTAGTGTGTAGAATAGGCATGTTGCATGCAGACTATATGAGACGGTTGAATAACATAATAAAAGATGTTATCTTTCCGAAGCTCAAACTGTCATATATTATTTTATAATGGTAACATATGTGACAGGCAAATGCTCCAACATACAGAGAGCAAACATCTCTAATTGGTGGAAACTGAATTATCCTATAAAATAGAATATGTTTGCAAAATTTCCTATTGGCTAGAGCATTCAACCTATTGGTATTCGAACTATGTACAATGCCCTGTGTTATACATTACATGTTTGTTGCATACGTTACATTCGGGAGTGAAATCTTTGATTCTAGATACTTGTTTGCAGACCCTCAGCGCTATAGATCATGATAGAATTAGCAAGAAAGTATAAAACTGCCACCAGTCTACAAATTTCCCTCTTATGGGGAGCAAGACCACATAAGGATAACTAGGCTTCGCATACACATTTAAAATGAACTTTGTGAGAAAAAAAATGTTACATACGTTACACTCTGAAAGACTGACATGAAAAAACAAAGGTCTCATATTGTAGCTAAGAATGTCTGCTATTATTTGAAACCCATTTTGATCAATAGAAAAATGTTCGTTTTTCATTTTTATTCCATTTTTAATTGAACATTAAAAATAGATTTTCGGTACGTAACTTATGTTATTCAATGTTAAATGATTACGCTACACTTTACAGAGGGCTAACACATTTCAAAAGCCTTCTTAGAGATCAGGCTAATATGAAAGTCATGGTCTACACAATTCTCTATAATGGGGCGCAGAACCACAAAAAGATAACTTAGCTACACATATGCATTTAAAGTGTAATTTATGCAAAATGTTACATACGTTACACTGTGATTGACTGACATGGACATCAAAGACTTCATATTGTAGCTAAGAATATTTGCTGTAATTTGAAATCCAGTTTAGATCAATAAAATAATGTTTATTTTAATTTTATGGCATATTTAAATTCAACAGTAAAAATTGGATTTTCGGTAGGTAACATACGTAATTCGATGTTACACGATTATGCTACATTTTACAGAGGGCTAACATATGTGAAAAAACTTTTAATACATCAGGCTATATATAAATCATAGTCTACGTAATTCCGTCTAATGGGGCGCAAAACCACAAAAGGATAACTTAGTTACACATATGCATTTAAGACGAACTTTGCGGAAAAATGTTACATATGTTACACTGTGACAGAGTGACATTGAAATCAAAGGTCTCATATTGTAGCTAAGAATGTCTGCTAGTATTTGAAACCCAGTTTGATCAATAGAGCAATGTTTATTTTAATTTATTTTGCATTTTTTAAATTCAACAGTAAAAATTAGATTTTCTGTAGGTAACATATGTAACTCGATGTTACACGATTACGCGACACTTTACAGAGGGCTAACATGTTTCAAAAAACTTCTTAGACATCAGGCTATATGAAAATCATGGTCTGCGAAATTCCCCCTGAGGGGGGAGCGGAACCATATCTGGCCAGTGACCTAAAAACCTTAAAAAGTACAAATATACTTTACATATTAAAACATATGAAGAGGCAAAGTTTTATACATATTTACATTTAAGACTTATTTATAAGTTTTCTACGTTGGTTTAAAATCTCATGGCAGGCTTTGGCACTGTAATTAATAATACTGCTCGCTGAAAGCAAATGACAAACTTTATCATTGTTGCAAGCTGTTTGAATATATAAAAGGTGATTAATCACGTGGTTTATATCAATTTCAGACAATTTTTTTTAGAAACATTGGTCATAATAAAATCATCAATGCTAAATGAATCGGTGTGTAAAATTTGACATGTATGTACATCTTCACATCATGGAAACATCTCCATATGAAAGCTACCCCAGATTTGCACCTTACACATAGTAAAAATGGGGGAAATCAGGGGTAGGTATGACATTACCAATTTTTAATATTAATCCATAAAATCATATGGGCCAGAACGTGAGAAAATGTACCTTCGGACAATTATTTCAGTATTAGAAAAACAAAGATACGCTGAATGTATGATGTTTCTAGAGTCTGTTACTCTTTATTTGACCAGATTATTTCATTAATTTTGTGAGTTATGACCAATTTACTATTTGAACCCGACAGACGTCATTGTCATGAAAAATGACGTCAAAGTTGCGTAATGCATTTCTGCATGTTAGTAGAGCTTACAAAACTCGATGCATTTGCTTAAAACTGTTTAAGCACTGGTCAGGACCTATTGCTAAGATGGAAGCATGTTATCCTTACAGGCAATCTGTGGTAATTATTTTGTCTATATTATGATGATGCGGTTGCTATGGTTACCGTTTAGCGCTACATATAGGAAAATTATGTATATTGTGGGCTAAAACAAGGGCAGATAACTCAAAATATTGACAATAAATATGTTTTAAAACTCATTTTGTAGCCCAGTGTTCAAAGATTACAAATACAGGGATATTTCTATAACGCATATTACATTGTTTTTCCGCTTTTTGCTGCTTTCTACTAGTAATGTCAGAATGTCCGAGGGTACATTTTGTCGCGTTGAGGTTCATATATTGTGGGTATGTTATCATTGAATTGATGAGATGATCATAACAGATGCTCAAAATACATGATTTTATGGAGAACAAGTGTAATTAATGCAAAATTATAATCAAAATCAGCTGAATTTTGGAATACTATGTTCAAAGGCAGATGTTTCCGTAATGATCACATTGTCAAGAGTGGTTGGAATATTAGATTCATAGTGTTTCTGGATTTTGCCAGGTACTAGTCGATTGGCTCGCTGGTTAAGCTGTCAGAAAACATACAAAACAAACCTTACATTAAACCGCCACCTGAAGTATGACCATTCGGAGGAACGAAGTACAATCGTGTGTGAGGAATGCGGGGAGCAATTCACCAGACCATGGGTATTAACAAGGCATCGCCGACGGAAGCACTAATAATGTTCATAAAAAGAATATCAGAATCAACGGAAAATCATGTGTCTTTTAAGAAAAGAAGATTCTAAGTTATCTGTAAAAGAAAATTTCACGAATACATTGTGTGATTCTGTGTCTTTGTCGTTCATTATGAGTGCTTGTGTGAGGTAGTATTTGTATTGTTGCTGTAACCAATAATTAGTAATAAATACATGAGATATTGCTAAACTATGTTTCTGATTCGGGCTATTGAATTATGGGGACACCAACATTTATTTTGATGTGACTGTGTCTAGAATGCACCTCCACTAATGTTGCCCTGACCCCTAACAGAAAACGACATCAAGTTGCATTTTTGCTGGCTTTCTCTCATAATGATAATTGCATTTAAATCCTAATTGTTCAATACGACCATCGCAATTTCAAGTTGACCAAACGGGGCACAAGCGATTGCGGTGAAACGGTTTATGTTTATCAACTACCACTTGAGCCTCGACGTGAGAAAACCGGTCTTCGGGGTTTCCGACCGGGTGCGACACAGTTTGGCCTGTACAGTCACAAAAGCAGGCCAGATGCTTGAAATTTTGGCTTCAAGTAGAAGAGGAATTATACTAACCGAGTAGCGAAAACAAAGGCGCTGATCGCCTGTGCAGTTACTGCACAGCCGATCTGTGCCTGTTTGCTGTTTTCACATATGCAAAAGTCCGGTTTTCTCATGATGCGGCTCACTTCAGGTAGACATTCAACAGCAAAAAAAAAAAGATACCCTGACATTCTTTAATTTTTATAATTCGTTTTTGATAAAACATATCTTGCCTTCCACATTAACAATACTCGCAAAAACTTATAACAAGGAACGCTCAAAACGACCATCAGATATGTATCATTTTTTTAACATTGATCACCGCCGTTGGTCAATTTGTACTTTTCCAGGCGTGGTCCATAGACAAAAAGTTATATTATATGAGCCGCGTCATGAGAAAAACGGATTTTTGCCTATGCGAAAACAAAGGCGCAGATCAGCTTCGCAGTAACTGCGAAGCTGATCAGCGCCTTTGTTTTCGCTACACGGATAGTACAATTTCTCCTCTACCTAAACCCGAAATTTCATGCTTCTAGCCATCTTCTGTGCTTCCACAGCTTGGTTTGTGTCAGACCTGGTCGGAAACCCTGAGGACCGGTTTTCTCGCGTCGCGGCTCATATTATATTGAGACAGTTATCCTAATCACAGTATTTCTTGGGCAAGCCTAGCAGAGGCATCTTCACTATTTATGAGCCGCCTCGTGGGAAAACCAACAATGTGGTTTCCGACCAGGTCCGACACAAACCGGCCTGTACAGTCACAGAAGCAGGCTAGAAGCTTGAAATTTCGGATTTAAGTAGAAGAGGAATTGTACTATCCGAGTAGCGAAAACAAAGGCGCTGATCAGCTTCGCGGTTACCGCGAAGCTGATCTGTGTCTTTGTTTTCGCAAATGCAGATTGTTGGTTTTCCCACGAGGTGGCTCATATGATCAAAACCTTATGAAAGAAATTCTTGCTCTTATATAGCAGCTTGGAAATCCCAAAATGGGTAGTTTGTTAAATAACTTATATGACCATTTCTGGTCAATGGTTTCACTGGTCAATTGCTTTTAGGACCAGCATGGATTCAATAAATACTGAATGTCTTTATTAGAACCCTTACAACAACACACTATATACCCACCTAAAAGCAGGACCGTCTTTATCTTTGCGGGTTACTATGACACCTTGATCAAAGTCAGGTTGGAAACCAGCACACTGGACTCTAAGGGCAGCAATGGTGTTTGGAGTCAAGTTTAACATGTGACCTTCACCGATGGTATATTCCTGTTGAGCTGTTAAGAAAAACAATGAGTGGGCTATTATTTAGAAGTAGTCACAATGGCAACAATTGCTCACCTGAAGCTATTAAAATAGAACAAATGGCCCAATGTGATTCATCACAGGGTGCTTCCTTGGTCCGTTTTTTTTTTTTTTTTTGACTTTTTGGTACCTGATTTTGTCTACTACACTAACACAGTAAATTGCCACAAAACAGACTCGGCAACAACATAAGTTGCATAATTTATATCACTTCTTGACGAATCAAATGAAATCTTACCCATAAAATTGCATTCAAAGCACTATTTCTTTCAATGACGTCATAAATGAGAATCAAATCAAATAACTGACCAATGTCTAGGAATTATTGTAAAGAAAAATCTAGTACCAGAATCAAACAAATCCATTTCCCATCGGGACCTGTGGTAAAAACCTAGACGGCATATTTCCATCGGTATTCTGTTAAACCTCTCCATACGGACGGAATTTGGATATATTCAGCCCTTGGTCGAAAATGAAAATTCAGCAAAACTGCAAAACTGTGTTATTCTAATTTATGTTAGATCTTTCCTTGCATATATGACATAAAGTATAAATATTCTAGTTGCTGAAGTACGCAGAATCATAAAATACTTCATTTTTCTATGGAAAATTTCAAAGATGTCTATAAATAGATCAGGGGAGACTACTGTAGTATTAGCGACTCAAAGTCGAAAATTGTTTGTTTTTCTACATTTATGTAAACGTTTTAGGCAATTTTATGTGTTTACTGGAAGATTTTCGGCACTGGTACAAATACATACCAAAAATAATAAGATTAGTATCAAAATAACATAGCTGCATGTCGCTTACGAAATCCGCAATCAGTTTGACATTGGTTTAAATGCAACCTATGCTAAGCTGTCAGGGAAGTGGAACGAGGTACCGAAGTGGAGCGAAGTGACAGTTAGCCAGCTGATCTAGTAAAAACCAAACAAAACCTTTTAAAATGGAAGTGTCTCGGCGTCCGGTACCGGAAGAATTAGGCTACAGTCTCCGTGTCCGGCAATGCCGGACGCCGAGCCTATCCTCACTGGAATGGCTCCGTGTCTGGCACTACATTTTTCCTACCAGTTTCTTGTTTGTAAGTCAAAAAATTTGATTACTATCAATAAAATTTGAAGAATAAATATTTGTTTTCATTCATGTTCCGCCATTTCTGTGTCTGTTTTTGCTTAGTGTTCCTCCATTGTCTTAGCCTCGGATCCAAAATATTGTGTTTATTGGATCCGAGTCTTAGCGAGGCACCACCATAAGGTGTAAGAATAAAATTTTGAGCTCAAAAGGCTTATGAATATAATGTGCTGGTGAAGTTAATATTTACAGTTTGTGACACAAATTATGTACGCTCTTTTAACACTGCGAAATTTCGTTCAGTCTTGTTTATAATTCTCCTCTTATGAATCTGGTCGATGAACTCTCGCGAGTAAAGTTCCAGAAACTTTATGTCCTCAAACACGTCCACGTAAACGGAACAGTCCAGGGTAAGCTGAGTAAGGTGTATTTTTCCTCTAACTGTAGCAATAGTGGGTTGTTGAGAGGTGGATCTAACTCCCTGTCTCAGGTTGATAGGATCCGATAGAAGTCCAGCCCACTTTACACGTGAGGAACAGTCTGAGTAAAGATCTTGTACAGTTCAACCTCATCATAACGCGCCTCACTATAGTGCGGTTTTCAATATAACGCGGCCATGTCATGGCTCCCAAATTAATTATTTTGCTATATATCTATTGTAAATAACCTCATTATAACACGGTTCACTTATAACACGGTCTGTTTTCATGGACCCCAAAGATAGCGTTATAATGAGGTTGACCTGTATCAACAGCCAGTCATCACCATCTATTCCATCCAATTTTGAAAAGGGGATGTAACTTAATTCGTTAATGTCTTGTGTGAAGATGAAACTGTAGAGAATTCAATATCATGTTATAATATAATTATCTATCAAATAAGTTCTTTAAGCCCATCTACACGTATTTAACCTTGCGTTAAATGATGCCAATTAGCCTCTTCTCAGCAGCAAACCGTGAATTGTGCGCCTCTTTTGTTCCTTTTGATGTCTGCTAATTGATCTCCGACAACAAACGACCATTCTCGAGTAATGCAAACAAACAATATAATTACGTTAATTAGAAAACAATCCACCCATTAAGTGTGCAATGCTAATCCAATATGGCGGCATTCCTAGCGAATTCATTTTGTGACACATTAGCCAGTTTTAATCTGTTTATGTTTTTTAGCTCACCTGAGCCGAAGGCTCACAGGTGAGCTTATAGGATAGGTAGGCACCCAGCGTCCGTCCGTCGTCGTCATCCGTTC
Organism: Rugalucina vietnamica; assembly: GCA_964017185.1. Taxonomy (NCBI): domain Eukaryota; kingdom Metazoa; phylum Mollusca; class Bivalvia; order Lucinida; family Lucinidae; genus Rugalucina; species Rugalucina vietnamica. The sequence continues at coordinate 66,109,993 of OZ024870.1, forward strand.
GTCGTCCACCATTTTCAAAGATCTTCCCTGAAACCGCTTGGCCAATCAAAGCCAAATTTTATATGAAGCATCTATAGGAAGGGGGAACCAATGTGTATATAAGAAATCCAGGCCACATGACCAAAATGGCCGCTATGCCCATATATGGTAACTGGGGCTTTTTTCCATAATATGCAAACATGTTTATTTGTATATACAATAGATCTCAGGTGAGCGTTTACAGGACCATTGGTCCTCTGGTTTTTTTATTTACAACCGGGAAACTGGTAGGAAAAATGTAGTGCCGGACACGGAGCCATTCCAGTGAGGATAGGCTCGGCGTCCGGCATTGCCGGACACGGAGACTGTAGCCTAATTCTTCCGGTACCGGATGCCGAGACACTTCCTATTAAAATCGGGATGAAGGAAGCACCCAGTGTTCATACTACAGCTCAGCCTCTCATTTAAATCTAGGACAAACAAAGATTTTAACTTACATTCATTATAATTTGCTGTCATGTGTCACTTCACCATAATATATGTCCTTGTTATCAGCAGTTTTGATGGTTTAACTGAATGAACCGAGTCATGAGAAAACCGGGGTTTTGCCTATGTGAAAGCCAAAAACAAAGGCGCAGACCAGCTATGTAGTAAAACGCCTGTTTGAATGCTAAACGAATAGTACAATTCCTCCTGTACTTATATCCAAAATTTAAGCTTCTAGCCTCTCTCTGTGACTGTAAAGACCTGTTGGTGTGGTGTACCTGGTCAGAAATCCTGGAAATCATTTTTCTCGCATTAATGTGGCTCAATGTTTAGAAGACACTGCTTCTCCATTTACCACAAATGCATAACTTTTTGTTTCTTTCGACATCAGGAAAACATGTCCGTCCACTTTTATATAGCAAATCAGGGGTATGCAGGGGTTTACCTATTTTTGCTCAAAAACATAGATTCTGGGTACTTGTTAGAACCACCTTGCTGAGGCGGGTCTAATGTGAACCCACAATCTATGTTTTGAGCAAAAATAAGAAAAATATCTAAAAATTTCTTCCGCAAATTTTCTATTATTTTCCACTTAAAAATGCACTGTATATTGCATGGGAATGTTTTCGTAATGGTACGGCATGACTTTAATAAGCCACATTATGAGAAAACCAAATTTTTGCATTTAGCCTATAGTACGCGAAAACAAAGGTGCAGATCGTCGCCTAGCTTCTAGCTTTCTTGTGTGACCACACAGGATGACCTCTTGTCCTGTCGTGGCTCTTAAAGTATGCCTATGATACATGAATCACTAAAACAAAGTTAAAGAAATCTTACCAGCATCGGACCTCTCTATGAACTTCTTGGCATAGTCAGAGGCAACAGAGAATGAGAAGCCTCTATGATGATTAGTGTGGATGCCTATTGCTTCACCAGCCTAAAACAGGATCAGGCCAACAATTGTTGGCATTTCAAAATTTGAGCCATCTCATGAGAAAACCAACAATCTGCATATATGCGAAAACAAAGACGCAGATACCGTTTCGCGCTAACCCATCAGGCTAATATTTTCATGTAATACATACCCCCTTATAGGCTTATACCACACTTTTATATAGTAGAACTTGGGTATGCAGGGGTATTCCTGTTTTTCTTATTTTTGCTCCAAAACATAGATTGTGGGTACTCGTTAGAACACCCTCGCCGAAGCCATTTTACTTTTATTGCAACCACGTTTGTTTAAGGGCTTTGAAAATTAATATTTATCATGAAACAGGTCAGCCATACAAAATAAAATAATTGTGCATGCTACAGAACTTTTTAATTACTGTATATATAATTATATAATTATATATATATGGAGATTTTATCCATTAACGGTGCAAAATGTTATTTGTACCTGATTCGGCTTCATCAGAGGCATAGTGATTACTGCAAGTTTAGAGAACCAGAGGACCATTGGTCCTGAGAACGCTCACCTGAAGCCTGATCTTGGAGTATTAAGTCATAATGAAATGACCTTGACCTTGAATACTCACACACCTTTATTCACTTTATAAGTTGTCTGCATCTGCAAAGTTTCAGTCTCATGCTGCAATAGTTTCCAAACCCAGTGATTTCTGAGAAAACCATAATTTTAATTTTGATGTTTAAATGACCTTGGGCCAAGGTCAAGACATGACCTTGGCCTTCATTAATTACTTACCTTCATTGACACCATTAGTTGTCTGCATCTAGCAACTTTCAGGTCTCAGGCTGCAACAGTTTGTTTTCGCCTTTTCCCATGTGAAAGCCTATGTTTCCAAAATTGACCTTGCCGTAAAATAGGTCAAGGTCATCATAGGGTCATCATTTCAACAAACTATGATGGACTGGAGTCCCAAATGCTACATACCAAGTTTCATGAAAATTGGCCTGCCGGTTCTGGAGAAGAAGATTTTTGAAAGGTTTTTACCATATATGGGCGTGGCGGCTATCTTGGTCATGTGACCTGGATTTCGCGATCAAACTTTCGTCTCCCCTACCCATGGATGCTGCACAAAAAATTTCACTTTGATTTGCCAAGCAGTTTCAGAGAAGAAGATCTTTGAAAAGTGTGTATGGACAACAGACTGGCCAAGGTCAAGAGATGACCTTGACCTATATTAAACACATACCTTCATCTACTCCATTAGTTGTTTGCATCTACCACTTTTCAGGCCTCAGGCTGCAATAGTTTTCAAACTAGAGGACCATTGGTCCTGTAGCTCACCTGAGAGATTATCACATTGTAAGCTCATGAGATTTAAATTAATTGAGAATCGACCAATGAAAGTCTATGCATGGACACTATTGACCCCCGGGGCATGGCCAAATTTGACCCAGGGGCATGACTGGCACAATTTATAATGGGGACTACCAAACATTGCTACATACAAAATATAGAAGCTGTGGGCCTTTTGGTTTCAGAGAAGAAGATTTTAGTTAGTTTTTCCCATTGTAAGTCTATGGTGACTATCTACCCCCGGGGCGTGGCCAAATTTGACCCCAGGGGCATGGCTGGCACAATTTATGTAGAGGACCATTAGCCATTGCCACATACAAAATATCAAAGCTGTGTGCCCTGTGGTTTCAGAGAAGAAGATTTTTGATTTTTTTTCCCATAGCAAGTCTATTGAGACTATCAACCTCCGGGGCCTGGCCAAATTTGACCCCAGGGGCATGGCTGGCACAATTTATGTAGAGGACCATTAGCCATTGCCACATACAAAATATCAAAGCTGTGTGCCCTGTGGTTTCAGAGAAGAAGATTTTTGAATTTTTTTCCCATCGCAAGTTTATTGAGACTATCAGCCTCCGGGACCTGGCCAAATTTGACCCCAGGGGCATGAATAGCACAATTTATGTAGAGGACCATTAGCCATTGCTACATACCAAATATCAAAGCTGTGGGCCTAGTGGTTTCAGAGAAGAAGATTTTTTTAGTTTTTCCTATTGTAGGTCTATCATAGACTATCGACCCCCGGGGCGTGGCCAAATTTGACCCCGGGGACATGATTGGCACAATTTATGTAGAGGACCATTAGCCATTGCCACATACAAAATATCAAAGCTGTGGGCCCTGTGGTTTCAGAGAAGAAGATTTTTGAATTTTTTCCCCATAGTAAGTCTATGGAGACTATCAACCCCCGGGGCGTGGCCAAATTTGACCCCAGGGGCATGAATGGCACAATTTATGTAGAGGACCATTAGCCATTGCTACATACCAAATATCAATGCTGTTGGCCTAGTGGTTTCAGAGAAGAAGATTTTTTTAGTTTTTTTCCTATTGTAGGTCTATGGAGACTATCGACCCCCGGGGCGTGGCCAAATTTGACCCCAGGGGCATGATTGGCACAATTTATGTAGAGGACCATTAGCCATTGCCACCTACAAAATATCAAAGCTGTGGGCCCTGTGGTTTCAGAGAAGAAGATTTTTTTTTTTTTTCCCATACGCTTTTACATAGGTAAAAGTGAAAACTATGGATTTTTAGCTCACCTGAGCCGAAGGCTCACAGGTGAGCTTATAGGATAGGCAGGCATCCGTCGTCCGTCGTCGTCCGTCCGTCGTCCGTCCGTCCGTCCGTCCACAATTTCAAAGAAGAATATTTCTGAAGCTAGTAGGCCGATCTTGATCAAATTTAATGTGAACCATAATTGGGTTGGGGGATTGATGGCATTATGATAAGAGAATGGTGAAAGATATTTCTACTGCCATAAAAATAATCAGATAAATCTAGCTGTCACATTTTACCTATAATTCATCATTTAACTACCATACCAGATGTCATTACAGCTACACATACAAGGCAGTCAACTAAGTGACATAAATTTAGAACAACCATACCAAACAATTAGTTAACACCTCATTTTAGCAGTGCCTAAATAGGTGTCATATGGGGTATTGTTATAAAAGTGTTATCAACACTTCCTAGAGCAATAATTAGGTGAAAACACAAACAAAGGCTTAAAGCAATTGTCTATTAAATGTGAGAGACTGATTGGTGACATACTTTCATTGCTAGCTTTCATTGAAGTACAGTTCTAAAACTATCATTAGCTCCTACGATTATTAAAAATTGATGATGTAATATAAAGTACACATTAGTAGAAAATTTTACTTAAGTGTACGTGTTTAAAGAATTTTTTTTTTTTGTCTGTCAAATTACTGTAAAATACACAAATGTGAACATCAAAAATAGTGAGGACCCACTAAGTACCCACTTTTTCAAAATAAGGCTTAAAGCCCAACCCGGGTTTACCCGGGTAAAACCCATGGGTAAACCCGGGGAGATATGGGCACTTCGAACCCTGTAAACCACTTGAGTGCTGAGATATAAGGCAAAATCACTGAACCATGAAATTAGGTCATAGTGACCTATAAGTATGTTTGGGTTAAAGGTCCAGTCATACTCATTCATTATCTGAAAGAAGTAGGAAAAAATACCAACTGGGTGTTGAGATATAAGGCAAAATCACTGAACCATGAAATAAGGTCACAGTGACCTAGAAATGATCTTGTCATATGTAAACATATCGTGAAAACAGTATGTTCATAAACCAATTGAGTGCCAAGATATAAGGCAAAATCACTGAACCATGAAATTAGGTCATAATGACCTAGGACTACTTCAGGGTCAAAGGTCTTGTCATACGCAAACATACTTTGAAATAAGTGTGTTCATAAACACCTCGAGTGCCGAAATATAAGGCAAAATCACTGAACTGTGAAATTAGGTAACAGTGACCTATAAGTATATTTGGTCCCATGTTATATATGGAACCTAAAGTGTATGAAGTATGAATGCTTAATGATAAGTTGTTGTCAAGATATGGACTCCTTGTAAAAGTTACACAGCAGTACATCTATTTTTACAGTGTTCTAGTTTTTAACCTGTTGCCCCACCCCCAGGCATGGACTCAGAGATCTGATGCATGAAATGAAACTCAACCCTACAGGGTACCTATGGTCCGAGTATGAAAACCCTCTGATAAAAGGTTTTCAAGATATAGACTTCTTGAATACTATATCACAGAAAAGCCATTATTATTAATGGTATTCTAGATTTTAACCTCTAGCCCCACCCCCTGGCATGGACCCAGGAATCCGATTCCATGGAATAAAAGCCGACCCTACAGGGTGTCAATGGCCCAAGTATCAATGCTTTCTGATGAGTGGTTGTCATGATATTGACTTCTAGAAAACTTTAACACAATAATAGCTATTTTTGAAGGTGTTATAGATTTTAACCTCCAGGCCCACCACCTGGCCCTGACCCAGGGGCCCGATGCCATGGAATCAAAGCTTACCCTACAGGGTATCTATGGTCCAAGTATGAATGCTTTCTGATTAGTGGTTGTAAAGATATGGACTTCTAGAAAACTTTAACGCAAGTGTGACAAGCACGGGAACGGGAACGTGGCTGACCAGGGTGACTGCAATAGCTCTATGCACTTTGTGCAGTCGAGATAAAAATGATCAACATTTGTAGCCTTGTGTTTAAAGTCACGCTATGCATAGCCCACCTTCAGTAGTTTTGCAACCTTCGAGGTGAATGGTCGTGTTTGTTTACTTCTACTTTTCTTTTCTGTTTTTATTTCCATCCCCCCCCTCCCCCCCCCCCCCCCCCAACTTCTTTCTGAGTTTTATTTTCGGGATTTTAATCAAATTACATCAAATTTCTGTTGCCCATGTGTTCTCCCATTGAGCACAATGTGGGTTTTTACCTGTTTTTGTTTATCTCAAAAATCGAGGATAGACATTTTCGCCGTCTCACCTCCTATTCTTCTCTAAACTTGCAGTAATCACTATGCCTCTGATGGAGCCAAAAGGCGAAAGCTAGCTCAGGCACAAATAAAATTTTTTTAAGATTTTTTATTTTTTTTCCCATAGTAAGTCTATGGAGACTATCAACCCCCGGGGCGTGGCCAAATTTGACCCCAGGGGCATGAATGGCACAATTTATGTAGAGGACCATTAGCCATTGCTACATACCAAATATCAAAGCTGTGGGCCTAGTGGTTTCAGAGAAGAAGATTTTTTTAGTTTTTCCAATTGTAAGTCTATGGAGACTATCCACCCCTGGGGCGTGGCCAAATTTGACCCCAGGGGCATGGCTGGCACAATTTATGTAGAGGACCATTAGCCATTGCCACATACCAAATATCAAAGCTGTGGGCCCTGTGGTTTCAGAGAAGAAGATTTTTTATTTTTTTTTCCCATAGTAAGTCTATGGAGACTATCGACCCCCCGGGGCGTGGCCAAATTTGACCCCAGGGGCATGAATGGCACAATTTATGTAGAGGACCATTAGCCATTGCTACATACCAAATATCAAAGCTGTGGGCCTAGTGGTTTCAGAGAAGAAGATTTTTTTAGTTTTTCCCATTGTAAGTCTATGGGACCTATCTGTTGCCATGGAAACCACAATTTTGATACAAACTGCTCCAAAACCTAATGCCATCAATCCCCCAACCCAATTATGGTTCACATTAAATTTGATCAAGATTGGCCTACTAGCTTCAGAAATATTCTTCTTTGAAATTGTGGACGGACGGACGGACGGACGACGGACGGACGACGACGGACGACGGATGCCTGCCTATCCTATAAGCTCACCTGTGAGCCTTCGGCTCAGGTGAGCTAAAAATCCATAGTTTTCACTTTTACCTATGTAAAAGCGTATGTTTCCAAATTCGACCTTGTCGTAAAATAGGTCAAGGTCATCCAAGGGTCATCATTTTATCAAACTATGATGGGCTGAGGTCCCCGATGCTACATACAAAGTTTCATGGAAATCGGCCCACTGGTTCTGGAGAAGAAGATTTTTGAGTGGTTTTAACCATATATGGGCGTGGCGGCCATCTTGGTCATGTGACCTGGATTTCTCGATCAAACTTTCGTCTCCACTACCCATGGATGCTCAACATAAAATTTCACTGATTGGCTGTGCAGTTTCTGAGAAGAAGATCTTTGTTAAGTGTGTATGGACAACAGACTGGCCAAGGTCAAGAGATGACCTTGACCTATATTAATCACATACCTTCATCTACTCCATTAGTTGTTTGCATCTACCACTTTTCAGGCCTCAGGCTGCAATAGTTTTCAAAAAATCCATAGTTTTCACTTTTTGCTATGTAAAAGCCTATGTTTTCAAATTTGACCTTGCCGTAAAATAGGTCAAGGTCATCCAAGGGTCATCATTTTATCAAACTATGATTGGCTGAGGTCCTTGATGCTGCATACCAAGTTTCGTGGAAATCGGCCAGCCAGTTCTGGAGAAGAAGATTTTTGAGTGGTTTTTACCATATATGGGCGTGGCGGCCATCTTGGTCATGTGACCTGGATTTCGCGACCAAACTTTCGTCTGCCCTACCCATGGATGCTCCACATAAAATTTCACTTTGATTGACCAAGCAGTTTCAGAGAAGAAGATCTTTGAAAAGTGTGTATGGACAACAGACTGGCCAAGGTCAAGAGATGACCTTGACCTATATTAATCACATACCTTCATCTACTCCATTAGTTGTTTGCATCTACCACTTTTTAGGCCTCAGGCTGCAATAGTTTTCAAAAAATTCATAGTTTTCACTTTTTCCCATGTAAAAGCCTATGTTTCCAAATTTGACCTTGCCGTAAAATAGGTCAAGGTCATCCAAGGGTCATCATTTTATCAAACTATGATGGGCTGAAGTCCCCGATGCTACATACCAAGTTTCGTGGAAATCGGCCCATCGGTTCTGGAGAAGAAGATTTTTGAGTGGTTTTTACCATATATGGGCGTGGCGGCCATCTTGGTCATGTGACCTGGATTTCGCGATCAAACTTTCGTCTCCCCTACCCATGGATGCTCCACATAAAATTTCACTTTGATTGGCCAAGCAGTTTCAGAGAAGAAGATCTTTGTAAAGTGTGTATGGACAACAGACTGGTCAAGGTCAAGAGATGACCTTGACCTATATTAATCACATACCTTCATCTACTCCATTAGTTGTTTGCATCTACCACTTTTCAGGCCTCAGGCTGCAATAGTTTTCAAAAAATCCATAGTTTTCACTTTTTGCTATGTAAAAGCCTATGTTTCCAAATTTGACCTTGCCGTAAAATAGGTCAAGGTCATCCAAGGGTCATCATTTTATCAAACTATGATGGGCTGAGGTCCTTGATGCTACATACCAAGTTTCGTGGAAATCGGCCCACCAGTTCTGGAGAAGAAGATTTTTGAGTGGTTTTTACCATATATGGGCGTGGCGGCCATCTTGGTCATGTGACCTGGATTTCGCGATCAAACTTTCGTCTCCCCTACCCATGGATGCTCCACATAAAATTTCACTTTGATTGGCCATGCAGTTTCAGAGAAGAAGATCTTTGAAAAGTGTGTATGGACAACAGACTGGCCAAGGTCAAGATATGACCTTGACCTATATTAATCACATACCTTCATCTACTCCATTAGTTGTTTGCATCTACCACTTTTCAGGCCTCAGGCTGCAATAGTTTTCAAAAAATCCATAGTTTTCACTTTTTCCCATGTAAAAGCCTATGTTTCCAAATTTGACCTTGCCGTAAAATAGGTCAAGGTCATCCAAGGGTCATCATTTTATCAAACTATGATGGGCTGAAGTCCCCGATGCTACATACCAAGTTTCGTGGAAATCGGCCCATCGGTTCTGGAGAAGAAGATTTTTGAGTGGTTTTTACCATATATGGGCGTGGCGGCCATCTTGGTCATGTGACCTGAATTTCGCGATCAAACTTGAAATGCCACTACCCAAGGAGGCTCCACATAAAATTTCAACAAGATCGGCCAAGCGGTTTCAGAGAAGAAGATCTTTGAAATTGTGGACGACGGACGACGGACGGACGACGGACGGACGGACGGACGCCGGATCATGGCCATCCTATAAGCTCACCTTGTGAGCCTTCGGCTCAGGTGAGCTAAAAATAGGAGGTGAGAAGGCGAAATGTGGAGATTTTATCATTAACGGTGCAAAATTTTATTTGATTAATTTTATATATTTTAAATAATATTTTGCACTGTTAATGATAAAATCTCCACATATACTTAAAGCATATCATCCAAGCATCCATTTATGGATCAGATGCTACTGACAGGTTTGCCAGGGATTTTTTTTTTGGCAATTTTGGGAAGGGGCCCTAGGGCCTTCTTGATTGGGAAAATTAGCGACGTAAACCCTGAATTTGGGAAATTTTCAGAACAGTTAAAGTTGATGTTTTCCAAGTTGACATAGTCAATTTTAAAGGTTATTCATTTAGAATCATTAAAAAATAACTTAAAACCAAAGTTAAACATCATTTCAAGCAGAAGAGTTTGAATTTTTCAACATATGGAACTGTTGAAAATTATTTTCATGGGGTAATTGGGAATTTTTTCACCAGATTGGGAAAAATTCACCTAAATTCCATTGGGAATGGAGCCTTATTTCGGCCCCTGAGACACTTGAAAAAAAATCCCGGCATACATATATAGTTATTAACATACATATTTCATACTATGGTAATTAGTATTTTGTATATGTGCAAAAATTGTGCATTCCCAGTCATTGTAATTATGTACATGTACTTATACTATGGAAATTAGTATATGATTGTTTCGCATGCATTTGATATTGTTTTACTATGGTTATTAGTTTTACTATGGTTATTAGTATATGATTGTTTCTCATGCATTTGATATTGTTTTACTATGGTTATAAGTATATGATTGTTTCTCATGCATTTGATATTGTATTCCATAGGACAAGCATGCTTAACTGTTGTATGACCCTTGGTCTTGTCATGTATTTTTCTGTTATTCTCTTGTATTTGTATTTAGCTCACCTGCACGAAGTGCATAGAGCTATTGTAGTCACCTCGGTTGTCCCTGTTTACGTGTACGTGTACGTCTGCGTCACACTTTCGGTTAAAGTTTTTTTATAAGTCTATATCTCTTGACCATGTTGATGGATCAAGTTGATACTTTGCATGTTGCTAGATATTGGTCTGAAGTTTTACGCAGTACCATCATGACCCACCCTGGGTGACCTTGAGGTCAAGGTCACAGACTTTTGGTTAAAGTTTTTGTAAGTCTATATCTCTTGACCATATTGATGGATTGAGTTGATACTTTGCATGTTGCTAGATATTGGTCTGAAGTTTTATGCAGTACCACCATGACCCACTCTCAGTGACCTTGAGGTCAAGGTCACAGACTTAGAAATTTTGTGTTTAAGTTTTTGATTTAAGTTTTTGTAAATCTATATCTCTTGACCATGTTGATTGATAGAGTTGATACTTTGCATGTTGATAGATATTGGTCTGAAGTTTTATGCAGTACCATCATGACCTACCCTGGGTGACCTTGAGGTCAAGGTCACAGATTTAGAAATTTTGTGTTAAATTTTTTGGTTAAAGTCTAAATCTCTTGAACATGTTGATGGGTAAAGTTGATACTTGCATGTTGATAGATATTGGTCTCAGGTTTTATGCTGTACATCACAACTCACCTGGATGACCTTGAGGTCAGGGTCACAGACTTGGAAGTTTTGTGTTTAAGTTTTGGTTAATGTTTTTATAAGTCTATATCTCTTGAACATGTAGATTGATCAAGTTAATACTTTGCATTGGTCTGAAGTTTTATGTTGTACCATCATGACCCACCTGAGTGACCTTGAGGTCAAGGTCATGGGTAATAGATTTTAACAGATGTAGTGGCAAAGCACAAGTCAGGCGAGCTACGCTGTCCTGCGACAGCTCTTATTTATTTTATTGTCATGCATCTCTGTATAGGTGTTTGTGACATAAATAAATTTGATTTGATTTGATTTGGTTTGTCTGTTTGATGTATATTACCTAAATCTAATTCTATGCTATTAATTCATATACATCTTGTATCTTTTGATCCAGTCAAACCCGGTCATTCTCCATATGATATCAAGTTGTCTTCAACTTAGCCAATTATTTAGGAAAATCTCACTCACTGCTGTTTGCATAACCATAATAAAAGCTGTCGCAGGACAGCGTACTCGACTGCTTCTGACCTTTGTCAAACATAAGGCCAAACCCCACCAGTAACCCAAAGCATTATGCTCATACATCTTTTTGCCTTGATGCAATAAGGCAAAATCACTGAACCATGAGTTAACTTTAACTACCTAAGACTTAAAGGTCTCACTCATGTTGTGAAAGAAGTGTATTCATATACCAACTGAGTGCCAAGATAAAAGGCAAAATCACTGAACTGTGAAATAAGGTCACACTGATCTGTAAGTATTTCAGTGTCAAAAGGTCTAGTCATACTTACTCATAATGTGAAAGAAATATGATCATATACCCATTCAGTGTTGAGATATAAAGCAAAATCACTGATGCATGAAATTAGGTCATAGTGACCTATAAGTATGTTTGGATTAAAGGTCTGGTCATTATCATTCATAATCAGAAAGAAGTATGAAAAAATACCACCTGAGTGTCGAGATATAAGGCAAAATCACTGAACCATGAAATTAGGTCACAGTAACCCAGGAATACTTCATGGTCAAAGGTCTTGTCATACGCAAACATATGAGGCAAAATCACTGAACCGTGAAATTAGGTCATGATGACCTAGGACTACTTAGGGTCAAAGGTCTTGTCATATGCAAACATAGTGTGAAAGAAGTTTGTTCATAAACCACCAGGGTTCGAAAAACCCGGGTATTAAACCATAAAACCCAACCCAGTGGGTTTCTGTGGGTAACCCCGTATACCCACTGGGTAGCGGGTAGTGACCAGTATTAGAAATTTTATGATCTTTACATCTAATGATGATACTCGAGTATTGAGCAAGGTATTAAGGCATTTTAGAAATGAATGTACAAGTAACAAGACATTTGAATTTATCTCATTTGAACATGTTGAATAACCTATCCCAAAAGAACAATCAGCTATCTAACCAAGCTGGCAAGATTGCATTAGGGGTGTTTGACGATTAGACAGAATTGAAAAGATACAGAGGTTTTAACTTCTCGTTGAGTTTTTTTGTTGTTGTTACTAAATGGCTGATCAACATGCACAGAAGAAAGACTTGGTCTGTGACAGACTTATGATAAGAGAATGGTGAAAGATATTTCTACTGCCATAAAAATAATCAGATAAATCTAGCTGTCACATTTTACCTATAATTCATCATTTAACTACCATACCAGATGTCATTACAGCTACACATACAAGGCAGTCAACTAAGTGACATAAATTTAGAACAACCATACCAAACAATTAGTTAACACCTCATTTTAGCAGTGCCTAAATAGGTGTCATATGGGGTATTGTTATAAAAGTGTTATCAACACTTCCTAGAGCAATAATTAGGTGAAAACACAAACAAAGGCTTAAAGCAATTGTCTATTAAATGTGAGAGACTGATTGATGACATACTTTCATTGCTAGCTTTCATTGAAGTACAGTTCTAAAACTATCATTAGCTCCTACGATTATTAAAAATTGATGATGTAATATAAAGTACACATTAGTAGAAAATTTTACTTAAGTGTACGTGTTTAAAGAATTTTTTTTTTTTTGTCTGTCAAATTACTGTAAAATACACAAATGTGAACATCAAAAATAGTGAGGACCCACTAAGTACCCACTTTTTCAAAATAAGGCTTAAAGCCCAACCCGGGTTTACCCGTGTAAAACCCATGGGTAAACCCGGGGAGATATGGGCACTTCGAACCCTGTAAACCACTTGAGTGCTGAGATATAAGGCAAAATCACTGAACCATGAAATTAGGTCATAGTGACCTATAAGTATGTTTGGGTTAAAGGTCCAGTCATACTCATTCATTATCTGAAAGAAGTAGGAAAAAATACCAACTGGGTGTTGAGATATAAGGCAAAATCACTGAACCATGAAATAAGGTCACAGTGACCTAGAAATACTCCAGGGTCAAAGATCTTGTCATATGTAAACATATCGTGAAAACAGTATGTTCATAAACCAATTGAGTGCCAAGATATAAGGCAAAATCACTGAACCATGAAATTAGGTCATAATGACCTAGGACTACTTCAGGGTCAAAGGTCTTGTCATACGCAAACATACTTTGAAATAAGTGTGTTCATAAACACCTCGAGTGCCGAAATATAAGGCAAAATCACTGAACTGTGAAATTAGGTAACAGTGACCTATAAGTATATTTGGTCCCATGTTATATATGGAACCTAAAGTGTATGAAGTATGAATGCTTAATGATAAGTTGTTGTCAAGATATGGACTCCTTGTAAAAGTTACACAGCAGTACATCTATTTTTACAGTGTTCTAGTTTTTAACCTGTTGCCCCACCCCCAGGCATGGACTCAGAGATCTGATGCATGAAATGAAACTCAACCCTACAGGGTACCTATGGTCCGAGTATGAAAACCCTCTGATAAAAGGTTTTCAAGATATAGACTTCTTGAATACTATATCACAGAAAAGCCATTATTATTAATGGTATTCTAGATTTTAACCTCTAGCCCCACCCCCTGGCATGGACCCAGGCATCCGATGCCATGGAATAAAAGCCGACCCTACAGGGTGTCAATGGCCCAAGTATCAATGCTTTCTGATGAGTGGTTGTCATGATATTGACTTCTAGAAAACTTTAACACAATAATAGCTATTTTTGAAGGTGTTATAGATTTTAACCTCCAGGCCCACCACCTGGCCCTGACCCAGGGGCCCGATGCCATGGAATCAAAGCTTACCCTACAGGGTATCTATGGTCCAAGTATGAATGCTTTCTGATTAGTGGTTGTAAAGATATGGACTTCTAGAAAACTTTAACGCAAGTGTGACAAGCACGGGAACGGGAACGTGGCTGACCAGGGTGACTGCAATAGCTCTATGCACTTTGTGCAGTCGAGATAAAAATGATCAACATTTGTAGCCTTGTGTTTAAAGTCACGCTATGCATAGCCCACCTTCAGTAGTTTTGCAACCTTCGAGGTGAATGGTCGTGTTTGTTTACTTCTACTTTTCTTTTCTGTTTTTATTTCCATCCCCCCCCTCCCCCCCCCCAACTTCTTTCTGAGTTTTATTTTCGGGATTTTAATCAAATTACATCAAATTTCTGTTGCCCATGTGTTCTCCCATTGAGCACAATGTGGGTTTTTACCTGTTTTTGTTTATCTCAAAAATCGAGGATAGACATTTTCGCCGTCTCACCTCCTATTCTTCTCTAAACTTGCAGTAATCACTATGCCTCTGATGGAGCCAAAAGGCGAAAGCTAGCTCAGGCACAAATAAAATTTTGCACCGTTAATGATAAAATCTCCACACATACTTATAGCATATCATTCAAGCATACATTTATGGATTGGTGCTACCGACAAGTTTGTCTGTTTGAATTGTATATTACCCAAATTTCATAATATATACGAAGGGTGGCCCAGTAAATCGTGGACTGTGCTTGCTGTATAAAAACTATTAAATGCACAGGCTTCCAATTTACAAGTATATTACGTAGACATGTTCTGGGTGTGCATACACAATTTCAGAAAAACACACCTCAGAATAAGATCTCAGTACAGAATACAAAACTACTAGTCATGCAGACCCGGGGCACGCTGACGACTACTGTTATGCGTCAACTTCATATACTACATGTACTTACTGTTTACGATGTTTGTACTAACTTTTGAAACATGTCACTGAATCATAGTCTATGTAACGACCTGTTGAATCGCTTATATGAACTTCTCTCTGCCCTGAAAACACTTACACTGAAGATGCCATTTCATCTGCAGAAAGTATGTTACGGACATTCATTAATGGTTTTCGTCTATATGTACTTTCTGTCCACCCATCTCTAAATCGACCATGCCATTTAAAACCAAGGCTGCTCGAAATACCACTGTTTAATTATGTTTGTGCTTTTCAGATGCTTGAATGAATCATTTGAGGTCATAAGGGTCTGCATACAGACCTGAATTGCCGTTCGTCGCGTTTTCTCTTCCTCTTACGTCGCCATTTTCATTAGGTTTAAGTTTAACGGACACAATTTAAATGTGAAATTTTCAAACAGATATATCGTAACATTCGACATTTCTTTTCTGGTAATGTTAAAAGAATGTTGCTATGAGCAGACAGCTCGTTTTGGCGCTAAACACTGAAATGGCTGAAAAAC
Organism: Rugalucina vietnamica; assembly: GCA_964017185.1. NCBI lineage: Eukaryota > Metazoa > Mollusca > Bivalvia > Lucinida > Lucinidae > Rugalucina > Rugalucina vietnamica. The sequence goes on from OZ024870.1 coordinate 66,125,626, forward strand.
ATTACTTTATCGAACACACAGAAGATTATTTTAATGTGTTTATTTGGGTTGCGCCGGGTTTGCATACACCGACCTAATAAATCATGCACAGTTTTCAAGTTGTACATAAACTTATACTTTTATGCATCTCATTTTACTGAATTTGAATTGCGGAAGGTATTAGAAAAGTTTAATGGCAATAGGGTGTCAATTAATGAAAATATATCAACAAAGTACACGATTTACTGGGCCATCCCTCGTATATATATTAATTTCATATCACAGACATGTTTCTGATGTACTCACCAGATTAATTAATGGACCACCCGAACTGCCATTCTGAAATTAAACACAATTGAAATGAGTATAGTAGCATATATAGCTATGTCGACATTTCAAGGTATCGCATTGGCTGCAACACTAAGACAAACCTACCACACATATCTATGGAACGCCAAAGCTGTCTGGTAAGGAATAAAAACATTTGATTCATCATCGTCATTATATCTTGCTCACATTTTATTATATGTTGTATAGTGTGCATTATATAATGAGAAAAGTCCATTATATTATGGTAGACTTACATTATAAGCTGATACAACATCATTGTATTATGTATGTTTCTCATTATATTATTGGCTATTGTCTTAATATGCATCAAGTTGATTATAATAAATTGGTTCGATAACTTCATTATATGCGCAAACTTCATTATATGCGCAAACTTCATTATATGATGTGACAACTACATTATATGACGATTTTGCGAGAAGAAGAATATCAATGACACCGTTTAGAGAATTATACTATACATGCCAGGACTACCGGACATACTGCTGATTCTATCTATCTATCTATCTATCTATCTATCTATCTATCTATCTATCTATCTATCTATCTATCTATCTAGGTCAACCGATCCTTACCGTCACGACACACAAGTCAGTGTCGCAAAGTCAAAAGATGAATGACCAACCATCTTCCAAAGTTGTTTCTATTAAGAAGAGTTCTAGACTTTGACCTCTAGCCCCACCACCCTGACTCTGACCCGGAGGTCCGATCGATGTCATGGAACCTTAGAAGTGTATGAAGTATGAACGCTTTATGATAAGTTGTTGTCAAGATATGGACGCCTTGTAAAATTTACACGACAGTACATCTATTTTTTACAGTGTTCTAGTTTTTAACCTCTAGCCCCACCCCCCAGGCACGGACCCAGAGATCCGATGCCATGAAATGAAACTCAACCCTTCAGGGTACCTATTGTCCGAGTATGAAAGCCCCCTGATAAAAGGTTTTCAAGATATAGACTTCTAGAATACTATATCACAGAAAATCCAATATTATTAATGTTGTTCTAGATTTTAACCTCCAGCCCCACCCCCTGGCATGGACCCAGGAAGCCGATGCCATGGAATGAAAGCCGACCCTACAGGGTGTCAATGGCTCAAGTATCAATGCTTTTTAATGAGTGGATGTCAAGATATAGACTTCTAGAAAACTTTAACACAAGAATGGCCATTTTTGAAGGTGTTCTAGATTTTAACCTCCAGCCCACCCCCCTGGCCTGGACCCAGGGGCCCCATGCCATGGAATGAAAGCTGACCCTACAGGGTATCTATGGTCCAAGTATGAATGCTTTCTGATGAGTGGTTGTCAAGATATGGACTTCTAGAAACCTTTAACGCAAGTGTGACGCTCACGCGCACGGGAACGCAAACATGGACGACCGGGGTGACTGCAATAGCTCTATGCACTTCGTGCAGTCGAGCTAAAAAGGGTGCGACAATTTATTAAAATCTATAAATTTAGGAAACCCCATACTTAACAAACATTTATTATTAAATGTATTTATATAAGTAAAAATGAATGTATGAAAGAGAAAGTGTGAGTGTGTTATTTTTCTTTATATTGCATGCATTGTAAACGGGTGAGGGGGATCCCCGACCCCCTCCTTGTAATATGCGGGATAATAAATTTACACAACACCTTTAAACCAGAGGACCAATGGTCCTGTAAACGCTCATCTGAGATCTGCTGCATATACTCAATAAACATGTTGGAATATCATTGTATTTAACCCCAGTGCAGGGACAGATGTAGCCCTTGGGCCATTTTCTTTTTTCAGAATAATCAATATTCTGTCAATTTGCCAATTTCCCACTGGTTTTCTCCTTCAAATGGCATTTTAACAGTTTTCCCCATTCAAATGCATACGCAACCCATGTTGACCTTGCCATAAACTGGGTCATCACAGGGTCATGATTTGTATATACATTGTAGTACTTTAGCCGTCAATGCTTCATGCCAAGTTTCTTTGAAATCAGTCAACCGGTTCCGGAGAAGATTATTCAAGGGTTTTTACCATATATGGGCATGGCAGCCATCTTGGTCATGTGACCTAGATTATTTATATATACATTGATTCCCCCATTCTATAGATGCTTCACATAAAATTTGGCTTTGATTGGCCAAGCGGTTTCAGAGGAGAAGATGTTTGAATATTATGGTAATATACATGCATAATGCCGCGGGGTGGGGGCAGATGAGCCCCTGGGGTCCATTTTTTTCAGAATCATTAATATTCAGTCCTTATGCCCATTTCCTGCAAGACTTTCACTTTAAATGATATTTTAAAAGTTTTCCCCATTCAAATGCATTGGTGACCTATGTTGACCTTGCGGTAAAATAGGTCAAGGTCATCACAGGGTCATGATTTATATACACATTGTAGTACTTGAGTCATCCATACTTCATGCAAAGTTTCGTTGAAGTCCCTTCGATGGTTCTGGAAAAGAAAATTTTTGAAGGGTTTTACCATATATGGGCATGGCGGCCATCTTGGCCATGTGACCTGTATTATTTATATAAACATTGGTTCCCTTTTCCTATAGATGCTTCATATAAAATTTGGTTTTGATTGGCCAAGTGGTTTCAGAGAAAAAGATCTCTGAAAAGTATGTATGGACAACAGACCGGCCAAGGTCAAGAGATGACCTTGACCTAAATTAATCATATACCTTCATCTTATCCATTAGTTGTTTGCATCTACCACTTTTCAGGTCTCAGGCTGCAATAGTTTTCAAAAATTAGCTAATTTCCACTTTTCCCATTATAAGTCTATGGAAACTTTAAGTTACCATAGCAACCACAGTTCTTATCCGACTGGAATAAAAAACACAAATTATGTAGAGGCTACTGTCAGGAGCATGTATACAAAGTACAGGATCCATCCACTAGACAGTTTCTGAGGAGAAGATTTTTGAATGTTATTTCAAAATTTTGCCCTTTATGGGGCCCCAGCAACCAATCAAAATAAAGGATTAGGACAAAACTCACAATTAAGAAACGTCAAACACTACTCAATAAACATTTCTGCAAAAACAAAATTCAAATGTCTGCAGTTTTAGCGGAAAAATAGCCGATTTCCACTTTTCCCATTATAAGTCTATGGAAACTTTAAGTTGCCATAGCAACCAGAGTTCTTATCCGCCTGGAATAAAAAACACAAATTATGTAGAGGCCACTGTCAGGAACATGTATACAAAGTACAGGCTTAATCCCCTTGACAGTTTCTGAGAAGAAGATTTTTGAATGTTTTTCGAAATTTTGCCCTATATGGGGCCCCTGCAACCAATCAAAATAAAGGATTAGGACAAAAGTCACATGAAACGTAGAGGACTACTCAGTAAACATTTCTGCAAAACCAAAATTCAAATATCTCCAACAAGACAGCAAAAACTGGCAATTTTCACTTTTTTCCATTATAACTTATATAAGTCTGTGGGAAGCATAAGTTGCAATAGCAACCGGAGTTCTTATCCGATCAAAACAAACAACATAATTATTCTTTCCCCCTACCTGTAGATGGTGTATGTGTAATATGAGAACAATCGGCCCAGCGGTTTCAGAGAAGATCTTTGAAATTGTGGATGACGACGGACGACGGACGGACGCCGGAGTATGGGTATACTATAAGCTCACCTATGAGCCTTCGGCTCAGGTGAGCTAAAAAAAAATATGGACTATTTACACACCGTTTTACATGTATTTGGTACTCTGCGACTTATATTTTGGATATTTAAGAAAAGTCAGATTTTACAGTGACAAAACTGTGTGCTGTGCACAAATGTAACATTCCTGAAATATATTTTGAGCAATGAGTGTAAACAATGGTCAAATAGCACAACTCAATGCCCCTATCATTTTCAATTATCCGATGCTCAACCAAAATTCTCAGAATCTTTGTGACCATTGCTCCGGCTGAATGGACATGCAAATCTAAGTGATATTTGCACTATAATTGCGGTATATAAATTACCCTGAAACTGACACTGACACTGATACAATGAACCTGCATTCCCGTATAAAATATAATTTTGTATTTGCAAAAAGCACTGTCTAAAACCATGGGGAGGGGGGAGTGTAGTAGAATGACAGCTCTATTTTATAATGTTCAGTATACAGAGCTGACGTATATACTCAATCTAGGACTTGGTCAGGACTCAGGGACATTGAGGGTCAGGTCCTCGGTCCTAGATGGTAAATAGAATGTCATTCTTCAATGATATTGATAAAAAAAATATGTTCTAGATCATGACCTCTAGCCCCACCTTGGGCATGGACCCTAGAGCCTGGTGTCAAAAGGAACAGAGCAAACCTTATAGAGTACCTATGGTGCAAATATGAATGATTTCTTAACATGGTGGTGAAGAAAAATACAGTAAATAACATTTTAAAGAAGTTCTAGATTTTGACCTCTAGCCCCGCCCCACACATGGACCCTGGAATCTGAACCTTACATGCTACCTATGGCCTAAGTATGAATGACTTCTGACAAGACTTTGTGGATGTAAAGAAAATAGACTTACAAAATTTATCATGGTATCTATATCGTAGAATAAATGTGTCCTAGACTTTGACCTCTATCCCCACCCCTGGGTATGGCAGGATTTGGTGACATGGAATATGAAAGCAAACCCTATAGGGTATCTTTGAACTAAATAAGAATACATCCCTATGATTGTTTGTTAAGATATGGATTAAGAGAAGAAACATTTACATTGTAAACAGCACATTTTAAAGGTAACATAGATTTTGACCCACGGGCATGGACCCAATGGGGTCTGAACTCATGGAAACAAAGCAAACCCTATAGGGTTCCTATGGTCCAAATATGAATGGTTTTTAACCACTGGCTCATGAGATATACACCACTAGAGAAACTTTAACCAAAACTTTGATGTAAATTCTACGAACGTTCTGGAATAACAACGAACTAAATAACATACAATCGGACGAACAGAAAAGAAAAAACTATATACCCGTCAGCATAAATGCTGGGGTATAAACACACCCGGTTTCTCCAGCTCTGGACGGTTTCAAGTACACCTTTATCACATTGAAATGGATTAAGACAAAATGTGATAACACCCCTCCCTCATGTTTACACCATAGACATATGAATATGTAAGACACAGTACACAATTCCCCAATTTTTTATTTTTGTCCTGGTAGAAAAGTTATTAATCAAACATCACAGAGCATGCAGCAATTGTTTACCTTTTTAGGTGCTCCGATGCGGAACCGGATATTGTTCCGATCGATTTTCTGTCTCAACCAACGGTTGAGAATCAGAACGTTTGGTAGTCGTGGTTAATTTACACATGTACAATATCTGGATTTTCTGTAAAAAGTCTTGTTTACCCCAAAAATCATTTATCCCCCAATACTCTCATTTACAGCTTTGTCATACTTTTTGCTTTTAAGATTATATTGGCAAACATGACTCACTGTAGTGGCAGCATCAGTCTGGATATACACTACATCATTGTCCTTTCTTAACTCTTTCCCAGTTCTGTTGTTACTGCACACGATGCCAGTTGAGACTGTGAAGTTGTAGTTTAATGGACAACCAATGGCTATAACCCACTGTCCTACTCGTACACTAGATGAATCACCAAGTTTGATGACAGGTAGATCTTTCTGAAACATTTTGAGCCTGTGTGTGAGAAAACCTACAATTTGGGTTCCGACCAGGTCTGACACAAACCGGGCTGAACAGTCACAGAAGATGGTTAGAGGCTTGAAATTTTGGATGCAGAAGGTAGAAGAATTGTACTATCCATGTAGCGAAAACAAAGGCGCTGATCAGCTTCGCAGTTACTGCAAAGCAACTGCGAAGCTGATCTGCGCCTTTGTTTTCGCCTATGCAGATTGTTGGTTTTTCCCATGCAGCGGCTCTTTTGTAGAATATAACTAATATGAACTGTACAAGCTATCCCATCTGATATCACTTAAAACAAATCTATGTACAATTAGTAATTGTAAGTTCCAGTAATATTACTGATTGTTCAAAGGCGATACTTCTGTGGTGGTTCTAATTGTTTTGGAGTCAATTTTTTGTGCTGTTTGAGTCTTATGTAGTTTTCATATTTTTCAGTTCTAAGAGTCACTGAGTGGCCGCCTATTGGGGAATAGCTACTGACTCGGCTTACAATATGTTTTCTTGGTATACGTAAGTATGTAAGTACGTAAGTGCCATTTTATTTTTTTCCCACCCCTCGGTTTATGGAGTGGGAATTTCTTTGTGATAGTGCCATTTCCTGACCATAGCCTACTTGTACCTTTCTAGGGTGGTAAGCATGTCGGCCTGTTTCTGGAGTCATCAGAGACAATTCAATAAGATATAAAATAAAAATTATACTATGCAAAATAGATTTAATAGCAATAGCAATTTTTGATGTTACAAATATTTTGATCACCTTAGAACAATTTCTTAAATTAGAACGACAAGAACAGTGTCTTAGGCACATGCTACAATGAATTTAAAGCCAGTTCAGGAACAACCAAATACAGAAAGGGTGTGAATGCAAAAATCTCAATCATTATTCACAATGTAAACAGCTGACGTTTATTAAGTCCATTATGCCCATCCTTTTCTACCCTTCTTTTTGAGCGTTGTTGATTATGTGACAAGTGAGATTGGGCTTTTTCGGTATAAACTTTACCTGCAAAAAAAAAAAAAAAAAATGTCAACACCCCGTCAAGTCTACAGTAATCTAGTCTGAACAAATCTTCAAACATCTAAGGCATCAGAGCGCCTGCAAGCAAGAAACTTATAGAGTAAACTGCAGACATGCTCAGAGATGCTAACAGAAAGAGAAAACTGCAAAATTATTGATGGGCAATGGTCAAGATAAAGCTTTTGTAGAAAGCATGTGGGGAATGAATGAACATTTCTGGACAGATAAATTGATAAAAGCTAAGACTTGCAAAAACAAGACTGTTACACTTGAATGTAAGCATTTTAGAAAAATATTGATTTTAGAATATGTGCATTTATTTATATTTATCATTCTGCAGAAGTATCTGGTTAGTTGGGGCATGTTTACATGGTTAGATTTCATAATCTGCCTCTGGCCCGAATGAGAAGTCATTTCAGAAACACTTTCTGAGTACATAAATGACATACCTGTTGGCATTGACTCTCAAATCAGGCTTTTTGCTGATGACTGTGTTTGTTACCGTGAAATTAGAACAGTAGAAGATACATTGAAACTTCAGAAAGACATTGACCTTTTAGGGAGCTGGGCCCGAAAATGGGGCATGAGATTTCAACCTGTCAAATGCAACATGATGCAGCTGACAAATAAGCGGATAAATAAAATTGAGGCCTCGTACACCCTCGAGGGAACGGTATTGGAAAATGTTGATAGCATTAAATATCTAGGTGTAACAATTACAAATGACCTCAAGTGGAATACCCATATCAATAATATCTGTACTAAAGCCAACAGAACACTTGGATTCTTGAGGAGAAACTTATTTTCTTGCCCCCAAGATGTTAAAGAAGCAGCTTATAAAGGTCTGGTGCGCCCAGTCCTGGAATATGGAAGTTCTGTTTGGGATCCTCATACTAAATGCCTCCAGGAGGAACTGGAGAAGGTACAGAATCGTGCAGCTAGATTTGTAACTAGGAATTATACTTTCGAGGAAGGTAGTATGACTGGCATTCTTGAACAACTCAAATGGGAATCTCTCAAGAAAAGGAGGACGGATAATTGACTTATATTACTATACAAAGGTCTGAAGAGTAAAGCCAGAATACCTACAGATAACCTTATCCCAAAGAATAGGCGTTGTAGAAATAGTCACTCCAAGGCATTTCAGCTTCCATCTGCTAGTATAGAGACCTATAAATGTAGTTTCTTTCCCCAGACTATCAGGGACTGGAATGACCTCCCTGACTCTCTGTTTTCTACTGCTGAAATGTCAGATGATTGTGTGTCCAAGTTCGCTTCACTCGTGCGTTCAAGGGACTAATTTCTCCCCCATCTGAACCCCCTGGTGAAATAATGTCATTTGGCATGTCACCAGTAAACTATTCAGATTCAGATTCCTTCCATCTGCACACAGGCTCTTGAAACAACCAAGGAGGTATCAGCAAACCCATTAGGCCCTCCCTTTACTGATTGCCACTGTGTTGGTTGTTCATTTGGCTCCAGCCTCCATGCTGTTTATTAATAGCCCTACTTTCACCATATTAAGATTTAGGCCCTCCCTTTACTGATTGCCACTGTGTTGGTTGTTCATTTGGCTCCATGCTGTTTATTAAGAGTCCTACTTTCATCATATTAAGATTTGGCAGTTATTAAGTTTAGCAGTAATGTGCATGAAAGCTTTGAGCCAATGCATCATTTGCATATATGCGAAACCAAAGCCGCAGATCAGGTGTGCAGTAACAAATCATTCCTCTGAATATGTGATATCTGCAACTATATGATTATAGTCTATTTAAGATATGTGGGTTTGTAAGTATATTAGTTGGTTTGTTACTCTGTTACGGACGTAACTAAATGTGTCTGCTGGAAAACTGTACTTTTTATGCAATATATGTTCAGGGTCTACACTGCACAGCCTACTGCTCAAAGGTCCATGGATTATTTCCAGGGATTCCACGGACAATGTCCACTATCTCCCTGGACAAATCCATGGATTCCATGGAAAAAATCCATGGACATACTGGAAAAAATCCATGGGCATTCTGGAAACAGGTAACCCAAGGGCAACGATCGCTCACCTGAGAGTCAACAAGTACATGTACAGTCACTGGACAATGTGAATTTTTTCCTTCTTTTTTTTTTTACCCTAAATGGGTATGACGGCCATCTTGGTAATGTTTCAGGTCTATGGCTGCAATAGTAACCATAGGATCATTGGTCCTGTAAACACTTACCTGAGACCTAGTTGTCACTATTCTCCATGTTTCCATGTTCGCCTATATTTCCAAAATTGACCTTGACCTAAATTAATCACATACCTTCACAGGGTTCATACAGGCAAGGACAAGTAAAATCCAAGGACTTTTCAAGGACAAGTTTTCTGATTTTCAAGGACTAGTTGATGGATAATTTTTTTCACATATTCGTGAATTCTTGCACTGTTATTCAGTAGTATATGCAGTCTGTGAATTAAAGTCTGGTACTTCATCCAAATTACATGTACATACGTGACAGTGCGCCTTGAACTTACTGTCCGTTTGCTTTACCCATGGATACCAACTTGGCCACTCGCGGTTGAAGATACACTTTCCCATATCCATAAAATAAAGGTTCAAAGTTAATTCAGCATCTGAAAACATTTTTTTCTACGCCATTTGGTTTATAGTCTGGAAATTGTTATTCATGTCAAGTCTGCTGTTGCAAGTCTGCTATTGCTTAAAATGAGCCGATTTCGCTTCAAAAAGTCAAAATATCACTTTAAGATTGTTTCCAGCTGTCAGGAACACAAGTAAAGGTGAAAATCAAGTACTTTTCAAGGTCTATGCTCAGTTTCCAAGCACTTTTCAAGGCAAATTTTGTTTTCAAGGACTTTTCAAGTCTACCCTTCATTTTCAAGTACTTTTCAAGCCTGTGCGAACCCTGCTTCATCTACTCTATTAGTTGTTTACATCTACCACTTTTCAGGTCTCAGGCTGCATTTAGTTTACAAAATATCCATTGTTTTCACTTTTTCCTATGTAAAAGCCTATGTTTCCAAAATTGACCTTGCCGTAAAATAGGTCAAGGTCATCCCAGGGTCATCTTTTATCAAATTATGATGGGCTGGAGTCCCAAATTCTACATACCAAGTTTCCAGAAAATTCGCCTGCCGGTTCTGGAGAAGATTTTTGAGTGTTTTTTACCATATATGGGCGCAGCGGCCATCATGGTCATGTGACCTTGATCTTGGGATCAAACTTTCGTTACCCCTACCCAGGGATGCTCCACATAAAATTTAAGTTTGATTGGCCATGCAGTTTCAGAGAAGAAGATCTTTGAAAAGTGTGTATATACGACAGATTGGCCAAGGTCAAGAGATGACCTTGACCTAAATTAATCACATACTTTCATTATTTGTTTAGCATCTACCACTTTTCAGGACTCAGGCTGCAATAGTTTTCAAAAAATTCATAATTTTCACTTCTTCCCATGTAAAAGCCTAATTGTTTCTAAAACTGACCATTTTATCAAACTATGATGGGCTTAAATCCCAAATGCTACATACCAAGTTTCGTGAAAATCCACCTGCTCGTTCTGGAGATGAAGATTTTTGAGTGGTTTTTACCATATATATGGGCATCTTGGTCATGTGACCCAGATTTTGCAATCAAATTTTCGTCCCCACTATTCAGGGATGCTCCACATAAAATTTCACTTTGATTGGCCAAGTAATTTCAGAGAAGAAGATCTTTTAAAGTGTGTATGGACAACAGACCCTTCTAGGTCAAGAGATGACCTTGACCTAAATTAATCACAAACCTTCATCTACTCCATTAGTTGTTTGCATCTACCACTTTTCAAGTCCCAGGCTTCAATAGTTTTAAAAATTCCATAGTTTTCACTTTTTCCCATGTAAACGCAAATGTTTCCAAAATTGACCTTGCCGTAAAATAGGTCAAGGTCATCCTAGGGTCATCATTTTATCAATGATGGGCTTAAGTCCCAAATGCTACATACCACATACCAAGTTTCATGAAAATCGGCCCGCTGGTTCTTGAGAAGAAGATTTTTTAGAGGTTTTTACCATATATGGGCGTGGCGGTCATCTTGGTCATGTGACCCAGACTTCGCGATCAAACTTTCGTTCCCCCGTCCCATGGAGGCTCCACAAAAAATTTCACTTTGATTTGCCAAGCGGTTTCAGGGCAGAAGATCTTTGAAATTGTGGACGTTGGACGGACCGACGGACGACGGAGGGATGCCGGACTGATTGGTATACTATAAGCTCACCTTGTGAGCCTTCGGCTCAGCGGAGCTAAAAATCCATGGATATTTTCCATGGATTCACTGGAAATTGTCCACTGTTTTCGTTCCAATACTCCAGCCGGACTTTGTCCATGGATTCCATGGATTTTGACCATGAATTCCATGAATTTGTCCACTTATTCCATGGACTTTCTACAGACGGGTTACGCTCTTTATTAAATTTTGTTTCCAAACCTTTAAAATGTTTTTTTCTTTGCTTTGATGTTGTTGCAGTTGCTTAAGCGTTATTTTGGTTTCCAACTTTAAGCAGACCTGCAAGTTTGATTACATGTCTTAAATTGTAACGTCACAACAGTGTCGCTGTAAAAGTTGATTTTTTCGAAATTTTTCAATTGTATGTTCCTGCAGAAAGGTAAAATTAATACCACTTACGCCCATTTTCCAAAATATAACTTTTATTCATTATGTTATGAAAATTGCTATATTTAATTTGCACAGTATATATGTTATGGTTTTCAAACAAATGTTAAACCCTCAAATGAAACTGGGCAGTGTGATCTTATATGTTGTTCGCATTATTTATTATGCTTGGAATGGGGCATCATATGCAGGGTTCGCGTTACCGATTGCCATTTTCGCAAATTATGACATTTTTTTAAATCTGGCGATAGAAAATAAAAATTGGCGAAAAAAATGGTGACAACTTAAAATGACCTAAACTCGCCATCTCCGGCGTAAATATGCCATCTCCAGCGTAAATACATTGTCCAGAGCCATTAATTGTCCGCGAGTGCTCGTCTAATGGTCATATAATACCTTAATTATCAATCAAAAAAAATAAAATATTTGACATGCGCTGTCTATCTTGCCAGATAGTACCGCCCACGTGGTCATTTGGTCCAGCCTTTCTATTAAATATTCATTACATGTGGTTGCTAGCTACCAATGGAGACCAGTATTGGAATCGCTCGGTTGACAGCACGGAAATTTACCCATCATTGAAACACATGAACAATTATGCTGGGTCAAGGTTCAACACAAACATGGACAACATTAATTGATTTGACTCGCAAACAATATGTCTTTAATCAATTAGGATTTCGCTATCAAAAGCGGTAAGTAATATTTGTTTTTGCCGACTTAAATTACACACTGAATATTTCATTTCAACAACCCTTTGATCTTCTTGTCAGTTTGTGTGTAATTAAAATTACTGACTTTAAAAAACAAAAGCGATGGATGTAAACAAATTAATTTATTTCTGCAACTCAAATTTTTGGTATGTTTTTGAAGTGCCGATTTAAAGCCTATATAATCTCTGCCATGAAATTCGATCTTCATTCAATCATTAAGGCAACATGAGTAAACTTAAGGCTGATTTTGGTACTCCCGAAAAGGAGAATATAAGCGTCCAAAAACGTTTGGCACCCCAACAGCATCCTGTTCATATCGAGATGAGTGGAAGAAGGGCAACCCTTGATTACGTTACAATGCTAAGACTAAGGCTATGTTCTGTGACTTTTGCATTAAGTGCATCTTCACTAAGAGTTACTTCGTTTTTATTTCAAAAATTATATCAGAAGATATAGAAATTAGTGACTGATTTCTTATTCTACTGCTAAAATTTTATATTCATACATGAATGGGGGTTAATATGGCGCAATGTTTAAGATTTTTTGGCTAAAATGGCCAAAAGTTTGGCTCAAATTTGGCTCTAAGTTGAAGAAAATGGCACATAAAAATCAGATTGGCAAAAATGGTGGCGGAAGAAAAAACAAATCCTAGCGCAAACCCTGTTATGTTAAAATTAACACTTATAATATATATATATATATATATATATATATATATATATATATATATATATATATATATATATATATATATATATATACACCACAACCTCTTTATAACACTGTAGTTGGGGTCCAAGCCAATTTCCGTGTTAGCTATCCATTAGCTATCCAAGCCGTGTTATAATGAGATTAAAATGAATAGACATATAGCAAAAATGGTCAAAAATGACAACTGGGGACCAAATGTGATCAGTGTTATATCCAAAACCATGTTGTAATAAAGCGTGTTATAAAGAGGTCCAGGTGTATATATAAAAAACATCACAACCTCTTTATAACACTATTGTTGGGGTCCAAGTCAATTATCGTGTTAGCTATCCAATCTGTGTTATAACGAGAGTAAAATGTAAAGCAACAAGAACGCTGTGGAGGTCGATATTGCACCTGCATTGAGCAAAATAACTTAAAACATGAAATATAGGTCGAAGGCACCAGGTTAAGGTGTGTTCTGAAAGGGTATGTGGACATTTACTATGCAAGCTTTCACACTCGCAGCTATCACCGATGCAGAGAAAATCAAACTTTGATGTAAAAATTAACAAAGTCAATGGGCCATGAAATATAGGTCAAGGTCAGCGGGTCATGGTGCGTGCTTGAAGGGTATGTCAAGGACAGTTACTATGCAAGGTTTAACACTCGCAGCTATCACTGATGCAGAGAAAATCAAACTTTGATGTAAAAATTAACAAAGTTAATGGGCCATGAAATATAGGTCAAGGTCAGCGGGTCAAGGTGCGTGCTTGAAGGGTATGTCAAGGACAAGTACTTTGCAAGGTTTCACGCTCCCAGCTATTACTGATGCAGAGAAAACCAAACTTGGACTTAAAAATTAACAAAGTCAATGGATCAAGAAATATAGGTCAAGGTCAGCGGGTCGAGGTGCGTGCTTGAATGGTATGTCAAGGACCATTACTATGCAAGGTTTCACCCTTGCAGCTATCACTGATGTCGAGAAAACCAAACTTCGACGTAAAAAATTTCAAAGTCATTAGACCGTGAAATATAGGTCAAGGTCAGCAGGTCAAGGTGCCTGCTTGAAGGGTATGTCAAGGACAATTACTATGCAAGATTTCAGACTCGCAGCTATCACTGATGTCGAGAAAACCAAACTTCGATGCAAAAATTTTCAAAGTCAGTGGACTGTGAAATATAGGTCAAGAGTACTGGGTCAATGTGCGTGCTTGAAGGGTATGTCAGGGACAATTACTATGCAAGGTTTCAGACTCACAGCTATCACTGATGTCGAGAAAACTAAACTTTGACGTAAATGTTGACGGACGGACGGACGGACCAACGGACAAAAGAACGGACGGACGGAAATTTTAACTCCTATATCGCACCCTGCTATAAGCAGGTGCGATAAAAATATTCTAAAATGATCTTTTGGGGTCCAGCAATGATCAGTGTTATATCCAAAACCGTGTTGTAATGAAGCGTGTTATAAAGAGGTCCAAGTGTACATGTATATATATTTTGCACTGTTAATGGTTTAATCCCCCTATATATAGGGGGATTAAACCATAACAGTGCAAGAATAAATCTTGCATACATATATATAGAAATCACATGTACTTACAGCATCTATTCTAAGAGTGGCAAGGTCAGAATCTTTGTCACATGACTGTAAGGTACCAGTGAATTCTCTCCCATCTTTCATTGTAACAGTTATTTCACCTTTGTCCCGAAACATATGTGCACAGGTCAGAATCAGGCCATCAGATCTCACAATTAAACCAGAGCCACCTCTGTATTTGCTCTTATTATCTGGGTCCCTAGAAAGAAAATGGTTTGAGTATACTAGACACTAACACATAAAATAACGCTACAGATTTTAGAAAGGAAGTCTTGTGTAGCCATACTCCTCAAAATAATCTAAGGGCCAGAAATTCAATTTTGCAGATTTTGTAATGATGTATAATAAATGTTCAATGGGTACCCTAACCAATAAATCACCAAACTGATAATAACTTGTCAGTGATCATGGAACAACACTACCCTAAAAATTCATTATTTTACACATGGTGGGAGGGGTAGTAACAACATCATTGCCATAGATGTCAGCTCTATATTGGATAAATTGATCTTGGGCCTGTATGACTTCCATGCATTGTGACGGGAAGCTCTAAATCAACTTCCGGATGTCTGCAAGAGGAATCATGCCCCAATCGTATCTTAGCTCATGCTCCAGACTTTCTCCCATCACAAATTGAACAGTAGATGTCGCGATTCTTCTCTGTAGACAATCCCACACGCGCACAATCGGCTTCATGTCAGGAAGACGTGCTTAGCAAGTTCGTACGCTGAACTTACTCGCATACAAGGAACCCTCTAACCCCTCGAGCCCTTCGTAATTGGCTGTTTTCGGCCATAAAAATAAACACAGGACCCAATGAGCCAGCAAATGGATGAACGATGATGCCCAAAGCTCTATATCCGTATTGCATCTCAGTCAGCAACCTGTTCTGAACACTGTGCAGCTCCAAAGAACCAACATTACATACCCACCCCACACAAGCATATTTCCCAGCAGGCACCTGACGTCTGTTTGAAGTCAGATATTGGTTATATTTTGGTCGTGATGTCATATAACCAATTTCCAACGTCTATTAGACGTCATTTCCTGACGTCTTTTGGACGTCTGGATTGGACGTTGTTTTGACGTCAAACTAGTTCGTCAGTTAGACGTCGTAATCAAGACGTGATTTAGACCTTGTGTTTTTCATACTTCTGACCATGTGTGGTGTGCAAATTAATGAAACTTCACTTTGGGTAAAAATCAGATCATTCGTTTCGTGTGTTTCATTTGCTTTCTTTCTTTCTTTCTTTTTTCTATGTTACTTCCAGCAGACATTTGACGTCCGTTGGACGTCAGATTGACGTCAGACTCCCAACGTCATAATAACGTTGGAGTTAGGTTGATTTTGAAAGTTTGTTTGTTGTCAAAACTAGACGTCAATCTGACGTGCTAAAGCCAACGTCGGTTTAACGTCTGAAAGCTGACGTCAATCTGACGTCCTAAAAACGACGTTTGAATTCATGTCATATAAATAGTTTAAGGTGTATATTTTTTCGCATTTTTGAATAACAGTGGATTCAGAAGAGCAGTGATGCACTTTTGATAGTCCCTTTCACTCCTTTGATAGAGTTTTTCGGAACATACAAAATGTTCAAGATATTAATTCAGCCTGATGTTGGTACACCTTATTTAAGCAAAATTTTATTGCTTTATGGTGCTAAAACCAATAAGACATTAGTGTGAGAAATAAGATTATTCTGAACAATGGTGAAATAAATATTAAAATATACAAATTTTATTTTCATCTTAATTGAAAGTTTGATAATTTAGTGAAAGACTTTATTTTGATTAATAGATAATCATTTTTTTCTACATTAATTAAGCATGAGGGCGAAATATGGGATTTCCCATACGAGACTCAGATATGACTTTTAAGTGGCAAGGTTGAAATTATTATTTGAATTTGATATTATAGAGGATCTTACACGAGTGGTCATTTCATATGAAATTTATTAAACGAGCCTTCAGCGAGTTTAATAAATTTCATATGAAATGACCACGAGTGTAAGATTCGTTTTATCATATGACTTCTAAAATAGGATATTTTATCGCCTTCGAAGTGGACATATTTTCAATGAAAATTTACATTGTTGTTACGGACGTCGTCAATGACGTTACGTATTCCAGCAAAAGTGTTATTACACGTGTGGTCATACGATTTTTATGACATGACGTTATCCACTGGAAAACAGCGACGTCATATGATAATACATAATATATGTAAGAAATTATGTCAGTTTAAGGGCAGCTAACTCTGTCGACATATATGAAAAACACGTCCCCAGCAGGCATCTGACGTCAACTTGACGTCGGATATTGGTTGTATTTTGGTCACGACGTCATACAACCAATAACCAATGTCCACCTGACGTCCAGTCCTGACGTCAGTGGACGTATTGATATGACGTCGAAATGACGCCAGATTCAAACGTAAGTCTAACGTCATATGTCGACAGAGTTAGCTGCCCTTGAACTGACATAATTTCTTGCGCAAAAGTAACAACATCAAATTCAAATAATAATTTCAACATAGCCACTTTTGAAAAAGCCATATCTAGGTCTCCTATCGGAAATCACCATGCTTAATTAATTTAGAAAAAAATAATTATTTGTTAATCAAAATAAAGTCTTTCACTAAATTATTAAACCTTCTATTAAGACGAAAATGAAATTTGTATATTTTATTACTTATTTCACCATTTTAAATTATTGATTGTTCACAATAGTCTTGTTATTTACACTAATGTCTTATTTGTTTTAGCACCATATAGCAATAAAATTTGACATGAATAAGATATACCAACATCAGAGTGATTTAACATCTTAAACATTTTGTATATCCCGAATAACTCTATCAAAGGAGTGAAAGGGAATAACAATAGTGCATCACCGCACTACTGAATCCACTTCAGGATTTCAGAATGTTAATTTAACTGCGAACAAACATTCAAGATATCGGTTTTAGCACGTCAGATTGACGTCTGTTTTTGACGTCAAACAAACTTTCAAAATCAACCTAACCCCAACGTCATTATGACGTCACATTTGAGACATCAAACCAACGTTGTTTTTCTGACGTCAGAATGACCTCTGTTTTTGACGTCAGAATGACGTCTGTTTTTGACGTCAAACAAACTTTCAAAATCAACCTAAATCCAACGTCATTATGACGTCGGAGTCTGACGTCAATCTGACGTCCAACTGACGTCAAATGTCTGCTGGGAATAGTGCATCACCGCACTACTGAATCCACTTCAGGATTTCAGAATGTTAATTTAACTGCGAACAAACATTCACAATATCGGTTTTAGCACGTCAGATTGACGTCTGTTTTTGACGTCAAACAAACTTTCAAAATCAACCTAACCCCAACGTCATTATGACGTCACATTTGAGACATCAAACCAATGTTGTTTTTCTGACGTCAGAATGACGTCTGTTTTTGACGTCAGAATGACGTCTGTTTTTGACGTCAAACAAACTTTCAAAATCAACCTAAATCCAACGTCATTATGACGTCGGAGTCTGACGTCAATCTGACGTCAAATGTCTGCTGGGTTGGTCTGCCAAAGAAATTGTTTTCCCATAACACATTGTCTGACACCACTCACATTGTCTTCCTTCACTGATATCTAAGCTGATTTATGACACTTCGGACCAAAGAATCTGTCTTAAATGAGCCAGTAGAATGTTCATGATGTCAATATGCAAAGCCCAGTCGAAGTCACCTGGATTGTTGGGTCACTGTCAGGGTACATAGAGGCCTTTTTGCATTAATTTTTAGATTGTGCAGTTTTTGGGGGGGGGGTCTCAGGTCACAAACATGACTCCAAAAAGCATCATGGACTTGAGTTTTAGCATTTTTGTGGTGTCAAACATGGTTCGGATGGCTAAATTGACAATAAAATGGTCATTTAGAGCCGTATTATAGACTGACGAGCAGGCTCTCTTGGCCTTAAATCAGTGAGCTGTTGTTGGACCGTTTTCAGAGAATCATACCTGCCCATAATGTCCGATTTTGAATGTGCAAATTGGAAATTGAAATGGTAACCCGTCTGTATAGAAAGTCCATGGATTCCATGGACATCCTGGACATTTTCCATGGAATCCATGGATATTTTTCACGGAATCCATGGACATTGTCCGTAAAATCCATGGAATGTGTGGACAATGTCCATGGAATCCATGGAATGTGTGGATAATGTCCACAGTACCCTGATTTTTTTCCAGCATCTCCTCATGAAAGAGTGGACAAATTCAATGGACATTGTACAGTGTCGTCCATGGACAATTTCCACTCTTAGAATTACCCATAATCCCATGATATCTGACATCACTTCCTTTTCCTGTTTCACATAATTTTAGAAAGTAAACAGAAATCTAGTCTGAACAAATCTTCAAACATCTAAGGCATCAGAATGCCAGCAAGCAAGAAACTTGAAGAATATACTGCAGACAGACTCAGAGATGCTAACTGAAAGAGAAAACTGCAAAAACATTGATGGGAACTAGTCAAGATAAAGCTTAAAGTGAAGAAAGCATGTGGGGAATGAAAGAACATTTCTGGACAGATAAATTGATGAAAGCTAGGAGTTGCAAAAAGCAAAAT
The DNA here is from genome assembly GCA_964017185.1 of Rugalucina vietnamica. Classification (NCBI taxonomy): domain Eukaryota; kingdom Metazoa; phylum Mollusca; class Bivalvia; order Lucinida; family Lucinidae; genus Rugalucina; species Rugalucina vietnamica. The sequence goes on from OZ024870.1 coordinate 66,144,895, forward strand.
TGTTACACTTGCTGCCTTGCGGGTAAGAATTTTAGAAGAATATTGCTGTTAAAATATGAAAATACATGTATGTGCATGTTGTTCTTAGTTCAGGGCCGTCGTCGGCTTTTGAAAAGTGGTCCGGCCATGAAATGTCAAAGACGTTTCACGAGTGCCGAAGGGGGAGAGCGCGAGAGGGGGTATTCCCCCCTCTCGTAAGGGGGTTCGGGGGAACTCCCCCGAGAAAATTTTATATTTCCAGATGTCCGTAGAAACGATTTTAATGCACTTTGAGACAATTTTTGAGACATAAATTAACGCTGAAGGAATTTGAAAGACGCCGGTTGATTAGGAACTGGCGGTATATCCATGATATAATAACAAGTTGGCTTCTTTAAAAAGAAACCAATGAAAAGGTCAGCAGCAGGTTGATATAAGAGCTTCCTTTTGCTCTAGATTTCAGTGTTGTTGATTCTCTGGTTTGTCATTTATTTCGATTCCCATAAGTTTCAGTTTCGTATAAATATCGTTTCTTGTTATGAAAGCTTGACCAGTGTGTGTATCTGTCACTCAAGGCATTGACTAAAATTTCTGATGTTACAGAATCAAAGCTAATTCTAAAGAGAATACGATTACAATCAAATATGTCGATATGTCACAGTGTAGAAAACCATTTGGCAGTGCAGTCAATTTGTGACAGAGTTCTGAATTTTGACTTGCAGCCACACTACCGGAAAGAGACCCATGGGTCCGATGTGATGGACTAAAAGTCAGCCATATAGAGTTACTATAGTTTCTGTACCCCTCATCAGGGTATGTACGATTTTAATCTAGATGCCCTATGATAAGAAGTCGCCATGATCGAGACTGTGCTAGATATTTACCGCTTTTTGACAGGGAGTGTCAACAATGGATAAATTAAATTGTTTGCGGTGAACTGTCTGGTCAACATAGACGGGTTCACTAGTTTTTATTAAGCGCTTTATGTGACAAAACGCGTAATTGAGACAGAGCAGTCGATCATGGGTACAATTTTCTTCATATTCAAAGTAAACACTGTGGAAAAGGTCCTGAGGGACCTTTTCCAATAACATGCACGTGTAGCAAATTTTAGAATATGAAGAAAAGTAATTTTTGCGAAAATTTTAAATAGGTAAACGATTTTTCGGCATGTTGTTTGATTTAATGCAATTATAAACAGTGATTGGGTTATTGTGAAATTATGTTTAATTAGAAATTTCAACTGTGAAATACAGCTTTACTCTTTTTTTTTAATTGTTTTAAGATCACAGAGAATCGGTTTTATTTACAATGAATTAAAGAACACGTTGATACACCTTGACTTCAACCGATAATCCGTCAAAATCCAATATGACAATACCTGTCTTAAACTGGTACCCCGTCTTTCACACCCTTGGGCAGATTCACCTAGCACGCTTAATATCATTAATTGGGCCAGCGCACTTCAAAAAAGTCGAAAAGGTCGAATAATCGAAATTTGTGGTCCGGCCGAAACCATTTTCGGCCAAAAAAGTGGTCCGGCCATGGCCGGACCGGCCGGACCGCCGACGACGGCCTTGTTATCACTGGTTGGGGCATGTTAGATTTCATAATCTGGCCTGAATGAGAAGTCATTTTCAGAAAGACTTTCTGGGTACATCTTTCCAATGCACACAGGCTATTGAAACAACCAAGTATGTAGTAGCAAACCTATTCCTTCCCTTTACTGATTGCAACTGTGTTGGTTTTTTATTTGCCTCCATGCTCTTTATTAAGAGTCCTTTAAAGCTCTTGATAGCTCTTTCACCATATAAAGATTTGGCATTTATTAAGTCTAGCAATAATGTGCATGAAAACTATAATATGATTCAACAGTAATTCATTATTCAGGGCTCTTGTCAGGGTCTACACTCCACAGCCTACTGCTCAAAGGTCCATAGATTATTTCCATGGATTCCATGGACAATGACATTGTCCATGGATAATTTCCATGGACATTGTCCACTATTTCCCTGGACAAAATCCATGGATTCCATGGAAAAATCCATGGACATAATGGAAAAAATCCATGGACATTTTCCATGGATTCACAGGAAATTGTCCACTGTTTTTGTTCCAATACTCCAGCCGGACTTTGTCCATGGATTTTGTCCATGGACTCCATGGACTTTGTCCATGGATTCCATGGTTTTTCTACAGACAGGATTAGCGGGTGTTGTTGGATTCGCCTTGCGGGAAATCGGAAGTGAATTTAAAACTTCCTGTCACACTGCATGGAGGTTCAAAACAGCTTCATGCTTTATATGCCCGTGACTGGATTTATGTTAACAGTCATATTCTTGACGGACAACTTAGTAAGATTCCTATACTTTGCACTGTTCAATTCCGGAATCGTCCATGCCCAAAGTAGGAATCGGGACAAAGTAAGAATGAACATTACAAAGCAGGAATTTTGGGACAAAGTACACCCTCTGTACCCAAGATACAATCAATTACCTTACGTCGGAGACTGATACAACTAGACGCGGCGCGTGGCGGAAGATGGAGTCAGGTGAGTTGACGATTATTTTAATTTTACAGGCATTTATGCGGGGGAGTTTGGGTCAAGAGTTGGCAGAGAAATAAAGTGTACATACCTCTGTTTGTTTGCCATCAACAGTATTCTAAACAACATCTCCTTGCCACAGAAACAATAGTTTTCTCGGCGGAAAATTCCACCATCGTCACGAAAAATGATTGCATTTGCTAATTTCTCCAATCTTTCATCACCTATTGACATTTTTAACGTTTCAATATAGACCAAAAACATTCTTTGTTACATACAAGCAGAAAACAATAATGAAGTCAGGCTGGTCTGTTCACAATATGGTGTTGAACACACACAGGGTAGATCGATTAGGATACAACTAACCTATATGAGTCAATTACCTCGATACAACTCACGTATAAGACTTTTGGATAGAAAATGATGCTCCTTACGTCGGAGAATAGAGCAAAAAATGATACTGCTTACGTCAAAAGACTATGGTACATTGAAAAGCCCACGGACTAGCGAGCACAAGTGTGTCAGGCAGGGCAAGTTTGCATGTGTTCCTTATATCAACATGTTCCAAGGACTCTTGTTTGTTGGTAATACGGAATGCTAATTATTTATTTATTTATTACTTTAGTCACAACGCATCTAAGGTTGACCAACAGTTCACACATTTCCACCAACAAACACAAATTTTATCAGCAGAATGTATCTCAATCTCAAAAAAAAAAAAAAAAAAAAAAAAAAAAAAGAAAGAAAGAAAGAAAGAAAAAACAAGAAAATGTCTGCATTGTTCGTTCGATTGACGTTCTTCACGTAGCCTGCACCCCCCCCCCCCACCCCCCCCACCCCCAATACACCTCTAACACGACACGATTTTTTATTTAAATTGGCATTCCGTTAGGCCCCTTTCTTGTAACAATATGAGTCAAAACTTGCTTCAGTGAGTCAAAACTTGCTTTAAAGAGCGAAAACAAAATACGGAAACACACCCGTATAACATACAGTTGAACCTGCGTTAAGAGACCATGCAGGGGAAGCAGTAAAAGTGGTCTCCCATGACAGGTGGTCTCTAAAGCCAGGCTTCCAAAATTTGGGGAAAATTTGAAAGATCGTCTCAGGTCGCGAAAATACATTACAATTCCGATTTGTCTCTTAATAACTCATAGCAAATCAATTACCTCTATGTATCGTCTTTTTTTTAGTATAACTCACCCCTAGTGAGATATTATTATCCAAACTAAATTATTTCGGTGTATTTTAAAGTAGATTCAGTCCTCATTGTGTTTGTTTACATGAACCAAGGCAAGTCGCTTATTGTATTGAAAATTTTTATTGCTTATTGTATTGAAAAAATTGTTAAGTATGAATTACCAAAATACCGGCCAACAGTGAAATCCCACCTTTCGTTAACATCAGCATACTAACAAGCGTTTGGAACAGGTAAAGTGTCTATAGATGTGATGTGGATGAAGTGTATTGGGTAAAACTCACAGGTACATATGGAATATGTGAAGCGAGTGTGTTACACACGCTTAGCGTCTTTCACAGTTTGCATTCCCACTCACGGTCTGCTGATCAGCTAGTGATAAAAATCATTTACCATTATTGTGGAGTTGAAATCGTTGAATAGTGATATTAATTAAGTGTTGATTGGGTGTCAGATAGATAATTAGTCAACGTTTCAATTGATGTTTTGATTGGAATACAAATGTGACACTGAGACGATCTCAGTTAGTTACACAACAAAATATAGGAGATATAGGAAATAAGTGAGTGATTCACAGTAGCAGACTAAGATTAAAGGAATGCGACACAAATAAATTTAGATACAATATGTTTATGTTGTTGTTTACTTTGTTAATAAATGAAACGAAGAATGGCTGCCTTATAACACCTCCCTGGCGGAAACCACAATAATTAAGAAAGTGACACAAACATTTTTTCTTTTTAATTCTATTGTTTACAATATCATTTCAATGTAAGCATGGTTGCTTACTGCAATTAATCTGTCAGCTGTCAGAGTGGAAACATACCGCAAGTCATTGTTGCAATTTTGCCTAATCCGCCATTATCGCCGCTAATATCGGTCGTTTATTGCGACGAAAATGACCGTTTTTCTTGTTATTTTAGCAGTCGTTGGTCACGTAAGACAGGGAATCGCTTAAGAGAGGTCAATTAACATAGAAAAACGCTCCGGAGGATCATATTGTGGTCGCTTACAACAGGAAAACGCTTAAGACAGGTGGTCGCTAGGCCAGTCTAGACTGTACCCTTATAATATAGGGCTGATTTTTCTCAGATGTAAATGTGTTTTTTTTTGTTTTGTTTTTTCTCAAAACACAGACTATGGGTACACGTTAGAACCGCCTCGGCGAGGTGGTTCTAACTAGTACCCACAAGCTATGTTTTGGAGCATAAAATAGAAAAGATGGGTAAAAACCCTATAGACCCAAATTTTAATATAAATTTAGTGGGGTATGCATTTTACCAACATGTTATCCAGATGATATTAGAATTTTAAAAAGACGTCAAATATTGATTCAATAATAATAATAATAATAATAATTAAATTCATCAACAAAATTACTGGCAAACAGTCAGAAAAAATCGTGACCAGTCAGAAAAATAAATAAAACACACTAAGTAAAACTTCTTGAGCCCTTGGAACATGTTGATATAAGGAACACATGCAAACTTGCCCTGCCTGACACACTCGGGCTCGCTAGTCCGTGGGTAGACGGAATATTTCCATCGGTGTTCCGTTCAATAACTCCGCACCAACGATATATGGGATATATATTGAACCCTTGGTGGAAAATTAAAACCTAACAAAAATGCAAAGAAACGAAAAACTGTGTTATGTTAGAAAATTTTTGGCACATGTGACTTAAATCATATTCATTCTAGTTGTAAAAGTATGCATATTCATAAAATACTTCATGTTTTCTGTTGAATATATCAAAGATATATATTAATAGATCAGGGGAGACTACTGTAGAATAAGCGACACAAAGAAGAAAATCGTTCGATTTTTCCAAATTTATTTAAATTCTGCGGGATACGCATGTGTTTATCAGAAGAATTATGACACTGCTACAAATACAAAACATAAATTCAAATAACCTTTACCAAATAATGAGGCTAAAAGCTTATTACGAAATCCATAATTCGTTCGACCATAGTTTGAATGCAACCTATGTTAAGCTGTCACGGAAGTGGAAAGAGGTCACCGAGTGTATCGGAGTGCAGGTTAGCCAGCTGATCGAGTCCGTGGACTTTTCAATGTACAATAGTCTTTTGACGTAAGTAGTATCATTTTTTGCTCTATTCTCCAACGTAAGGAGCATCATTTTCTATCCAAAAGTCTTATACGTGAGTTGTATCGAGGTAATTGACTCATATAGGTTAGATGTATCCTAATCGATCTACCCTGTGTCCCTTCCCTCAGAATTACATGTAAAGACATGTCAAAGACATGTCCTTACGCGTAATGCCAGGAATGCTGAGTATTGGCACATGCTTTTACAGGTTGTGATGTAAACACGTAAAAAATGCCAGAATAGCAGTCTGTTAGTGAATCTGTTAAAAAATTACAGATTATGACGTGTAAAAATGCGTCATTACATGTTACAACCTGTAACTTTTTACATGTCTTTCTAGTTTTACGTGTAAAAAATGCCATGTAGTCACTTCGGTTTCTCCTCTAAAAATGCCAATAATGCGTAAAATTTTACATGTCACTTTTTACATGTAAAAATTTATGCATTCCTGGCAGTAACATGTAAAAATTGCCATGTAGAATTTTAGTTCAAAGATTAACTAACGGTCATGTCAATATATAAATATTACATAAGCATATGCTTTAAATAGGCTTTATATGACCTAGTACACAATGAGGGGCTATTTCTTTTCTAATATGTGTATTGCCCGTGAAATTGCAATTTGCAGTTTCAGGGGCACAAATTAGTTATAGTTCAGAGAAGATTTCCAGATCTATGCTGTTAGCACATAAGGAAGGTAATATACAGCCTTCATATCATGCGCTATGCCACTCAAAGCAATAGTAAAGAGAGAAATAATAATAATAATAATAAAATACAAAACACTTGTCCATTAAAACCATCCTACATTGTACCTCTTGGATCAGCGCAAATGACTTTACATACAATCAGATGCTTCACAGTTCGATATGCTGACACAAAGCAGAGAATTTATTCAAAATTAAGCATATTTTTGAAATTCTTAAATAAGACAGTTTGATGCTTGAAACACACTTCATTGATGTAACCATGTTGCATATTTATAACTTTTCTTTATATTTGAAAGATTGATCTAAAATCATGACATGCAGGCAAAATTCATTGCAGTGCATATTGTGTGTCAAGTGCAGTCACATAAAATGGAACAACATAAAAATAGTGGCCTCTACATACTATACTAAAATAATGTTTAAATACTTACTTTGCTGCTGCACTAACTCTTTTCATAGCACTAACTCCTTTATATGATATGTATGCCAATAAAACTTAAAATAATACCATCACATCCACACATTCCCTCCAATATTCAAACACAGGAAATGAGTCATTAAATATGTCTGCCAAATCTTGACTTTTCATTGGATAGATATTTAAATACAATTTGGCTACATGGCAAAAAAACTCAGTTTTACATATTTTTACGGGTTGAAAATTTTCTAAGTCCACAAACTGTTCATTTTACAGGCTTGATTTTGTCTATGTTGAAGTTTTGACGTGTTTTGCCAGATGAAATATTTGTAAGTCCAAGTTTTACGTGTCAAGACATGTAAAATTATAGTTTTACATGTAAAGACATGTAAAATTTTACGCATTTCGCCAGGTTGGAGGATGCTTTTTTTGTTTTACATGGTATGACACGTTTTTACGTGTAAAATTCATGCTTTGACATGTAATGACGGGCTCTTTTACACGTCATGCCATGTAAATTGGAATTTTACATGTAATTCTGAGGTAAGGGGTGTGTTCAACATCATATTGTGAACAAACCAGCCTGACTTCATTATTGTTTTCTGCTTGTATGTAACAAAGAATGTTTTTGGTCTATATTGAAACGTTAAAAATGTCAATAGTTGACGAAAGATTGGAGAAATTAGCAAATGCAATCATTTTTCATGACGATGGTGGAATTTTCCGCCGAGAAAACTATTGTTTCTGTGGCAAGGAGATGTTGTTTAGAAAACTGTTGATGGCATACAAACAGAGGTATGTATACTTTATTTCTCTGCCAACTCTTGACCCAAACTCCCCTGCATAAATGCCTGTAAAATTAAAATAATCGTCAACTCACCTGACTCCACCCTGTCCAACGTTGACGCCGGTGAAAGGTTCCAACACCGGTTACTACGGTGCTTTCGCTACAAAATTTGATGGATGCGAATAAATTTCTTGTTTTGTTCAATGTAATATAAATTTTTGCGATGAAGTAAAACGTGCATCTAATGGAGAATTAACTTGACTTTTTATTTCTGCTTGAACGGAAAACTGTTTTTGTATAATTTTTCCAAACATTCGATTCAAAGTTGGTAAACAAGGTTCGGCCAAGGCCTATTCGGCCGATTTCTACAGAAACTGTTCGTATTTTCCAAAATAAGCACAAAATGTGAGCAAACGAGCATTTTGATATGACTTGTAGGCAAGATTGTTGGACGTTTGCATCGTTCTCGATAGATTTTCCCCCGAAAAATGCACAGGAAGAATTTTATGGCAAAAAGTAAACACAACGCCGGTTACTACGGTACCAGAATTACCTGCATTATTGGATAAATGGGCATTCTAGCTTTACAAGATGCGGATTGTGTTACTAATTCGTACCCAGCTTCTGCCTACATACCTCTTTTATGTAGTTTAGGAAACTATAAGTTCATTGGCATGGTTATAACCCTAGAATGAAGAGATTCTAATGAAACAGTTCCGTATTGTTATGAGATAGAAGTGGTTCCAATAGGAAAACAGGGCTTGTCCGTGACTCACCAAATGCACGTAATTATACTTTGAGGTACATGTACCTTGGTATTATAAGTTTCACCAACCTTTCTGCAACCCTTTGAAATTGAAGCGCTTTCTTGCTTGTACTTACTTACTCGCTCAATAAGTCTATGACTGACTCTGGCATTCGAACGTTTATAAGTCAAAACATTATCCAACATGTTATAATAATAATAATAATAATAATAATAATAATAATAATAATAATAATAATAAATAATAATAATAATAGGTTATTGAATGAATGTCGAAAACTATTCTGAACGAGTTCATATTGCGAGGACGCACGAGCTTGCGAGTGAATCTCAGCCATATGAACGAGTTCCAAATTCTTTACGATCTTTTCATTACATGTATATACCCTAAAGTACGCAATGGAAGGTTTGTAAATGCTTATTCCTGGCATCTCCAGTCCTGATAGACATTTCATTTGGCCACATTTCACGTAAAAAGGTATCAGTTTTAGCGACTTATCACCATATTGCAACACACGCAGGGCTTCGCCTTAGTGTACGCGAGAACCGTGACGTTGCAGTAAAATTGATGACGTCGACGTGACTCTTTGGCGTCGTTGCGATCGGAAATTTCATGAACAAAGTTAGAAATTCGGAGTACAAACACTTTTAAATCATTGTTCTTCCAAAATTTGAGGTATTTGTCATGAAATGAAGTTTTGTGTATTTATTGTGCGAGGAAATCTGTATTTTTCCTAGTTTCGTCGTTCGTTTAGTTGAAATGGAAACGGAAAATGGCTGCTAGATATTTTTTTCAATGGCGACCTACTGTACTATCGAAAGTAGTCCCGCCGGGAACTTGCTTCTTTAGACCCGTGCAAACTATTGAATATGATATAAGTTTCCATCGAAAACATTCTTAACTATTGAATATGGAAAATTCTAACACGTCTCGCCTATAAGCTAATGGTTATAAAACGTGTCATATTGTGCATCAATTTTACTGGGCGAATAAGCGTGACTTAAATTTTCGACGTTTCTACGCCATTTTGGTAAGATTATGACCTAAGCAATCTCATAAGTCACATTACCTTGACATTAGACGATAAAACGTCATTTCAACGCGTTAAAAACGTAACAAACATGTGTAGACATTTGCGATAACGTCAAAAGTTTGGCGGAATTTTATCAGTGCAATGGTCGAAAAGTTATTGAGAAACTTAAGGTTTAAAATGATTTCATTTTGTTTATTGCATGTTAGAATCGAAAAAGATCAGCTCTAGTGCGTGATTTGTTGAATAACAATTCACTATTTGTCAGTCAGTTGTATGCAGATAAATCACTCGCGTTGCGCGCTCATGATTTGATCTCACAACTCACTGCTAGAGCTGATCTATTTCTTAAATATTCAATATTTTAAGCAATGTAAAGTGAACGGAGTAATTTCTTCGGTATAAATAAAATACATGTATGCTGTGTTGGAGCAAACAATGGATTTCAAATGGCACCCCAATCTGGAAAAGCAGTCCCACAAAATGTCGAAGCCCTTCCCAATCTGGCCACAACAGTTACTGTTGACTGGAACGACAAAACAAGAACAAATATACAAACACATAATTTATCTCCCCTTCAGTGACTTATGTTAACCGTATATTGTCTCATATAGTTATTTGGAATGCTATACCCGAAATACACTAAATAATCAAACTGATACGTATATGTTTACTTATTTTTTGTCAGAAAATGGAATGTCACGTCTGTGGAAAAAAATCCCAACCAAACAGGAGCTTTTCAATGGGGAGAAGATTATATTTTCAGTAGATACTGGACTTCACTTGGAGCTCGGAGCTCGGTCTTCAATGAAAGTCTCTAAGGTTCCCGTTTGAAACGAATGTGGATCTTTTTTTTTATCTTTGATTTATTAAAAGGTCAATGATGACTCCCTTCGCATCGTCCACTTATATTGTCTCATTCTGCAAGAAACAATACGATACTTTGCCGTTTGGATAATACTTTATGTTGACTTCCCTCTTGAATGTTACAAATTTACAGTAATTCTCTTTGTTGCCAAATCTAAAGGGTCACTTGAGTATCCTAAACCGCGGTATGACCCACCCCTTTCTCATTAATATGTTTTTTAATCATTGATTGTCAATAAGCCAGACAAAGAAGTTATTTTACTATATGGCTTACGCTTATTTTAAATACTTTTTAAAAACTCTAATTCATGGAAGAAAATCGAGTTGATCAGAGGAACGTTTATTTTCCAGAACAGTAAGATATGTTGTTTTTGTTTTGGTTTTTTAGTTTGTAAAGAGTTGTTAGAAACATCTTAATCTTAATGAGTCAGTTCTGAAGTAAGAACAAATACGAAGAAGTTTAATTAGAAATGAGTAGTGTCTTATATGGCTAACGGCAACCTTTTCTACAATGAGACACTATCTATCTTATACGGAACCGTTTCATTAAAAGATGATCATGGCCATGCCAATGAACGTAAAGTTCCCGAAACCCACATGAAAGATTATTGTTATTATTATTATCATCATTATTATCATTATTATTATGCTTCGACTCGAAACTTCCGAATGCGTGAGTCAGTCATAGAGTCATTGAGCCAGTAAGTAAGTACAGGCAAGAAAGTACTTCAATTTATATGGGTTGCAGAAAGGCTGGTGTAACTCATAATACCAAGGTACCTCAACGTATAATTACGTGCAATTGGTGAGTCATGGACAAGCCCTGTTTTCCTATTGGAACCACTTCTATCTCATAACAATACGGAACTGATTCATTAAAATCCCTTCATTCTAGGGTTGATAACCATGCCAATGAACGTTTAGTTCCCTAAACTACATAAAAGAGGTATGTAGGCAGAAGCTGGGCACGAATTAGTATCACAATCCGCATCTTGTAAAGCTAGAATGCCCATCTATCCAATAATCCAGGTAATTCTGGTACCGTAGTAACCGGCGTTGTGTTTACATTTTGCCATAAAATTCTTCCTGTGCATTTTTCGGGGGAAAATCTATCGAGAACGATGCAAACGTCCAACAATCTTGCCTACAAGTCATATCAAAATGCTCGTTTGCTTACATTTTGTGCGTATTTTGGAAAATACGAACAGTTTCTGTAGAAATCGGCCGAATAGGCCTTGGCCGAACATTGTTTACCAACTTTGAATCGAATGTTTGGAAAAATTATACAAAAACAGTTGTTCGTCCAAGCAGAAATAAAAAGTCAAGTTAATTCTCCATTAGATGCGCGTTTTACTTCATCGCAAACGTTTATATAACATTGAACAAAACAAGAAATTTATTCGCATCCATCAAATTTTGTAGCGAAAGCACCGTAGTAACCGGTGTTGGGGCCGTTTCACCGGCGTCAACGTTGGACAGGGTGTGACTCCATCTTCCGCCACGTGCCGCGTCTAGTTGTATCAGTCTCCGACGTAAGGTAATTGATTGTATCACGGGTACAGAGGGTGAAGTAGGAATACTACTGAGCAGTTTAAGTTACAATTGATTAACAAGCCAAGCCAAACCATACCTATGTTAAGAATTTGGCAGTGTGCAGGTCAATAAATCGCAACATTTTTAAGACATTTGTAAGGATCCACAAGCATTTTTAATGTTTTCGCAAATATATCGCTTTCTACAAATTCAGCCATGACCCGTCAGTTCGCATCATATGGTCCTGTAAACGCTCACCTAAAATCTGAGATATAAACCAATAAACTTGTTGGACTATAAAGGTCATATACATGTATATAGCCTCAGAACAGAGTCAGAATACACCCTGGGGTTAATTTAGAGCTGTCATTGATTGGGCATTTTACATATCGATATATCGGTGGGAAATATTGCGATATATCGATACAATATCGATATGCAATATTAATATACAAGTAATTTTTCAACAAAGTGTTTTGTAACTTTAAAAGACCCATATTGTTTTCTTATGCTGCTTTAAATTTGTATGTATACAATATAAACTGAGTTACTCTCAAGCCTTCTCTAACCTTTTAAGAATTTATTCTCACCAAAAAGAAATGTGTAAGATAAAGTTTAAACATCATTTTAAATTTAATTCGTAAAAGAGAAGAGACATATATTACTTTAGTTAAATTTAAACGGACATGATCAAAGTGCATGCACATCATAACTAGCCTAATCTGAATGAATGTTACCTGTGTCTGGCAATTTGGCAAATCGACATTGCTAAAAATTAAGGATGGATATTTGATTATATGGATGTACGTGCTGTTAAGAGCTAACCCCAAACCCTTAGGTAATGGTTAGACTGAGTTTAAATGTTTGAAAACATTGTGCAGTGGGTATTTAATAACACTGCTTCATGTTTGATGTAAATATATACATGTAACAAGACTTCTCTAATTTATACAATATAAACTATCATTTTATGAAAATATTTGGGAAAATTAACTTGAAATACTATATGTCCTTGTCTGTATTAAGCTATATACATGTACCACTTTTCAATATCGATATGTCTCTTTTCTGTATCGATATGAATATCGAAGCTCATTTTTATCGATACATCGATATCAGCGATATCAATGACAGCTCTAGGTTAATTTCTTTTTCAAATTCATAAATATTCTGTCCACTTGCCCATTTTCGTGGAAGATTTTCCCTTCAGTGTCATTTTAACAGTTTTCTGCATATGTGACCTATGTTGACCTTGCTGTAAAATCTGTAAAGGTTATCACGGGACACACATCGCAGTACTCTATTCTTAATTGCTACATATCAATTTTCGTGGCAATAGGTTCAGCAACTCCTGCGAAGATTTTTTCCATATATGGGCATGTTAGCCATCTTGGTATTGTGACCTGGCCCCGAGGTTATAAAACTTTTTCATGCTCAACTCAGCTGAGCTTGAAATTTATCCTGCTGATAAATGTTAAAATGCCAACAATTGTTGGCATTTTAACATTTATCAGCAGGAGAAATTACCAGTTTTTGAGGGTTGAACCTGAATTTTCCACTAATTTTGACTATTTCAGCATTGATGAGCAGTTGAAATTTCATGCTCAGCTGAGCTGAGCTTGAAAAAAGTTTTATAACCTCGGGGCCAGGTTTATTTATAATCACATTGGATCCCCAATCATACTGATGCTTCCTATAAAACTTGACTTTGATTGGCCAAGTGCTTTTAGAGACGAAGATCTTTGAATAATATGCTAATATATATGAATAATGCCTCGGGGCAGGGGGCAGACCCACCCCTGGGGTACAAATTCTTTTCAGAATTTTAAATCTCCACTTCATTTACCCATTTCTTGCAAGTTTTGCCCTTCAAATCCCATTTTATTAATTTTCTGGGGGGAAAGTATTTAACTGTGTGAAATACAGGTATTTGAAAAATATGCTTAGCGCTAAACGTATATGTTTTGAAATGTTGAAGTTATTCTACTTCGCCCTACATGTTTTATGTATTCTGTCAATCATTTAGTGACGTCATTCAGAATGGTAAGATTTAACCATTTTTTGTAGATGATAGTTTATTTGTAAATGCTTATTGTCCATTGATATATGATAAGTTATGCCAGCTTCACTGTATATGTTTATTTTTTTCTTTAATTCTCAGTGTTTTTCCGTTTTGAGATGATTTTATTGTTAATATGTTAATGAGTAGGCGTGTCCATTGTAAATTGCGTCCTAGTGAATTGAAGCAGCCATTTTTCATTCGTCGATTGGAGCATAAACTTGTGTTTGCTTAGTTTTATACCTGTTTTTGAAACAGTGGGAGGCTTAAGTTGTCAACTTTATTTCTTCTATTATTTTGTGTTTTAGATGCGCTGACTTCTGCTTATTTTTGCTTCATGTAGGTAAAATATGTCCAAAATAGTATGGTGACCTACTTATTTGTTTGTTTTTGTTATCTTGTCAATGTGGGGTCAATGTAAGATGTAGGGGTCTTCAACGAGAGTCTAATATTGTGTTAGACCAGGCAACACAGGATGTTAAGCTGTAACCCCCATGAAGTGCCTCATTTTATTGGTTTCCGATTCCTTGATAAGACACATTATAACCTGTCTGGTAAAGCGCTAACTAGTCCTTTGTTAGCTCACCTGAGCCAAAGGCTCACAGGTGAGCTTAAAGTATACCCTTGCTCTGTCGTCTTCTTCGTTGTCGTCCACACTTTTCAAACGTCTTCTCCTCTGAAACCGCTTGGCCAATCAAAGCCAAATTTCATGTGAAGCATCCTTAGGAAGGGGGAGTAAAAGTTTGTATAAATGGTCCAGGTCACATGACCAAGAAGGCCGCCATGGCTATAAATAGCAAAAACCTTTAAAAGTCTTCTTCTCCAGAACCATAAGGCTTATCATGCGCGGATCCAGAAATTTTCATGAGAGGGGGTCCAACGAAAATGGTAATTTTTGGTCACAGACGAAGGGGGGTCCAACCCCCCAAAAATCCCGAAATTACCTTTTTTAAGGTAAAATTTTCAAATTCCAGGGGGGGGGGGGGGGGGGGGTCCGGACCCCCGGTCCCCCCCCCTCTGGATCCGCGCATGCTTATGATTTTGAAACTTGGCATGAAGCATCAGGCAATGGAGCTCTACAAAGTTTGTATAAATCATGACCCTGGGATGACCCTGACCTATTTTACGGCAAGGTCAACATAGGTAATCCATGCATTTGAATGGAGAAAATTGTTAAAATATGATTTGTACTGCAAAACTTGCATGAAATGGACAAATGAATAGAATATTTATGTTTATGAAAAAAAATGTCCCTAGGAGGTTGTCTGCCCCTGCCCTGGGGCTATATACATGTATTTGATCATAATATTCAAACATCTTTTTCTCTGAAACCTCTTGACCAATCAAAGCCAAACTTTATGTGGAGCATCCTTAGGAAGGGTCAAAGTCATACCTGTCAACTTTTTGAAATTTCAAAGAGTGATATTGCGTGCGACGACCCTAAAGTGACGAGTTTTTGTGCGTATTTTTCGCGCGTAATGATTTTACCACAACTTTTAGGAGTGAGATTTTTTAGTTAAAAATCAAGAACTTAGTCACAGAAATTAGCAATAGTTACAAAACTTTCATATCAACTGGTATATATTTACATTTACAGATACTTTTGGTTACTGTTTAGACTTTTTTTTAAAAGCTCATACTTGTACATTTTTTTTTTCAAAACTTACAGTTATATTTTTGTTATCTTTTTGAGCTTTTCTGCAGTAGTCATGACCTTTCAAAATTAGAAAAATATGTCTAGAATCTAAAGAAAGCAATCGAAATACTGATTCATGCCATCCTGAATGTAGAGAAAAAACACACAATAAACAACTTCACTTCCCATTCTCACCTGTCACTTTGGCCATGCAAACTGATTCACTGATCGTAACAGTCACCAATCTTACAACATGTCCAGAATTCATTACGCTTCAAACTGACACAGAAAACATTTAAATTCCCTTGTGAACCCACAGTATGGCTGAAATTACACAGCATGTACAAAATATACACAGCATATTACGTTTGGGATACTTCGGTCATTTGCATTCAGTTTGTACTGGAATTCCGCGTATCTAAAAATAGTCACGATTTAGGTATTTTTATCTCGCGTGTTCGAGCACGTGACTCGCTAAATTTAGAAACTTGCCAGAAAAAATGGCGGATGGAAATTCCAAGCGTGAGATCGCTGTAGAATCGTGTTTTTTAGCAATTTTAGCCAATTCCTGCGTGTGATGAATTCCTGTACTCGAGTTCGTGTCAAACACGATTGATTCGTGTGTGTTGACAGGTATGGTCAAAGTATTTTGTATAAATCATGGTCAAGGCCACATGATCAAGATGGCCACCATGGTTATAAATAGCAAAAATTGCTAAAATATTATTTGAAATGCAAGTGAAAAAAGGTCATGTGATAGTCACATGACTTATCTGTATTTTATAGATCACATGGTTTGTATCTGTGTATAGGGTACCTTTAGTTCCTGGTGCACGTTATTTGGCCCAATTCAGTGTAATGCTGTTGTTTTTTTTTTACAGTTTTCATGTTGCAAAGAATTTCTAGAGCACTTCAAATAAAGACTTACATCTAGATATAGTGGCTTTTTAAAGTTTGTAAATCAGACTAGAACTATTTTTATCCAATTTTATGTGTGACTATAGTCCAAACATGAATGGTTTCTGACCATTGGTGTATGAGATATACTTCACTAGAGAAACTTAAACCAAGATTTGACGAAATTTAAAGGTGACCTAGATTTTGATCTCTAGCCCCACCCCTGGAAAAGACCCTGGGGCCAGAAATTATGGAAACAAAGCAAACCCTATAGGTTACCTATAGTCCAAACATATAAGGTTTCTGGCCATTTATTAATAGTGTATGAGATATACACAACTAGAGAAACTTTAACCAAAACTTTGAAGCAAATTCTACGAAACTAACAAAGGAACATTCGAACCGAAAGACGAAAACTATATACCCTGTAGGCATAAATGCCGGGGGTATAAAAACTGGGGTTTGCAGGGGTATACCTTTGTCTTATTTTTTAATTTATCCAAAACATAGGTTGTGAGCACTTGTCAGAACGTCATCGCCTCTAACATTAACCCGAGTCTTCTCTGGCTGCTAAATAAAGTGTTTGTTTTGCTTTGTCGCAAAAATCAAAAAATATCAAAAGACTTTTAGACATCAGAGAAGGCTCGGATAACTCTAACGTGTACCCACAATCAAAATTTCAACAAAAATATTAGAAGTATAAAAAATTTTCCATTGAAATTTTTAATTTTAACAGCTGGAAAATTCTCTGGTATGTTGCATGGACGTGTTTTCGTAATATCAGGAAATTCTCACCATCTTACTCTAACATTAACTACAGCAGGAGCGGCAATGTCCACAGCATCAGCAATGAAATTGGGGTCCAGGAAATTGTAACTGGCTTGTTTTGATTCTAAACCTGCGCTTGAATGTACTTTAGGAATGAGGTTGGACAAAAACTGTTCTCCAAAAGGGGAATGGTAAGGCTTGAAATCTGACAGGCAAGCCAATCCCAAGCCGGCCAAGCTGCCCAAGGTTACAGGAATCCAAATTCGTTTCCATCTTTCTTTCCTCGGCATATTTCGAAGAGAGAATATTTTGCCATGATACATCCTATAACATGACGCTCTACACTTTTGCTGAAGTGTTAAATTTGAAAACAAGTTCATTGAAAACTTCAAATTTGTGTGAGAAAACTTCGAAAACACAGACCCCGTGGGGGCGGCCATTGTTGTTTGTAAATTCCCGCCTCGGTTATCGATAAAAACCATAACCGTACAAAAGTCCAGCTAGAGTCGCAGGGGTGCTGGTCAACTCGTACTTATTTTTTCTCGTACTGTGGTCGACTCGTACTAAAAAAACTCGTACCGCATTTTACCTTAGTCAACTCGTACTTTTTACTTTGGTCAACTCGTACTTTATAATTGGTCAAGTCGTACCCCTTTTGTTATCTTGAGGTTAATTAGAGTAGATAAATGTATCCAATTATGGAGCAATCAGTGAGTCTTTGTTGGGGGTTAGACTACGTTTTTCAGACATAAAAGCAAGTAAGAATTTATTCATATATTTAATTCTTGCAAAACTGGTTACAAAGATCAAAGCAACTTCATAAAATGTACAACAATTGCTTTATTAGCTTTGTTTTCTACCTAAGTTTAAACAAATAATAATAAAATGTCAAACTAATAAATGTGTAATGCAAGTAATCATACAAATAATCTTATTTTTATAAAACAATTTGGAGGGCACAATTTTAAAATTAATTTGTTTCTAGCTAAAACGGTTTTGCAAAAATTAAAAGTGCGTTTTCTAAGATATATATAAAAAATGTTTAATTCTAAATAAAAAGTTTTAATGCCAGCACAAGCAAGTTTACAAACGTTAAAATGATAAAAGCACACAGCTGAGTGATAAATTTACTAAAATAATTCGATGACACAACCTTAAAATGAGTTAATTTATAGCTAAAACATTAAAAGTTAGTTTCTATAATAATATTGATTGAATCGCACTGAATGGCATGCTGTCTCCCCGTCACCTTCTTGCTGCATGAAATGCAATTTTCAGTTTTTCTTTTATTATTGATAAAATCATAAAACTGATAAAACTGATAAAACTTTATTTAAAATACATGTAATTTAAAAGACGCTGTCGTTCCCATTCTGCATGGTCATGTAGGTAAAATATTCAATTAACCGTTACTATTATGTAGTAAAATCCGCTCACTCAGGTGATGATTTACGTCATGCATGTCTTAGCCTGTCTAAGCCTGAATATGAGATTCAGATAAATTCTGCTCACACGGTCAATGATTTAATTAACTAAAGCATAAATGCGTCATGCATGTAGTGCTTGTGATTACATCTTTTTTTTTCAAGAAAAAGCACAATAAAATGCAAAACATCATATTTGTCAAATAAATATTCATAAAATATATAAGATTATTTCAAAAGTACGAGTTGACCAAAAAAAAGTACGAGTTGACTAAAGGTACGAGTTTACGTCAGTACGAGTTGACCAATTGAAAAGTACGACTTGACTAGGGACGAGTTGGAAAAAGTACGAGTTGACCATAACCCGAGTCGCAGCAATCCAAGCTGCAAAGAGGTTTTACTAGTAACTCATCTGCGGTCAATGCCGCGCTTATTGTATCCGAATCTCAAAATGAGGCTAAGGACTTAGGGGAGCCCCTTAAATTATTGACTCTTGACGCCTGTAAAGCCTTTGATGTAGTGCGGCAAGATTCGCTACTACGTAAAATCTACAGTGTCGGAATACAGGGTAGTTTATGGGTTTGTCTCAGGCTGCGTTCACATAGAAATATACGGTATACGGTACACGGTATTCGCTATACGCTATTCGGTATTCTCTATACGCTATACGGGCACGGCGAAGTAGCACATGCTTTCAGTGTGCTCTTTTTGTGAGTATGAAAAAAGTTGCGAATTCGGAATTTTGAAAAGATAATTCCTCAGAAGAAGAATATTGTGCTTTGCTTTTCAGTACTAGCCGAGGAGGAGGAGGCGGCGGCAATACAGGTCTAAGAAAGACAGACGCATATTGGTTCGACAGCACTTTGAAATGCGGCCTGTGCTGGTCGAATTTAACACAACCTTCCAGAATCTCATGAATTATTTCAGCCAACCACTCTCATTGTAAACGTGGAAACTGTCTGATATGCATGTCATGATATATCATCAATACTAGCAAATTGTAACGTTATTCATACATGTACATTAAAATCCATACACTCGCCAACTTTTATCCAAGGAGTTCCGAGAAATTTGACTTGTGACCTAGACGGCATTGTCCTTTCAAAATTAAATCCTCCAATGACACACCCGGGTCCCACCACGTTTGGTGAAGATAGGCACCTAAACACCTGGGAGGAGTATGGGGACA
This sequence comes from Rugalucina vietnamica, assembly GCA_964017185.1. Taxonomy (NCBI): domain Eukaryota; kingdom Metazoa; phylum Mollusca; class Bivalvia; order Lucinida; family Lucinidae; genus Rugalucina; species Rugalucina vietnamica. Next base: position 66,164,815 of record OZ024870.1, read on the forward strand.
ACAGACAGGCGTTACTTGAATTGGAGTATTATGAGAAGTTATTTAATTTTTACGTTGTTTTACATACTCATGAGGATTCAAATATATGACTTTATTGTGTAAAAGTTGTTTTAACTTAGTTTTCTAGCAAAACGTTCTATAAAACTTGTGTAAATGAAAAATTCAGCCTAGCAAAACCCCAAACGCTATACGAAAATCAAACATGTTCGATTCCCACTATACTATACTATACTATACGCACCTATACGCGCCTATACGAACTTTTCGAATAGTGTCCTCCTATGTGACCCGGTATAAGGAAATCATAATGTTTGATTTCAAGTATTCGCGTGCCCTCAAAAACGTACACCGTATACCCGAATAGTCTACTCCTATGTGAACGCGGCCTTAAGAACCTATATATGGGGGCTTTTTCTACTGTCAAATGGCAAGGGCAGGTCTCAGAGCCCTTTGAAATTAAGCAGGGTGTTAGGCAGGGGGGTATCCTCTCCACCTTACATTATAAACTGTTTAACAATGACCTTCTACACTTACTACAAGCTCTCGGAGTGGGTATGAACATCGGTCATATTGACTGCAGCTGTCCAACATGTGCCGATGATGTTGCCCTATTGGCCAAATTTCTTCTATGCCTTCAGGTTCTTCTTACTGTTGTTATGTATTTCTTGGGCAGAGAGAGATATGGTATCAACACATCAAAATCTGTAGAAGTTATCCTCAACCAAGGCATCAGAGCAATAGAGGAAGGTAACCCAAATTATGGCAATGACAAACTAGAAAGAAGTGACTCGGAAGTACATTTGGGAGTAGATAGAAACAGTTCAGCTAATGTTGATGCTGATGGAAGAGCTCAGACAGGAAGGAGGACTATGTATGCCCTAATGGGAGCGGGTGCGTACGGGTGTTCTGGAGTCCCCGCCCCATTAATAGCTCATCTCTGGAAGATTTATGCCCTACCCCGCATGATCTATGGCCTTGAAGTCTTTACTCTTACTGATAAAGCTATGCAACTGTTGGAGAAAGTGCAAAGATCTATTCTTAGGCATATACAGAATCTACCACCCAATACAGCATTAACAGCAGTGTATGGGCTTCTGGGTCTTAGACCAATTGAACAAGAACTCGATCTAAGGAAATTGACACTCCTTGGAAATATACTCTCCCAAAAATCAACTCTTGAATATGAAATTGCACAGAGACAGATGTCTGTCAAGGGGTTGGATAGTAACAGCTGGTTCTCTAAATGCAAACAGCTACTTCACAAGTACAAACTACCAAGTATCTATACTCTTGATGGTCAAATTGACTCACTTGAATCCTGGAAATCCCAGTTGAAAAAGCATATTGAACTGTTTATTGAAAAAGAGTGGATGCAAGATGTAAAATCCTCTCTAAAATTCCTGAATATTAAAGTATTGAGTGTGGGAAAAATTCATCATGCATGGCGCTCTGTCCCCAATGACCCTCGTCTTGTAAAGCGAGTTTATCCCAAAATACGTCTTCTGACGGGTACTTACATTTTACAGGAAAATAGGGCTCGTTTTAACCAGTATGAGATCAATACGTGCTGCCCTCTTTGTGGCGATGGGATTGAGGACCGTGTACATTTCCTAGCAGTATGCTTAAAACTTGCAGGAAGCAGACAGGGTTTAGTAGATGCTTTGGTTGCAATATTGAAGTCCAGAAATACTGATGTTAGGATTTATGCTCTAGTAAAGGAACCTCAGCTGCTAGCCCAAATAATTTTAGATTGTTCAGTCATAGCTGATACTAAACAATTGGACATTAATGAGGATATGTTGATCTCGATTGAGAAATGGTCACATAATGCATGCTTTGTGTTGCATCAGAAGCGAAGTGAACTTCTCGGCTTAACTAACAAAAAGTAAAACTGAGTAACCTCCGTCCTTCCCTTGCTCGTGTGGACTGCCCGTACAGCAGGGAGGGGCGGTGGTTGCTTGTTTATTTGCTTACAGTTGAGTGGCGAAGACTGATAGCTTTCTTACTAGTATGCAATTGAGTGTTGTAGCTTCGCTTGTTGCTTGTGGTGCATGTAGTTAGAGATAGTGTATAGTATATCCCTGTATGGTGTATATATGTTACTGATAACAACCTTACTAATGACAGCTTAAGATACATCAATCCTCAACAGTATTAAGCTCGCTATTAGTAAGATAATTTATAAATAAAATTATTAACTTTAAAATTAGATAATCTTAATCCCCTGTGATATGGATTGTTGCGAGTGATATGAGGTTTAGCTATATAGTGAATTGGATTATATGTGTGTGGAGGAGAATTCTGTATTGCAAGCTCCCAGAATTTTAACCGTGGAGATGTGGAAAAGTCTTAACTTTCGTTGTATGGCTACTATATGAACTTTAATTTGAACTTTTAATACGCTTATGTTTTAACGTGGTTTTAAGACCAATTCTACAAGTCAGCTCTCGAGCTGTTGAGCCTAACCAGGCTGGAGCCCTCATACAACAACAACAACAACAACAACATAACCGGACCGGACCCGGCCAAACATGGAAACACCCCAAACGGAATCAGGACAACTCGCCCCAAAGCCAACTCGCCCCAAGACAACTCGCCCCACATAAAACTCGCCCCAAGACAACTCGCCCCGCTTTTAGGAGACAACTCACCCCACTGTAGAAGACAACTCGTCCCATTTTAGACGACAACTCGTCCCACTTTAGAAGACAACTCGCCCTACTTTTAAATTTTATAATGATGGTTTTTAAATAATTTATTTTTAGAATGGTTATATTTTAGTGTTTTAATTTTAAGTTTTATCTTTAATAATTCATATCTTTCTGCTTTTAAATAAAAAGAAAAAGAAAATGTTTATTTGTATATATTGTGGGTCAAGTTTTCTTTGGGGATTTACTTTTAGAAAGAAAACAAAGACTTATTGAGACAACAAAAACATTAGTTTGGTAAGTTATCTAATACATCAGGAAACATACCCATGCAATGAATACCCCCTTAAACCCCACTTTTATGTAGAAAAACTGGGGCTTGTGGGAGTATACCTATTTTTCTAATTTTTGCTCCAAGATATAGATTGTGGTGCTCGTTAGAACTGCCTCGGCGAAGCTGCTCTAACGTGTACCCACGATCTATATTTTGAGCAAAATACGAAAACTATCAACATATTTTCTACTGAACATCAGGAAAACATGTCCGTGCAATGAATACCCCCTTATACCCCACTTTTATATAGCAAAACTGGGGTATGCAGGGGTATACCTATTTTCTTATTTTTGCTCCGGGGCGTGGATTGTGGGTGCTCGTTAGAACCGCCTCGGCGAGGCGGTTCTAACGTGTACCCGCGGTCTGTGTTTTGGGCAGAAATAAGAAAAATATCAAATTTTTCACCTGAAAATGTTCAATTTTTAAAGCTCAAAAAATCTCTGTATATTACATGGGCAAGTTTTCGTTGTGATTTTCATTTTTTCTAAACTTTAAAAATCGCAGTATATCGCATGGGCATGTTTTCGTAATGTAATATGGAGCGAATTCCATAGGGGGATAAAGAGGGGCGGTCTTTGACAGTGGGGAGAGATGTCTTTTAAAGTGGGGCTAGTTGTCTTCTAAAGTGGGGTGAGTTGTCTTCTGAAAGTGGGGCGAGTTGTCTTGGGGCGAGTTTTATGTGGGGCGAGTTGTCTTTGGGGCGAGTTGTCTTTGGGGCGAGTTGTCTGTAATTCCCCCAAACCACCCCAAAACAAACGTACCAAACCACTTCAAAACCACCTCAATCCTTAGACTGCTCCACTGCGCATGTGTCGGATTTGAAAATCCAATAAAACAAGCGGACAGCTGCACGCCCTGAATTCGTGGATGTACTTTTATGCATTCAGTGTGCATTGACTGACTCAATGACATATGGCTGAAACCATAGTAACAAGGTTAGGGATAAACAAGTTGGTGGCTGGCTGGCGTGTGATTGATAATGAACTCGCCAGTAGAAGCAGGCTACTCAAAACATCAATACTACCTAAAACACACTAAACTTGTCTCAAACCAGGTCTTGATTAGAGATGCATATTGGAAGCATGTTACCAATATCTTCTCCTTTGAAAATGATAACCCTGATCCCGATTGTCCCAGAAAAAATGAAAAGGCAAAAAAAGTTTTGGTCATTTGTCAAGTCCCTTAAAAAAGACGCGTCTGGGATCAATACTCTTAGAGAAAACGGTATCTTGAAGACTGGCTAATATTTGTAATAGGCAGTTTCAGTCAGCCTTCACTCGCGAATCAAATGATGAAATCCCCTCGAAAGGCACAAGTCCTTTCATCGCTATGGGTGAAATTACAGTTGACCCAAAAGGGCCGGGGGGGGGGGAGTACTCTCATTTTTTATGGATACATAGGCGAGGCCCCAGCTTCTACCCTCAAACCCCAAAAATTACTGAAATTTACTGACCACCCCCAAAAATACCAGTCCTATCAGGCATACCCAAAAAGTACTTGAACTTTTAGCTTACCCCCAAAAAATATTCATTTTTTTTATGCCTATTGATGAAATTTTATCACATCCATATGATCTAAGATGTTAGTGGGACGTTAAATCCCAAACCAACCAACAGAACACGCCACAGTTAGTACATGCAGGAACTAGGAAGTAAATACCAAGTTAGATAAAATTTAAAGATTTTATTTATTCTCAAAGTGTAAGTCTCATGATGGTTTTGATTCCATTTTATTTGGTTTTCAATCCAAACAAAATCATCATGATCAAGCTTCCAAAATTTCACCAAGACCAGTCATAAGGCATGGTCGCAAACGAAATCTTTTGGCATGATTCCTAAGTTGCAGAGATCCTAAAAAATAAATATGTATATGTGCAAGATTTTTTGTTCTCATATGCAATATACATTTTCGCCTGGAATGCTGCTAATGCTGCTGTCTCACTAAACTATGATTGGTAAAATTTTATTATCACAATACTATTGCTTCACTCTAAAATTCTTATCTTTATAGATAAAGAGATATCCCAAGAAATGTATAAAACCCAAAAAATTACTTACAATTATAAATGACCCAAAAAATAATTCAGAAAAGGCATGACCCAAAAAAATATACATAAAATATGACCCAAAAAATATACATAAAAACTCACTACCCTAAAAAATAACTAGTTTTTCTGAAAACCCCCCAAAATATGGAAATTCAAAATTTTGACCCCAAAAAAGTCAGCCTCGCCTTTGTATACAAAAAATTTCAGAGTACCCCTCTGGGCCAAAGGGTTCATTAAACTGTTGAATAATTTGAATATACATAAGGCGTCTGGGCCAGATGGCCTGAGTGCTAGGGTGTTGAAAGAATGTAGTTCTGAAATTGCCCCTGTCCTGACCTATATCTTCAATGAGTCGCTTGCTCAGGGTGCTGTACCAGACGATTGGCGACAGGCAAATGTAGCCCCGGTATTTAAGAAAGGTGAGAAATATGATGCAGCTAATTATCGACCGGTGTCCATTACTTGTATCTGTTGCAAAACTCTAGAGCATATAATAGTCAGCAACACAAACGAACACTTGGCTATTGAAAACATTTCTGACTGTCAACATGGGTTCCGAAGTCAAAGGTCTTGCGAAACCCAGTTAGTTCAGTTTTATCATGATTTGGTTAGTAATTTGGATCGAGCTGTGAGTCGTGGCCACAGGCAAACGGACGTGATTGTCATGGATTTCGCTAAGGCCTTTGACAAGGTCCCACATAAAAGGTTATTATACAAACTGGACTTCTACGGGATTAGAGGATCTACATATAAAAGGATCGACGCGTGGCTCTCTGAGCGCTCTCAAAAAGTGGTATTAGATGGCCGTGCCTCAGACCAAGTCCCGGTTCTATCTGGTGTCCCACAAGGATCGGTCTTAGGACCGGTCCTATTTCTTATTTTCATTAATGATCTTCCTGACAATATCAGGTCATCTGTTCGGCTATTTGCTGATGATTGTGTTTTATACAGGAATGTCAAGTCACCATTGGATTGTCAAATTTTGCAAGATGACATGAATAGCTTGGCCAAATGGGAAATGGATTGGCAAATAAAATTCAATGTTAGCAAATGTTATTCAATGAGGGTGACCCGGCTACATCCAGGCAAGAATCACGTGACATGGCCACTGTGATCTCGTAGTTTTTAGTGGGTCGCGAAAATCTAGAATTTTATGTCTTAGAAATAACTTTCTAGTTTAATTTTCGTTCCAAAACCTTAGTCTATGGTGGCACTTTGATACGTGATTTTGACATTTTGGATTCTATTTGGTTAAAAGGAGTATTTGGAAGACGAACTGAAGTGTAAGAGTTTTGTTATTGACCACTACACACCATTAGGCTGCGTTCACATAGAAATATACGGTATACGGTATATGGTACTCGCTATACGCTATTCGCTATGACGTGACGCGCGATCGGGCGCGCGATGTTCGTACATTTGTGTAACACGACGTTCACGTTCAGTTTGATTTATTTTGCGCTGAGCGATGCATGTAGGTGTCAGGTTATTTGATTGTTCGCTTGCATGTTTGTACTTTCTCGAGTTTTAATATTTTTTCCTTGTTTTCAATTGATCCTCCTAAACTTTTTTTCTTTATCCACTGCACAGTTCTTTTTTAAGAAGCTGAAATGTGTGTCCCAATAAAAGTCCGGTATCATGGCGTTCTGTGACGTACATTAACATGCGTTTACGTCAAGTGTGACAAAAATTCAGCCTTGTTAAATAATTTATAAAAATAGCATTATTTGTCGCACGGCAATGAAAATAATATGATTTTAAAGCTTAGAACATGAGCATTTTAATAACAATATCGTATGTCTGGTTTTCTTGCATTAACATTTCTATGTCTTAAAATAAGGAAGATAACCCACTCAAAAACAACGCAAAAATCGCATGTGTGACATTTTTTCAGCCAAAAGTAAAGATTTATAAGAGTGAACTTTTCAAAGTTTTATAAATATTTTTGCATACATTTCAATCAGCTTTATATGAGCATTTATTTGGTACAAAAATTGTCTTACTCGTTAAATTTGTGTAGTAATTGTTTATTTTATTTTCAAGTGCGCCCTTGATTTTCCCCAAAGCGTGACACTTTTGGCACCGACTGCTTTTTAACTGCCAAAAATGGAAATGCGGCCCGAAGTTACCTAAAATTATGTCAGTGATATCTACATTTATTGTCATTATCCCGCCGTATTTTGATGGGATTTGGTTAAAAAAAACTTCGGAGATATACGTTTTCAAACCTTTTTAGCAATGCGTTTTAGCAATGTGATTTTGTTACGCGTGACACGCTATTTTGGTGTAAAAATTGCAGTTTATTTGTATCTTGTTATAATTTGCGCAATAAAAAACATGCATGATTGTTGTGATGCAATTGTCCATACGAAGCGGATTATTTTGATATATAAAACATAGATATTGAGCCGAAACTGACTTTGTTATTGCGTTTTTTACTGATACAGCAAGCATTATTTTAAAATTTGTACTAACTTTGCGCGTCACGTCTATATATAATAGATACGCTATACGGGCACGGCGGTTCACATAGAAGTAGCACTTTCTGTCACGGTGTGCTCTTTTCGTGAGTACGAAAAAAGTTGCGAATTCGGTGTTTTACATATTTATGAGGATTCAAATATATGCTTTTACCGTGTAAAAATTGTTTTTAACTTATTTTTCTAGCAAAACGCTCTAAAACTCGTGTAAATACAAAATTCAGACCAGCAAAACCACTATACGCTATACGAAAATCGAACATGCTCGATTCCCACTATACTATACTATACGCACCTATACGCGCATATACGAACTTTTCGAAAAGTGTCCTCCTATGTGACCCGGTATAAGGAAATCATAATGTTTGATTTCAAGTATTCGCGTGCCCTCAAAAACGTACACCGTATACCCGTCTACTCCTAAGGCTGCGTTCACATAGAAATATACGGTATACGGTATATGGTATTCGCTATACGCTATTCGGTATTCGCTATACGCTATACGGGCACGGCGGTTCACATAGAAGTAGCACGTTCTGTCAGTGTGGTCTTTTCGCGAGTACGAAAAAAGTTGCGAATTCGGTGTTTTACATATTTATGAGGATTCAAATATATGCCTTTACCGTGTAAAAATTGTTTTTAACTTAATTTTCTAGCAAAACGCTCTAAAACTCGTGTAAATACAAAATTCAGACGAGCAAAACCACTATACGCTATACGAAAATCGAACATGTTCGATTCCCACTATACTATACTATACGCACCTATACGCGCATATACGGACTTTTCGAAAAATGTCCTCCTATTTGACCCGGTATAAGGAAATCATAATGTTTGATTTCAAGTATTCGCGTGCCCTCAAAAACGAACACCGTATACCCGAATAGTCTACTTCTATGTGACCGCAGCCTATGTGACCGCAGCCTTATAGCCATACCTGGACACATATCTCAACATATCTTATTGGTTATCGAACTCATATGTGTTACCTTTGTAACGGTATTGTAACGGCATAAACATGAGTGCTAGCACAGTCAACGATGAACCAGGCGAGGGTGTTTACATGTCAGACTCTGACTCGAGTTCCAAACGCAAAAGGCTCGCCCTTACAACGTGACATTCCTCTGAAAAGGTTTTTGTTCTCTCTCTCTCTCTCTCTCCACAGGCGCTCGACGACTGGACTCATTTTTTTTTTTTTTTTTTTTTTCTTTTTTTTTTTTTGCATTTTCACCCGTTTGGAGACCCTTACGATATGTTCATGCAATTATTTTACCTTTAAAACCTTTTCTATCAATCCTCAATCAACCCTCGTCTATGGGCTACTATATAGACAAGGTCGGAAACGCGGTGTCCTAGTTTAATTGGGGTCATGGGATTCCCCGCATCTCAAACTCGTACTTCACCCTTTACCGTTATTTCAATGCTGGGTGTCTACTTATGAGCGACTATGTAAAAGGTCTCACCCATTGCCTTCGTCAAAAATAAGCATAGTCGCCCGTAAACTTATATTTTATACCACCACCTGTCTACTTGGATGGGATCCCGAATGTTTTTGTATGGTGACCTTTCGTTTCTAGAAATCAGTGGAAGGTCACTGTAAATATCGTATGAAAGAATCAATCCTACTGGATAATTGTATTGCATTGTTGCCATGACACTAGATCACAAAGTGTTTTGACTGGATATAAATCAAGCAACCTATAAAAACCAACGTAACACATATCACGTGCTGGCGTAACACGTCGTGTGACCAGTGTATTTATAGTAATGTCACGGCTAGATTGCCGATTTCATTCGGGATGTCCTCCAATTCTGTTGAATGCTTTAATTGTTAGTTTTTACGGGCGGTGGTGCTTATTTTGAATGAAGGCAATGGGCGAGACCTTTTACAAAGACACTCATGTGTTGACAGCCAGCATTGAAATAACGGTAAAGGGTGAAGTATGAGTTTGAGATGCGGGGAATCCCATGACCCCAATTAAACTAGGACACCGCGTTTCCGACCTTGTCTATATAGTAGCCCATAGACGAGGGTTGATTGAGGATTGATAGAAAAGGTTTTAAAGGTAAAATAATTGCATGAACATATCGTAAGGGTCTCCAAACGGGTGAAAATGCAAAAAAAAAAAAAGAAAAAAAAAAAAAAAAAAATGAGTCCAGTCGTCGAGCGCCTGTGCTCTCTCTCTCTCTCTCTCTCTCTCTCTCTCTCTCTCTGTTTCTGTACTAGTTTTTATGCCATATATATCGCTTCAAAGGCATTTTTGTATCTGAAATGCACTGTTACGAAGATTTTTTTTCTAAGCTAGCTTTGTCACCCTTTCATTGTACAAATCAATTTACCAAATTGTATCTCCAGCATTTTCGCATCCATCCACAAACCTCGGACTGACATGACCAAGTCGGGCACTTTTGTTTATCACACACACACACACACACACACACACACACACACACACACACACACACTTATCATTATTATTATTCTATTTATTTATTTTATTTTATTTTTTATTCGCCATGTGTTCCAGAAGGAGTTACTATACATGTATGTGGATCAGTTGGGCGGGCCTTGGAGATTTGTCAAAGTTTAAGTAAAACCTAGAAACTGGCATTCCCACGGATCAATGGCGAATCTCCATAGGTCTGTTCTACTGTTCCACATGTAGAGGCATGTTCAGAGATCCAAAATTTCTCACTATTCCTAAATTAATCATATTTCTTACTATAATCTTTAAATCTTTGCGCAAATCGAGGCTTCGAATATTTCAAAGATGCTGCCAAGAATTGTCATTTTCTCTTTTTAAGTGTAATTTCCCTACTGCTGACAATGGAGTATCATAAACAACGGGACAGTTCATGACGCAGCCTCGATTTTTACGAGGACATTTCTAGACTTTGCAAAAATGTGTATCCCCTCCAAGTTCATTACAGTTCGGCCTAATGACAAACCCTGGATTGATTCAGAAATACGTCATCATCTTCGTCTACGAGACAAACTTAAGAAAAAAGCTCTTCGGTGTAAATAAACTGATTTATGGTGACCCCAACGCAACAGATGAAGAAAACGCCAGTATTTTTATTGCCGTTCAAAATTTTATTAAGTCCTCTAAACGATTCCAAGAAACGTGTTATGCCGAAATAAGGCTGATACTAGGTATCGTCGGGATTTTGTCGTTCTCCGACGATTACTCTGTTGGTGGGGAAATCTCGCTTCTATGGACGCCATCAATGGGGGGACTTTCATGCCGTGATGGCACAGGCCCTTGGGCCGAGTCCTAAAATAAAAAATAAGATTTAAGACTCCTTTCCAGTTTATTCTCCGACGGTCAAACCAAAAGTGACATATATACATGAGTAATAAAAATAAGATACAATTGAGTTTTAAAAACACATGGTACAATATTTCAGCTTAGCTAACATTATTGAATGTAACAACTTATTTTTGTTTTAAATCTAAACGCTTCTTGCATGAACTTTATTAATTAAACATTTCTGGAATACGAACATTTTTCATAAGAATAATTTAAACCTGATTTTCCCTACTTTCTATGACAAATGAAAACTGCTTACCTAAAATAACAAATAAGATTTAAGACTCCTTTCCAGTTTATTCGCCGACGGTCAAACCAAAAGTGACCATAAATCGGCTGGAAGGGTCCGAGCGCGGAAATTACCAACAACAAGCCTCAATGTCGTATCAACCAATGAAAACCGTTCGCGCCACTTCGCAGGTACCTGCGAAGCTGATCGGTGCCTTTTTTTTTTTTTTTTTGCAAGCAGAACTTGGCTTGTCTCACATGTGGCCAGAACGGGGCTCGAACCCACACCAGACACAGCGGTGAGTTGATCGAGTGATTAAGAAACAGCGCTCTTAACCGCTCGGCCACGCGGGCCGCCAATCGGTGCCTTTGTTTTCGCTACTCGGATAGTACAATTCCTCTACTTATAGCCAAAATTTCAAGCCTCTAGTCTGCTTCTGTGACTGTACAGGCCGGTTTGTGTCGGACCTGGTCAAAAACCCCGAATACCGGTTTTCTCGCGTCGCGGCTCGTTTCATTGCTTGAACCTTCATTCTCTGCCGCAAGATACTAAATACTAAATCGCAGTGAAAGCCATAAAAAAGTGTTGATTACATCCCGGGGCTTATTTAAAAACACAAGACATAAACGGATTAAAGTCATCATCGGGAATTCTCGTGAAGTCTCGTAAAATTACCGGAGATAGTATGCTTTGATATTTACCTGGGCGAGCTCAGGTAAGGCCTGTCATAAACTACGAAGATTCTTAGCCATGGTGTCTGAGACCCAGATGGGCGGAACAAACAAATACGTAACTGCGCATGTGCAAGTTAACCGCATTTCATTTTAATTGTTATTATTATTATTATTATTATTATTATTATTATAGTTGTTGTTGTTGTTGTTGTTTCCATACCCGTATAACGTACAGTTATATTATATGAATAACATTTAAGCCCCAAAGTATATTAATTCAAAAGAAGAACATTTCTATTACCTACATGCACGAGAAAATGACTAGCGTAATACAATGTATGCGCAATAATCACTTTTACATGTTCTGATAATACCGATGTTCCATACATGTGCATCGTCCGGGACGCAGAAATAACTTTTTAATATCTTAAAAACTTCACAAGTACCGAAAACTTGCTTCCATAACAATATGGTATACATAATTTGTCAAACCATGAACGTACGGCTGATGAAACAATTTCTGTTTATAAAATCATCTTTTTTTAAAAGTTTGAAACATAATTATAGCAAGTTTGGTATCAAAATGATGTGCATTTAGAATAGATATCAAAAATATTAAGTTTAAAAGCATAATTTGAAATTCCTTCTAAACATTTGCAACTTCTATTTTTATTTTTATTGATTGATTGATTTTTTTTTCATCTCTGCTTTCGCAATGTGACGCGGATTATCTACTACTTTATCTTCTTTCTTTCGATTGTATGTTCCGCCTATATAAAGGCGCACCACCTTTCGGCGTATTTGTTAATGTTAGTTTTCACTACAACACTAAAAATTTCAGAAAGTGTATAAAACAGTTTTAAAACGTCAGAACACAACTGAAATGTCTTTTTACAATATATACACGCAAAAGGTCTTTAACTGTAGCAAGTTTTAAGTTTTCTTTGTCGCAGACTTTGCGACAACCGAGCAGGCGAACCTATGGAAATCCCAATCCTTCTTCTGGCATTCAACACTACAGTATTTGGTTATATGACAGCGAGAACAACGTTTGAGCTCAACACCTGCTGGAGGCTGCCGTTTACAGTTCGAGCATTTATTTGCTTCCGAAATCACTTCCGCGATGTCAAACGAATTGTCGTCACTGTCAGTGTCTGATTGTTGAAGAAAGTCTAAAAGGAGGGCTCTTTCAGTCTCAACACTAATGTCAGAACCTGGTGACAAAATCTGCTTCTCAGAGCGCTTATCACTGCTACAGGTTAAATCCTGAACTTGACCGGTATTATCCAGGTCACAACTGTCCTTCGCAGAAGTTACACAAGCAGGCTCCAGTTCTTTTAGAACGGCTGTAGGTTCCTGTTCTTTTAGAACGGCTGTAGATTCCTGTTCTTGAAGAGTGGCAGCAGGTTCCTGTTCTTGAAGAACGGCAGTGTTCACTTCTGAGGCAGGGCTTTTAGGCGAGCTGGCTTCTTTTCCCGAAAGCGTTGTTTTCTTGCTCTTTGGCGTCTCAGTTTACGAGGGGAAAGCAAAAAGTTCGTGGACTTTCTTAATAACTTTTATAATTGACGTCCGATTGTTTTCGTATTTTCACAAATGTAATAATGGTCTATTGTCGACATTCATGTAAAATGTTATTTGTCGAATCTTATTTTTGATTGGTCAAATTACATCGACAAACATGTGGGGTTTGCTACCCCGGAGCACGCCGTAAAATCTCTGTTAACGTATTTATAAATATACAAATATTTTAAAAAATGTCATTTCTAAATCTCCTTAAATTATGGAAATATTGATAATGATGTAATTCGGCTTGAAATGTGAAATTGCAGTTCTAGCATTCGAAAGACAACGCTACAGCAACACTTTTTGAAAGACAAGTCTAAGCAAACACTAAGGCTGCGTTCACATAGAAATATATGGTATACTGTATACGGTATTCGCTATACGCTATTCGGTATTTGCTATATGCTATACGGGCACGGCGGTTCACATAGAAGTAACACGTGCTTTCAATACGCTCTTTTTGTGAGTATGAAAAAAGTTGCGAATTCGGTATTTTGAAAAAAAAAGTATGGCTTCTTCAGAAGAAGATACTAGCCGAGGAGGAGGAGGCGGCAATACCAAGAAAAACAGACGCATATTGGTTCGACAGCACTTTGAAATGCGGCCTGTGTTGGTCGAATTTAACACAACATTCCTGAATTTCATGTATTATTTCAGCCATTCACTCTCATTGAAAACGTGGAAACTTTCTGATATGCATGTCATTATTTATTATCAATACTAGTAAATATATCCAAATTGAACCAACAGAAATTTGACATGTGACCTAGACGACATTGTCCTTTCAAAATTAAATCTTCCAATGACACACCCGGGTCCCACCAAGTTTGGTGATGAAACATGTAGGAACCTATAAACACCGGGGAGGAGTATGGGGACAAACAAGCAAACAAACAAACAAAAAACAAAACAAACAAACGTTACTTGAATTATAGTATTATGAGAAGTTCGTTAAGTTATTTACGTTGTTTTACATATTCATGAGGATTCAAATATATGACTTTATTGTGTTAAAATTATTTTAAACTTAGTTTTCTAACAAAACACTCTATAGCTTGTGTAAATGAAAAATTCAGAAGAGCAAAACCAGTATATGCTATACGAAAATCGAACATGTTCGATTCCCACTATACTATACTATACGCACCTATACGCGCCTATACGACCTTTTCGAATAGTGCCCTCTCATGTGACCTGGTGTATGGAAATCATAATGTTTGATTTCAAGTATTCGCGTGCCCTCAAAAACGTGCACCGTATACCCGAATAGTCTACTCCTATGTGACCGCAGCCTTAGTAAAAATGACGTTACTGGTAAATGGTTGAAACTTGCACATCGATAAAATTTGTGCGAGACTTCCGAATTAAACCTACAGAAACGTCTGATTTGTTACAAACAGCTAGAGACACATCAGAACTGAAGCATACAACAGTGTTCAATGATGTGCAAAGTGTTAGTCACAACGAAATAGCTGTTAAAAACAACAAGTAAGCTCAGAAATCTACGCGAACAACTTTAACGTCATGGCATGCCCCGTATAATCCTAGCGTCTGTCGCAGAAATTGTCATAAAAACTAAATTTTTCTAGCGATTTGCCTTAAACTTTCTACTGTAATCCTTCACGGATGGGGATAAATATATGAAAATTTGCTTGAAGTCGAATGAGAAAAAATGTTTTTATAGGAACTTTTGACTCGGCCAGCGTATACAGAAAACCCGTTGGCAAATGACGTTAACGTCTTGGCGTGCTCCGGGTAGCGCTAACACGCATCAAACTAATTGCCATAGAAACGATGTTTATCAAGCGATTTGTCTGAAACTTTCTATGCTTGTTTGTATTAAATTGGTCGCAAACATACCGTAATTTCAGAGAAATCGCATATATACTTTTGATTTTATTGACAAAGTCCACGAACTTTTTGCTTTCCCCTCGTAGATGGCGATTTGTGTTTCCTATTTCCTGGTTTCCGTCTCACAGAAAATGGTGGCTGGTCACCTTCAACACTTTTGGCGCGAAATTCGCTTTTTATGAATAACGAGACATTTCCCAGATTCCGGGAAAGTTTCCACTGGTACCGGTGCTCGCTATCACTTTCCAACGTGTTGATGATGTGAATTATGGCAGCTGGGATAACACTGGGTAGTTTTTCCATTTTTATTTCCAGAAATTTTAACCGCGGTCAAAACTTCCGCCATGGTGGTGCGCCATCTTACAACCTGCCCCTTATCATTACCAAACAAGCTCACGAAAGATTGAGTTGATTAAAACTTACGCAATAAAGCTCATAAAACCGATAGACTGGCGGATTGAGATCAAACAATGAAAATTTTAATAACTTGTCCAAACTTGTCACAAGTAGAGTGATAAAAATCAAGTAGGAAATTTGGCTCTTTGTTCTCCTAAGAAGCCCAAAGTATAATTCTAATTCTTTTTCCATCTATCTGTTTTCTGAACCATTATTTATTCATCATGATTTTAGCACCTTACCTATGTTTTATTACCATAAATTCACTGCACAACAAACACCCTACGCGTAATTCCAAAAACATACCTAATAGCAATATTTATGCTCAATGAATACGCCTTGAGAACTCCAAATTGAAACACTTGGCAAAGGTATCCCTTATCATTACCTTACACACCAACACTTGCACAAAACAATATACACACATAACACACATATACAGCGTATCTATTTATTGATGTATTTTATTTATTTATTTATTTATTTATTTATTTATCTGAGATCTACTACTGCGGAATTTCTATTTCTTTTTCCCTTTCTGCAATTTCATATCGATGTTGTTTATATTCAGTTTCATGTACAATAGTCATGTCTTTTCCATTAATCCATTGTCACGTGTGAACACTTTTGTAACTATTTCTTGTAGGGGAAGGGTCGTATAGTCCGATTTCACGCAGTGAGCCGTAAATGTACTTTTAAGGTTTAGTCCATTCATTATTTAAGGTAAATCATCTTACTGGTGACTTCTTGATAATGTATTATAATAGCACTTTTCCATTACAAGTCTCCATGGCCGTGATCGTCAGGCTCCTGCCTAGAAACCCGAAAGTTGCAGGTTCGAATCCCGACGTTACCACTTTTTAAATTATTTTTTTTAATATAAATTAGCTCTATATTTATATTTTATAAATTATACACTCTGCTTGCGGGTGTGCCAGGTGGTTTTTCTCGGGGTCCTCCCGTTTTCGCCCACCTACTGATTGGCCCGTCTCATATGTAATCTTGAAAGGGACGTACGTAAAACTGAATTGAAAAAAAAAAAAAATACAACTCACAACAAGGACTGATAATTTCATTGCCAGACTAAACCTTCACTTTACTATTGAAAACAGAGACATGGGCAACGAAGGCATGCAGTCTATAACAACAGCCGAGGGGGGGGGGGGTGCGTGCGTCACGTCCTTGGTATTGAACGGCAATACTGGCAAATCGACATTGCCGTCGACGAAGTACAGGAGCAAATTGTCCTTTGCCTAAGAAAGTCCGACTCCAAGGCCAAATTCAGCGATTCAGACACTGCAAAGGGCCACTAAAATTCGCTGATTTGTATCTGCCGAAATGAAATAAATAAAATATTGTAAAATGAATAAAATATAAAAAATAAAATAAATAAAACAATAATAATATACTGAGCAAAAGTGAAAATGCTACACTTCGAATCTTTATTTTTCCGACTAACTTTTAGACAAAAAGTATTGAGTAAGGTTTCAGATTATTTCCCAGACATACAACAACCGATTAGTTGAAGCGGCATCGCAAAATCTCTTTTAATGCCAAAGTTACATTCCTTTTGGTGTTTAAAGCTTTTGTCGTCAAATTTTGCAAATGGGCATGCGCAGACAATTTTGTTTTGACTTACAACTGGTAAAGAAATCTAATGACTTTTTTTCAATTCTCCCTTCTCCACCTTTCATCCTGTTCCTAACAGTAAAATCTGTTTTCAAAGGATGTGTAAACCCTTTGTAGTATAAAATGACCTAAGTAACCCCAGGAAGACAGCAGTATACTTTTGTCATAGTAGCAGTACAGAGCTGTGTCATGTAAAAAGACAAAATAGCCTATAACCATTTTTGAATGGACAGTTTATTTCATTTAATACGATGCAATGTTCCATAATAAATCTGGATGATAATCCGTCTTCTTAATAACTCTAAAGCTTATGGTAATGATGTTTATAAAGATAAAACATCAAAAAATTCATTATGGCATATTCTTCCTTTTCTCTGGACATGGCCATTTAGTGTACCAAAATAGAAAAGAAAACATCTTTTGATGTAAAGTTTTGTCCTCCTGATTTCAAGGACATTTAGTGATCAAAAGAAAAATGTCACAGCTGTTTCTTTTGAAATTCTAGCCGCTTGTCAAACTTTGACAATGTGACCGTTATCTAATTGTGAATGACCACAGTAGGAAAAATCATTAGATTATGGAATCAGTTGTATCAGAAAGTTTCATGCACATTCTGAATCAAAACACAAACAAAAGTCAGTACACCTTTCAAACAAGCTCGAAAATCAATGTCAAAGTTTTTAGTTTTTAAAATTGTCTCCCTTTGACATAAACAAATAGGGACAGTTAAATGTTTGATATTCTGTGAAGTATCACGGTTTTCGATACTTTTCTTTTGCGAAATCACACAGGCTTGTCAGCACATTATGCCTACCGTTTATCGACTAGGAATTGTCAACAGCGCATTGATTTCCCTATGGAGATTGCATTGTTCGAATTTGAAGATTCGCATTATGATGTGAAATCCACTTTCCAAAACTGATTTTCTAAACGATCAATCAAATTTGTGATCAACCCTTTACATTTTCTGATTGTTGGTTTCACAGACAACCATTGGTTGCGCTCTGCCATGGTCTGAATTCTTCTGTATGGATTCCCGAAGGCATAAACTGTATGGGATTTCGTTTCAAATTGTACACCTGAAAATTCAGACACCGTCAATCTTCGGACGTGTTTCTGTCAAACCGTTTGATAACAGCCGTAAAACGTTTACGGTTATGCACGCTCAAGTTATTGAAAAATTAAAAACATTTTGATCTGACTTTCTGACATTTTCCGTTATCTAGATCAAGGACACTCTATCTATCATAAATTTCTGTAAAATTTGGTGACCTGTCGATCTGGTGACTAACAGAAATAATAAAATCAAGCATAGAATTACCATTTTTCATTTGAGGTTTAGGACTATATTTTATAGCTATTTAGTATTGATATACTGACAAACACCAGAATAAAATATTGATGCATATGGTTATCTTGCTAAAGTTTAAGGTAGAGGTTTTTGTTAATGTAACACTTTGTAGGCAGTAAGCATGGTAAAGAAAATGATTCCCATTTTCTCTGCTTCATTACGAAAATATAGGCAAGAGTCTCTACCATACATAAAAGGCTAAGGTATTAATATCATTTTATAAGTAGCTATTTTAGTAATGAGTTTATGACACCTTCCTTTGATACAAATAGTTATTGTAAACAAATAAATGAGATAGTTATGCACCAGTCATTTGTAACCACTGCTCCCCCACATACAGGGAAGGGCGGGGATTATGACTTTCAGTGCCCTGCTATGAGCCTCATCCTCAGGGGGTAAACTGGCACAGGCACCCTTACAAGTTTGAAGCAACATGCTACCAACCCGGCCGCCAGGTTTTAGACAAAACCGTCAAGAAGCACCTTTTCAGAAGCTAATAGCTTGCTATGGTGTCGAGTATAGTGAGTTCATAATGAGAGGTCAAAACTTTGCTCTTTGCCCCGCCCTTCGCAACAGAAAATCTCCCTGGGGTAAGGATCCTAATGTCAAAACCCTGTCACTTCCCCCAGCACTGTGGGGACACTTGAAAAGTAATTGCCCCGCACTTTAGCCCGGCTAGCCCCCAACCTTTCCCCGTAGGTGGGAAGGGGGGGGCAGTTGTTTCAAATGACTGGTGCATTACTTGCTGTAATTCAGTCAATTAAGAGCAAAAACATTAGCCAAATAGCTAGACTCTCTTTGATTACGAATTTTTTTTGTCTGTGATTTGTGAATTCATCAGTTTAAAACTCTGTGATTTGTGATTTTGTGTTTGAATCTCTGTGGTTTGTGACCAGATACTCCCCCCCCCCCCAACACACACACTCTAACTGTGGGACCACACTCTAACTGTGGGACAGAAAGGTTGGAAAGGGGGAAAGGGGGAGGGGTACAATAGGATAGGATAGAGATGGAGTAAAAGGATCTGAGAATCAAGGGTAGGATACAGTGTGTGTTTGTGTGTTTGTGGGGGGGGGGGGGGGTGCTAAGAATAGCTAGCCAAGTGGAAGTGCTTAATTAAACAGGCTAAGGCCAGTAAGGGAGCCTACTCCCTGTCCATTCCTACCAAATTAGAAATTTACAAACCTACAAAATGTTACAAACATTCAATTAGCCACTAATTAAACTGTTACCGATTCACCAGACCGTTTGTAAGAAGCGTTCCACTCTATTGATAGAGTGTCCTTGTCTAGATATATGACGAAAAGTTTGTGTGTGGCGTTTTCAGTTTTGTTCAGTATATATTCCAAAACAAAATAATACTTTAGAAAAATCGACAGCAAAAATGTGTTTCAAAGAATGGCTTTCTTCAACCAAAAAGAAAATTAGATTAATGGGATTCAAACCCGGGACATTCGTCTTTGCAATCCAGTATCACATCCACTGCGCCACGGCTGCATATATGTGAGGACAGGCTAATAGATGTTTTAGCGATACGCTGTTACCAAGGTACACCCTGTCCAACGTTGACGCCGGTGAAACGGCCCCAACACCGGTTACTACGGTGCTTTCGCTACAAAATTTGATGGATGCGAATAAATTTCTTGTGTTGTTCAATGTTATATAAACGTTTGCGATGAAGTAAAACAGGCATCTAATGGAGAATTAACTTGACTTTTTATTTCTGCTTGAACGAAAAACTGTTTTTGTATAATGTGTCCAAACATTCGATTCAAAGTTGGTAAACAAGGTTCGGCCAAGGCCTATTCGGCCGATTTCTACAGAAACTGATCGTATTTTCCAAAATACGCACAAAAATGTGAGCAAACGAGCATTTTGATATGACTTGTAGGCAAGATTGTTGGACGTTTGCATCGTTCTTTATAGATTTTCCCCCGAAAATGCACAGGAAGAATTTTATGGCAAAAAGTAAATACAACGCCGGTTACTACGGTACCAGAATTACCTGGATTATTGGATAGATGGGCATTCTAGCTTTACAAGATGCGGATTGTGTTACTAATTCGTGCCCTGCTTCTACCTACATACCTCTTTCATGTAGGTTTGGGAACTATACGTTCATTGGCATGGTTATCAACCCTACAATGAAGAGATTGTAATGAAACAGTTCCGTATTGTTATAAGATAGAAGTGGTTCCAATAGGAAAACAGGGCTTGTCCGTGACTCACCAATTGCACGTAATTATACTTTGAGGTACCTTGGTATACCTTTCTGCAACCCTTATAAATTGAAGTACTTTCTTGCTTGTACTTACTTACTGGCTCAGTGACTCTATGACTGACTCACGCATTCGGAAGTTTCGAGTCGAAACATTATCCGGTATGTTATAATAATAAAGATAATCTTTCATGTAGGTTTCGGGAACTTTACGTTCATTGGCATGGACATCAAGTCTATAGATTTTTTTTTTTTTTTTTTTTTTTTTTTTTTTTTTTTTTTTTTTTTTTTTTAATGAAACGGTTCCGTATAAGATAGATCGTGTCTCATTGTAGAAAATGTTGCCGTTAGCCATATAAGACACTACTCATTTCTAATTAAACTTCTTCGTGTTTTTTCTTACTTCAGAACTGACTCATTAAGATTAAGATGTTTCTAACAACTCTTAACAACTTACAAAAAAAAACAAAAACAAAAAAAAAAAACAACAAACAAACAAAAAAACAAACAAAAAAAAAAAACAAAAAAAAACAAAAAAAAACAATATATCGTACTGTTATGGAAAATAAACGTTCCTCTGATCAACCCGATTTTCTCACATGAATTAGAGTTTTTAAAAAGTATTTAAAAATGCATAAGCCATATAGTAAATTAACTTCTTTGTCTGGCTTATTGACAATCAATGATTATAACAGATCATTTAAGAGCAGTGAACATATGAATGAGAAAGGGGTGGGTCATACCGCGGTTTAGGATACTAAAGTGACCCTTTAGATTTGGCAACAAAGAGAATTACTGTACATTTGTAACATTCAAGAGGGAAGCCAACGCAAAGACTAGTATTATCCAAATGGCAAAATATCGTATTGTTTCTTGCAGAATAAGACAATATAAGAGGAGGATGCGAAAGGAGTCATCATTGACCTTTTAATAAATCAAAGATAAAAAAAAAGATCCACATTCGTTTCAAACGCGAACCTTAGAAACTTTCATTGAAGACCGAGCTCCAAGTGAACTAAGAAGTCCAGTATCTGCTGAAAAGATAATCTTCTCCCCCATTGAAAAGCTCTTGTTTGGTTGGGATTTTTTTCCACAGACGTGACATTCCATTTTTTGACAAAAAATAAGTAAACATATACGTATCAATTTGATTATTTAGTGTATTTCGGGTATAGCATTCCAATGAAGGGGGAGATAAATTATTTGTTTGTATATTTGTTCTTGTTTTGACGTTCCAGTAAACAGTAACTGTTGTGGCCAGATTGGGAAGGGCTTCGACATTTTGTGGGACTGCTATTCTAGATTGGGGTGCCATTTGAAATCCATTTTTTTTGCTCCAACACAGCATACATGTATTATATTTATACCGAAGAAATTACTCCGTTCACTTTACATTGCTGAAAATATTGAATATTTAAGAAATAAATCAGCTCTAGCAGTGAGTTGTGAGATCAAATCACGAGCGCGCAACGCGAGTGATTTATCTGCATACAACTGACTGACAAACAGCAAATTGTTAGTCAACAAATCACGCACTAGAGCTGATCTTTTTCGATTCTAACATGCAATAAACAAAATAAAATCATTTTCAACCTTTAGTTTCTCAATAACTTTACGACCATTGCACTGATGAAATTCCGCCAAACTTTTGACGTTACCGCAAATGTCTACACATGTTTGTTACGTTTTTCATGCGTTGAAATGACGTTTCATCGTCTAACGTCAAGGTAACGTGACTTATGAGATAGCTGAGGTCATAATCTAACCAAAATGGTTTCAAAACGTCGTAAATTTAAGTCACGCTTATTCACCTAGTAAAATTGATGCACAATATGACACGTTTTATAACCATTGGCTTATAGGCGAGACGTGTTAGAATTTTCCATATTCAATAGTTAAGAATGTTTTCGATGGAAACTTATGTCATATTCAATAGTTTGCAGGGATCTAAAGAAGCAAGTTCCCGGCGGGACTACTTTCGATAGAACAGTAGGTCGCCATTGAAAAAAATATCTGGCAGCCATTTTCCATTTCTATTTCAACTAAACGAACGACGAAACTAGGAAAAATACAGATTTCCTCGCACAATAAATACACAAAACTTCATTTCATGACAAATACCTCAAATTTTGGAAGAACATTGATTAGTGTTTGTACTCCAAATTTCTAACTTTGTTCTTGAAATTTCCGATCGCAACGACGCCTATGAGTCACGTCGACGTCATCAATTTTACTGCAACGAGCTCTGCGTGTGTTGCAATATGGTGATAAGTCGTTAAAACCGATACCTTTTTACATGAAATGTGGCCGAATGATGTGTCTATCAGGACTGGAGATGCCAGGAATAAGCATTTACAAACCTTCCATTGCGTACTTAAGGGTATATACATGTAATGAAAAGGTTATTGAATGAAAATCGTAAACAATTTGGAACTCGTTTATATGGCTGAGATTCACTCGCAAGCTCGTGCGTCCTCGCAATATGAACTCGTTCAGAATGGTTTTCGACATTCATTCAATAACCTATTATTATTATTATTATTATTATTACTATTATTATTATTATTATAACATATTGGGTAATGTTTTGACTCTAAACTTTCGAATGCGTGAGTCAGTCATAGAGTCATTGAGCGAGTAAGTAAGTACAAGCAAGAAAGTATTTCAATTTAAAAGGGTTGCAGAAAGGTTGGTGAAACATATAATACCAAGGTACATGTACATGTACCTCAAAGTATAATTACGTGCAATTGGTGAGTCACGGACAAGCCCTGTTTTCCTATTGGAACCACTTCTATCTCATAACAATACGGAACAGTGTCATTAGAATATCTTCATTCTAGGGTTGATAACCATGCCAATGAACGTATAGTTCCCAAACCTACATGAAAGAGGTATGTAGGTAGAAGCAGGGCACGAATTAGTAACACAATCCGCATCTTGTAAAGCTAGAATGCCCATCTATCCAATAATCCAGGTAATTCTGGTACCGTAGTAACCGGCGTTGTTTTTATCTTTTGCCATAAAATTCTTCCTGTGCATTTTTCGGGGGAAAATCTATAAAGAACGATGCAAACGCCCCACAATCTTGACTACAAGTCATATCAAAATGCTCGTTTGCTCACATTTTTGTGCGTATTTTGGAAAATACGAACAGTTTCTGTAGAAATCGGCCGAATAGGCCTTGGCCGAACCTTGTTTACCAACTTTGAATCGAATGTTTGGAAAAATTATACAAAAACAGCTTTTCGTTCAAGCAGAAATAAAAAGTGAAGTTAATTCTCCATTAGATGCGAGTTTTACTTCATCGCAAACGTTTATATAACATTGAACAAAACAAGAAATTTATTCGCATCCATCAAATTTTGTAGCGAAAGCACCGTA
Organism: Rugalucina vietnamica; assembly: GCA_964017185.1. Taxonomy (NCBI): domain Eukaryota; kingdom Metazoa; phylum Mollusca; class Bivalvia; order Lucinida; family Lucinidae; genus Rugalucina; species Rugalucina vietnamica. The sequence goes on from OZ024870.1 coordinate 66,188,930, forward strand.
GTAACCGGTGTTGGGGCCGTTTCACCGGCGTCAACATTGGACAGGGTGAAGGTAGGTAACTAATTTCGTAAAAACCGAACTTTTAACAGGCTTTACCGATTACATTGCACTCGTCCTGGAGGTCATGGCTCAGGGGTCAAAATTGCACTATAACTAAATGTGGTGAGCACTTGTGACCCAACCCCATTGTATTATATGCAGTTAAGTATTATTAAACTACATCCAAGCAGGCATATACGATTCAATTACACACTGCATCAGCAAACATTAGAACAGGTTCAGTCCGCTAAATACCTAGGTTTAACTATCACAGGTGATCTTGATTGGGGTCAACATCACTATAGGCCATATATCTTGTGTACTGTGAATCATGAGATGCCCTGGTACTTATCTAACTTTATCAAGAGACACTGTACCGGAGTGAATCTTGTAAAAGAAAGTTAAGGAGGATTTCACCCTGTGGTCCTCCAGGGATGGCCACTCCAACATATCGTCGACGCTACTCCTGTTCCGCCATCGCCTGCAGGTCCACCTGGCTGCTGCACTTTCTCCACCTTTTTTTTACATTGGAAAAAGTGAAACTATGGATTTTTGAAAACTGTTGCAGCCTGAGGCCTGAAAAGTGATAGATGCAAACAACTATTGGAGTAGATGTAGGTATATGATTAATTAAGGTCAAGGTCATCTCTTGACCTTTGCCAGTCTGTCTTCCATACACACTTTTCAAACTTGGATCTTCTTCTCTGAAGCTGCTTGGCCAATCAAAGTGAAATTTTATGTGGAGCATCCATGGGTAGGGGGAATGAAAGTTTGATCGTGAAATCCTGGTCACATGACCAAGATGGCCGCCAGACCCATATATGGTAAAAAACACTCAAAAATCTTCTCCAGAACTGGCAGGCCGACTTTCACAAAACTTGGTATGTAGCCTTTGGGACTCTAGCCCATCATAGTTTGATCAAATGATGACCCTAGGATGACCTTGACCTATTTTATGGGAAGGTCAATTTTGGAAACATAGGCTTTTGCATGGGAAAAGGCGAAAACAATGGATATTTTGGAAACTGTTGCAGCCTGAGACAATGAAGGTAAGTAATTAATTAAGGCCAAGGTCATTTTTTTACCATGACCCAAGGTCATTTAAATATCAAAATTAAGATTATGGTTTTCTCAGAAATCACCAGGTTTGGAAACTGTTGCAGCCTGAGACCTGAAACTTGGCAGATGCTTACAATTTATGAAGTCAATAAAGGTGTGTGAGTATTCAAGGTCAAAGTCATTTCATGATGACTTAATACTCCAAGATCAGGCTTCAGGTGAGCGTTCTCAGGACCAATGGTCCTCTGGTCTTATTTTTGATCCAAAGCATACATTGTGGGTACTCGGCGAGGCGGTTCTAACGTGTACCCACAATGTATGTTTTGTGCAAAAATATAAAAATATCATTTTTTTTTCGGTAACGGGTCATTTCGGCCATGAGTCATTTCGGCCTTGAGTCGTTTCGGCCGTGGATTGTTTTGGCCTGGGTCGTTTCGGCCCGAGTCAATTCGGCCCTGGGTCGTTTCGGCCAATTTTGGTGAGTCGTTTCGGTCTGATGTTATTAAATCCTTATATACTTTATAATATACTTTATGCAAGATGTGTGTGTTAATATATGAGGCTACTTTACCATGAAGTCAGTCTTGCAAGGGTATTTTGGTCTATTACATCTTTATTCCATTAAAAACGATAAAGATATCTATCTATCTATCTATCTATCTATCTATCTATCTATCTATCTATCTATCTATCTATCTATCTATCTATCTATCTATCTATCCATCCACCCACTCATCCATCCATCCATCTATCTATCTATCTATCTATCTATCTATCTATCTATCTATCTATCTATATCTATCTATCTATCTATTTATCTATCTATCTATCTATCTATCTATCTATCTATCTCATTCATTCTTTTATTTATTCATTCATTCTTTCTCTCAACCCTATCAATCCTTTCTATTGTCAGTACTAATTATTAAATATTAATGGGAACGTTTTTCTGAGACACTAAGAATATGTGGAGACATGGAACTGTGACTACAATACTTTCAAAACATCCCACATGCATACG